>CM028384.1:47239031-47520844 GCA_013146195.2 Codonopsis lanceolata | reverse complement strand
TTTTAAATAAGAGAAATGAAGAAAATAAAATGTGTCATAATGTCAAGAAGATGAAAAAAATGAAGAACCATTTGATAAATCCTGCATTTTGTTAAAAAAAAACTAAAATCTACGCTTTATTTTTTTAAATTTTCGACTATTACAAGCATCCTTAAAAACTATCATATTTGTCCCAAACTTAAAGATATTACAAACAAGACCAATTGTAGTAATCACAAATAAGCGGTTCAAATAATTAACTCCTCTCTATAACTGTGTTCCAAACCTCAAACCTCTTTTGCTCTTAACTTCTTACCGCTCTTCATAGGACTCGATGTACTTATATATGAGAATCTCTCTCATCCCCTCCCTTGACTAACTTTCTTTTCTTCTACCGCAACTCTCATTTTATTGGAAGATATCGCCACCAAGCCGACATCCTTTCAAGTAGTCTATCCTAAAATTAATTAGATTATCTCTTTAATTAGTAATTTGACACCGAAAGTGGATAAGAACTAAGAAACAGAGACGTTTAAAAAAACGTTCGACTAATCGGAAGCTAAAAAGATTGTGTCTCTATTTGAACAAGACGAGGTGAATGCATTTCTTGTAGTGGTGATAATAGTAGCTCGATGACATTAGGGAGATGGTGGTGTTAGGGGTGGTGGTGGCGGCAATTGTAAGGATGACAATGGTGGTTTAGATGAAATACAACATTGTGAAATTTTCAAATCATTATATTTTCAAATATCCACATCGGTTTTGGTTACAATTTGAATATTTGAAAATCAAAAAATTGAATTTGAGTTTGTAAAATGTAAAACAAAAGTTGTGTGGTGACGTGTCTATAAATGATGAGTTTTACAAATTAGTTATTTTGAAGGAAGGACTAAAGAATTAAAAAATGAATCAAATCAAATAAAAAAATCAACTTTTTTGCGAAAAAATAGTTAATTTTTCCATTGTACTTTGATTAATTGTTACATTTTGCCACTGTACTATGTTTCGAGCAAAATTGTCATTATACTTTTAAAGATATATATATGCAATTTCGTCACTATCCCTAACTACCTATAAAAGTCTAGGTTGTTTCTTAGAACTTAATGTATAGACAAACCTACCCCTTAACTTAATAAATCACTCGCCATTAATTAAGACCAAAAGAGTAAATTAGTCATAGACTAATTAATTCAATGAGTAATTAAATAATAGTTTGATCCTTTGACTTGTACCTATTTTAAAGTTAGGTCCTATATTTTTTTATTCTATTCATTCCGTCTTGTATTTTGATTTTCTTATCAATTTCGCCCATCTACCAGGATCGTTACAAATGTCGCCCAATATTTTCTGAAATGACAAAAATACTCTTACTCGGTTGAGATACTAAAACTTAATTTGAAACTAAAAAATGATATGGTTTTACACTTTAAATATGTTTGGGAAATGCATTATAAGATTTATATGAAAAATTGTATCTATAATAATAGAATTGTCGGTGAGTATTGAGATATTAAGCAAATTTGTAGCATGTTTAGTTATTACCCATGAATAAAATAAGAGAAATAAGTTAAGAAAATGTGTCATAATATCAAGAAGATGAAAAAAATGAAAAATCATTTGATGAATTTGTGCCTTTTGTTAAGGACAATACACATAAATTTATTATGTCAAACAATAATGATTAGAAAAAAATTGTCATAAATATAATAAATCACTTGCCATGAATTAAGGGCAAAAGAGTAAATTTGTCATAAGCAAATTAATTTCTTGAATAAATAAATAATAAATTGATCCCTTGACTTGTACATATTTTAAAGTTAGATCCTACATTTTTTTAATTCTATTAATTTCATTTTATATTTTGATTTTCTTATTAGTTTCCCCCTCCTACCATTATTCGTTACAAATGTCGCCAATTATTTTCTAAAATGACAAAAATACCGTTACTCAGTCGAGACACTAAAACTTTATTCGAAATTAAAAAATAATGTGGTTTTACATATGTTCAGGAAAAACATTATTAGATTTATATGAAAAATTATATCTATAATAATAGAATTGTTGGTGAGTATCAAGATATTAACCAAATTTGTAGCATGTTTAGTTATTACCCACGAATAAAATAAGAGAAATGAGAAAAGAAAATATGTTATAATGTCAAGAAGATGAAAAAAAAAAAAGAGGAACCATGCAATTTCGTCACTATCCCTAACGGTCATCCAATTTTAACGGTGACTTAACAGAAGTTTAAGATATTTTATTTTTTTGTTTTACCAAAGCAAGGTGAACGCGTTTTTTTGGTTGTGGTGACTAGCAGTGGCGACGATTGCAGGGATGGTGGTGGTGGTGGTTAGGAGTGGTGTTTAGGGTGATTGTAAGTATAACAATGGTGGTTTCGGTGGAATATGACATTGTTATATTTCCGAATCATCAATTTTTCAAATCTTCATATCAGTTTGAGTTTCAATCTTCAAATTTGAAAATTCAAAAAATTTAATTTCGATTTGTAAATCGTGAAATTTAAGGTTGTGGTGGTGGTAGGTCTATAAATGACGAGTTTTGCATATAGGTTAATTTGAATGAATGAGTAAAGAATTAGATAAAAAAAATTCAAAAAAAGATTTTTGGGTTAATGGTGTTATTTGAGGTGATAATGGTGGTGGGTCTATGAATGATGAGGTTGATGGGAGAAAACTATTGATAACAAAATAAATTAAATTAATTCTAAATTTCAATTTGGAGAGTAATGCAATTTTTAATTTAAATATTAGAAAAATTATAACAACAACGTTGCTAGCCTTACAACTAATTTTATAAATTTCCTTACAACTAAGCCTTGAAAAAAAACAAAAATGTCTTTGTCCAAAACAACTTTGTAGTTATTCAAAACTTAGTTGTTATGAAAGTAATATAATTAGTTGTAAGGATAACATTTTCCTTATAATTATGTCAAATTACAATTCCTCAAAAGTATCCACCAAATCACATTGTGCACCCCAACCCTAAGGTTTGTCCGATAATAGTATCTGACATTATTTTTTTCCCTATTTTTCACCCTAACCACAGTCGTTAGAAAAGTCACATTAATTTGACATTTCCTTGTGGGTGTTAACTCGGGGGAAATATTACGAATTTGGTGTAAACTTTGGGGGTGCTAAATGTATTTTAGCCTAATAAAAATTAAGAAATAAAATATAATTTTCTAAAAAAATTATATAAATGTGTGTGTAAAGTTAAAATGTTAAAAAAAATGGAGTGGGAGTCCACCATTTCTTTTTTTCTTGCTAAAAGAAAATGTAGAGAAAAGACTCATCATGTTTTCCGGTCTTCAGTCGTCCCCAAAACAAAAATTAACCTAGAACCCGATCTGGGTTTTGTCCTCTCTTTTAAATTTCTTTCTCTTAAACCGAAAGATAGATGCGCGTTTGATTTCATTATCAATTTTTTTATCTTGATGATGAAAACAAAGTACACAAACAAAAGATATGAAAAACTTTTACCCATAGATACTCGTCTCATCTCCGATTTCTTATATGAAATTGGATCCACTCACCTTCTCCGAAACCACCACTGAAATCAATCAATTTCTCATCCCCCCCTTTCATCCTCTTACATGATTTAACTTAACTTTACTTTTTCTCTCATAATTCTTTAAATAATTCAACCCAACCACCATGACAGCTGCTATGAGGTTGAAATCATCTAGAACTATAGCTTCTACAACATCCTCTCAATTTCGATACTATGTTTTAAGCCATATGCAAGCCGGTTGTATGTCCAATTTTGTCCAGCGAAATTGAAGAGTATTTCAATAAAACCCCTTACCATTTCTCTTAATTCATGTCCGACTCTCTTTCAAATGAATTCGACGATATGGGTTATTGGTTTTCTATTAATCCCATGTTTTTATAAGGGTTTTTAGTAAGTATACTCTATAGCCTCTGATTGCTACTTCAGGCATGACTTTTGGATGGGACAGAATGAGGGAGATCGAAGATAGAATTTGGCTAAAATCAAAAGAGGTAGGCGTCAGAGCTGTGATATGAGTGACTGGAGTGGGAAGGGTTTAGGCTGGAGATGGCGGTTTCAATATATGGTGGGGCTAGAGATGACGGCTATTACGATGGAGCCGAAGATGGGATTGCACCAGGAGATGAGAGAATGAGAGGATGTGAGATTACGGTTTTTCCTTTTAATACATTTACTCTTTAACCAGATAAGAGAAATGTCAATTTTTCCCCGCACGTGGAAGATCACGTGCTATTTAAAGTGATTTTTCTAACATCCGTCAAGGGGTAGGGTGGAAAATGGAAAACAATGTAGCATCACATACCATTATGGGACAAACCTTAGGTTATGATGTACTATGCGATTTGGTGGATATACTTTGCGGGGGGAATTGTAAATTGGCCATATAATTATTTTTGGATTATTGAAACAATTATTTATTATTTTTATTTAAAAACATATTTTAAATACTAAATGGGTAACTAAATAATGAAGTTATAACCAAATCCCATTTTAAACCCCAAGAAAAATGATTAAAATAATCTTCATGTGACATGCACATACCATTTTTCGTTACTATTTTCAGCACCCACGCACGAAGGGAGCAAAGTGGGACAAATAGAACAATAAGGTATAGAAGTGAGACACTTCGTAGGTTGGGATGCAATGTGAGATTTATTGTGTAATTTTGAGAGTTAATCATATTTTGGCCCCATCGAAAGTAGTCCAAAAACAATATCAACGGTGCCGATGAGATATGAGTTTTGAAATTCTTGGTGTATGCTTGTGTATTTGTGTTGTACAAGAGAGAAAGGGAGAAATGTCGGGGGGCTGTGACAGCTTTAATTTTTTGTGCGTTCTTATTCGTGGCAGCCTTGACGCTTGATTGTGATTATCTGATCTTCAGTTATATCTCTCTGATATCTGATATGATTTCGCTATATTTTTATTTATTTTTCAATATAAAATTTTGAATAAAAGATTCATACACTCTTGAGTTTTATCTCAATTAAAATTTACATAAGAGATCATTGATGGAGAAGAAGCAGAGAAAGAGTTATTGGAGAAGAAGAAAAAAAAGTTTCTCTTTGGGTAATATAAAAGCAGAGAAAGTGTGGCGACCCCGACCCCGGGATGGGAGCGCGGACCGGAGCGCCCAAGACAGGAGAGACAAGAAAAGAACGAACATGCAAGGACTCAAAATATTTTAAAACTGACGTGACGCAACATTTCAGTCGCAGCAGAACTCGACACTAAAGGTCGGTATTCAAAATCATTTCACCTGATAAAACAGTTAAGCCATTACTAGGACAAGAATATAATTAAGAGCTAAAGGATGCTCAGCGGAAGTCTATACGTAGTGAACAACACACGATATACAAGGCACGGCTAATACAATTACCGGCATCAAAAGGAGTATAAGTACTACAAGAGTTAGAACTACAAGTAGCTAACGGGAGAACACTAGTACAAGATCTAATACACATTCCCAATCGTAGTCTAGTTGACTAGCTTTAACCCATCGTCCTTGCAAAATACAAAAGAATAGAAGAGGACTTATAAAACCACCTCTTCAACCGCAAAAGCCTAATCAAAAGAGAACTAAGGTGTAAGAGCACCACGAGCCTCAACGAGAAGGTCCTGTCCTGCTAGGATCTAAAAAAAAGTACAGGGGAACGGATAAGTCATAATGACTCGTAAGCTATCAATCATGCATGACATGGCAATATGCAACACGTTAGGCAAGACAATATTACAAGCATGTAGATCAAGTAATTAAGATGCACGTTATTGCACATAGTTCACATAATGTGAGGATATAGAGCTGGGTCGCTGCGTAGACCTGCAAAACAGACACCTTCGATAGCGTGCGATATTCGATGGTTGTGATAATACATCGATCTCCGAGGGATGCTCGGGAAAACAATAGTCAATCTCAATGGGCACGTATTGGTTGGCCAGAGAGAGCTCTTCCCCACTGTGGCCAATAGTGGAGGGTGTGTGCAATATCTGGTTCGGCAACCCATCACTATCACGAATCTTACGATTCGTGACGACAATGCATTGTCAACCAGGGTAGACAGGACAAGACAAGTATGCCAGCTGGACTTATGGAATGCCAAGTAGTATTTACTCAACAATGGTTAGTATGGAACGAGTCCGACAAGAGCGTCCTCGTTCAAGACAAGTATATAATCTCATCAATAACAAGCAAGATTGAGCTCGACAAGAGCGAACTCAATATTTCAAGTATGCATTTATTATGTCATAAAGATACAAGTATGACAAATAATCCATTTCAAGAGCGAACTCAATATTTCAAGTATGCATTTATTATGTCATAAAGATACAAGCATGACAAATAATCCATTTCAAGAGTCTAGAATTAGTTTTCTAGTTGAACGCATGTAATAACGTCGTAGGGATTGATCATTGAGCCGGTATTGTTCAATAGCTCACTAATGTCGACTCCGTTGAGTCATTTCCATAAATCAAACCAAATAGAGTTAAAACACTATTTGCATTTCCAACTCTTTTCTAAGTTATCGCATCGATTAACCTAGGTCATTAATCCAATAACAATCATAGCTGAAAATAATCTCAAGTTCCCAAATCTTGGAACCCTAGAATCACATTTCCCAAATAATGGTCGAAAGTCTATGACCCAAGAATAATAATTATTTCTAATGTAGCGTAGAACACTTTTACTTCTAGGCTTAGTGTCCAAATCGAAACATTTGCGTTCATGGTCTATAATTCCCATTTTCCCATTTTCATACTCTAAAACATCTCATTATCATGGTAGAAAGCACGGAGAGCATGATTTAGACATGAGAGAAGGGAAGCAAGAGGGGGTAGCATGTTATCTCTAACATGGACCTAAGGGAAATTGATAGCTTACCTCAAGCCAAGCAAAAGACGGAAGCACGAAAACTATCGATGACAATCGTTCTCCTCGACGGCGGCTTCGCAACGACGGTCTCGGAATCGCAAGCGGGTCTTAAGATCACTTGGAGTCAAACCCTCACGCACTAATCTCACCGAGACTCTCACGCACAAGCTCTTCCTAGACCAGAGAAGACGAAGTGAAGAAATGAATCGTAAAAGAAGTCTCTAGCTGATGTAGTAGAGACCAGCTTGATTAATCGTTAGTGGAATCCACTTGTCACAAGATGAGTGATGGAAATAGGTTTAGAAATATTAATTAGGCTTAGATTAGGCTAATAAGACTCTAATACAAGTGGTTAAAGTCACTAATGATAGAGGTTTAGTAAGGGTACAATCGTAATCAACCAAATGTTGCAGAAAAATCTCGTTTTGCTGGAAATTCCTTCAGTTCGGTTGTGGAGGCCGAACCTCCTCCATAATGTTCGGTTCTTGGGGCTGAACAATGCCCAAGATGTTCGGTTGGTAGGGTAGAACAAGTCCTCATGCCAAACTTTAGGTCAAACAGGTCCAGATTTGCACGTATAACGCATACAAGGCATATACAACTCAAAGAAGCATTAAAATGAGTATCAAGGGTCCTTATAACTATGATAAATGTCTCTCAAGGTCTTGGCTAAGTCCAAAAGATCAAAGCCCGAGCAAGAACAAGTCAATCTAGAGCATTCAAGGCAATAGGCGTTCGATACGACAATTACGGCTCGATCAAGGAATGCAATCAAGTCAATCATGTTAGGGATACTACTAGCATGTTAAAAACATATTCTAACCATGTTAAACAAGTATAGAAGACAAGTTATACAATTAGGTTTCGAGTTCTCACAGAAAGCTTTGCCAAAAAATGACCAAAATGCCCTACACGTGAAATCTCATTTGCACCTTAATGTTAAATTGGTAACCTTTGTTGTGGCTAGGGGGTAAACTAGAAAAAAAGTTATAAAATGATATGAAAATGACACAAAACTTAGGATGGGTGTGGGAAAGTGGGACTTCATAGATATTTTGGTGAAATTTTGTAGTTTTTAGTGTAACTATATACTTTGGGGTTTAGAGTTTGATTCTCCAACACATTTTTTTTAAAGAGTCATAAATTCTAGAAACGATATAAGCAAAGTCTCCAACAACAATGTGCTTATCTAAGATAGTAAGTTTGAATTGTTTTCAATTTACACACTGCTAAAAATGAATGAATTCATGTTTGATATTAAAAAAAGAGAAAATAACCAACAAAAAGACAAATGTGTAGGATAAGTTGTTATACAATGACTAAAAGCATACATTATAAATGACCGAAAAACAAAGTATCAGAAATGCTAAACACATAACAACATAATCTATAAGTCTAAAAAACAGTAAAGATTAAAACACACAAAAATTTAATAATTAAAAGTCAACAAAAAAATGTTTATAATGAATGTTCCCACTAACCAACCAAAATTAACCAACCAAAATTAAATAAACTAACTCACTAAAAATTAGTGTAGTGTAAGTAGAATCATCTTCACCAGGAACGTTGTATTTAATTCTATTTAGTTACCGGATGAGGAGGGTTGGATTTAAGAACTAATTATCGATTCCACTAAAAATCAAATAACACAAAATAAATGAGATAAAATAAAATATGACGAAGCTTCTAGCCAAAGAAATTGTCTCCACTTTGATTCCTTCAATTGATCATTGTTGCAAAGATATGCTCAATAGTTCGTAAATAAATTGGTTATAACCGTCCAACGAGCGCCGAACAACCAATCTCTCTTTACGGTTTCGGTGATCAAGAGAAGCTCACTAATCACTACTCTAATCAAAAGACAACCTCTAGCTAGGTTTTAGTGTTTTGACAACACTAAGAACTAGAGAGACCCAATTCTAATTAACAAGCACACAAACGGGTTAATTTAAATTAGGTTATCTACTTTCATGCCATAGATTAGAATGCATGCGAAGCTAATTGAAATCATGTCATTTACCACTTTACTAAAACAAATAAATAATTAAAGATTTGAAGTTTTAATTGGCGGTAGATTACCAAGTTTAATCAAACAACGGGCCTATCACTTAATCAAACAAAATAATCATAAACTAGAAATGTAGAAAATAAACAAAGACTTGTGAACAATTGATATAGGCAAGCAATTAGAACTCACAATTGTATTGAATCCAAGCTTCAACGACCCTTCAACTAGAAATGGAAATTTAGAAACAGAACATGTGGGTGATGTATAACGCGACCGCATTCATGCGTCAAATCAGTTTAACACGTGTATAAAGTTGACATAATAAAATTTCAAGAGTCTGTTGGTCTCAATCTCTCTTCTCTTTGATTGATCTTACATTACTCTGTTAATTATTTACAATTGCCTTAGCTGTACACAACAGTTTGAACATAAGAAAATGTGAAAATTCAGCTAACTAACAAGATACGCAGCATGTAAAAACTAAAACTAATTTAGAAATAAAAGTGAAAATGGGAATGTTTGCCGATAATAGATAGCTACAGAAACCATGTATTTGAATGTACATATGCACGAAGTTGTTAAAACTTATAAAAAACGAGTTGACCTTTGGACGTGCAATTCACAAATAATGGAAGTTTTGTGATTAATAACTGATTCTCACTCCAAGTCCGATGTTATTATAAAGTCAACTTGCTATTACCAGAATTTAGTTAAAGTCAACTTGCTAACAACTTAATTTTTCAATATTTATATCTATGACTATCGATGTCGTCAAGCAGGATATCAACAAACAACCAAATAGCAGCTTCCTGCTAAATTTCTTTATTCTTTTCTCAAGAAAATATAACTTTGATGATTCAATGAATCATTCTTCAATCATTTGGAGATAATAAGTTAATGAAAATCATTCTTTGCAACCAAATAATCCAAACCAACTTAGGAAAACAAGAGACAGACTTATATACATGTTTAAGCTCCAAGAAACAAGGTGGTTGCCTGGTTGGTGGAGATATATGCCTATATAAGGAGTTTGTAGGGACTTTGAATTCATTCAATTAGCTTACAACATTCTTTGGATCGGATCGATCATAATTCAGCTGCTTAGTTTTTGTCGGGGTTGAATTTTGGTATTTAGAGATATGAGGCCAAGTTATGTCTTCTTTCTTGTTTTGCTTCTGGCACTTGTTATGGAGAGCTGTAATGGAGGTCAGCTGAGCATGATGTACTATCACAAGAGTTGCCCTTTAGTTAAAAGGACTGTGAGGGATATCACATGGAACCAAGTTGCAGCTAACCCGAGCTTGGGGGCTAAGCTGCTGAGGCTTCATTACCACGACTGCTTTGTCCGGGTATGTAAATTGCATGGATTTTGATCGCTATTAATTTCTTATTATCGCACATGGGTGAAACCACTAGGCTTGGCCTGCGAAAGGTAAATTTTGAATTATTCTTAGTTATGCATTTTAACACTTGCAGGGATGTGATGCATCAATATTGTTGGACTCCACCAATGATAATACAGCTGAGAAAGATGCAATTCCAAACCGATCACTCTCTGGGTATGAAGTAATTGATGCCATCAAGGAAAAACTTGAGGAAGACTGCCCAGGAGTTGTTTCTTGTGCTGACATTGTTGCTTTAGCTGCTAGAGATGCCGTCTCTTTCCAAGTAAGATTCACAAACGACTTTATAGAATAATTAAACCATTATACAAATAAAACTACATGCACCCTAGCTTGGAGCATATATACTATTGAACTCTTTTTTTTTTCTTCTGCTGTTCACATAGTTGACTCGAGGTGATTTTTAAAATGCAGTTCCAGCGACCAATGTGGCAGGTTTTGACCGGGAGGAAGGATGGAAGAGTATCCCTTGCGTCTGAAGCTTTAAGCAACTTACCATCCGCATCAGCAAATTTCACCACTCTCCTAGAACAGTTTGAAAGTAAAGGCCTAGACATTAGAGATCTTGTAACCTTGTCAGGTAATAAAACACTTACTGCTAGACTAAGTAATTTTCTTTGCTTGATATATTTGATTGGCATTAACATGAAATATCAACTGCATTTAGGTGCGCATACAATTGGAGTCACGCATTGCACTTTGCTTGCGAAAAGACTATACAATTTCACAGGAAGTGGCGATTCAGATCCTTCTCTCGATCCTGTTTATGCACAAACCTTGAGGGGAATATGCCCCAATCCTCTCAATCGAACTACCCTTGTTGAAATGGACCCACAAAGCTCAGTCTCATTCGACAGTCAATACTATCGTGCTCTTAAGCAAAACAAGGGGATATTTATTTCTGATGCAGCATTACTCACAAATCCACGTTCAGCTCAGATAGCCACAGTTCTACAAAATCAGTTTGCTTTCTTTACTTCCTTTGCTCAGTCAATGAAGAACATGGGTGCTGTTGAAGTACTTACAGACGATGCTGGAGAAGTTAGGAAGAACTGCAGAGTTGTTAATTAATTCTTAAACAAGTGTTATTCCGCATTAATCAAGTTAACATCGACCAACAACAAGCGCGGCGAATCCTTGATTTTCTTTTTAGCCTTTGATAAGTATTGCATTTGTGATATCATATATTTTTAATTAGTCTAGTATGGTTGCCCAAGACAACTGTTACATTTACAGAAGATTGTATTTTGTTTGGTCAGAATATTGATTCAAATGAGAAATTTAGACTTCTGAATTATGTCTAAAACAAAAGGCTAATACATATTATTGCATAAAACAAATTAAATACATATTTTGACAAAACTACCCCTTAAATATTTACCAATTTTAAGTTGACTAATCAAGTTACTTTCCTAACTATATTTTAACATTATTTTTTAGTTCAAACATCTCAATTAATAACTTAGTTATTCTCTTTTTATTTTTACATTTTAATTCTCAACAAATAACGTACTTATTCACTTTTTTCGTAATAAAAATGTTTTATCAATTTTTCTAATCTCTTATGTCTCATATTCTAATATCATAAAACTAATATAATTAATGCATTTTCTACCAAATTTTTGAAAATATTGGATATTTTATTATCAAAACTAAACTAATTTAATTTAGTTTTAAAAATATTATTTTAAAATCAATACTATTAATATGGTATGTATTAAACTAAATATTAGTTTCAATAAACTTAAGAATTAAAATTTTGAATCATTTATAAAGGTAGGCAAAAGATTTAAGATACTATGTCATACTATGCTTTTACTATTAGATCAATTTTTTACAATTACATCCATTAAATTTACTTCTAATGTTTTTTCCTACCAAAGAACACATATTTACTCAAAGTTTGGTAGACAAAAAATATTCTTATGATAATTTCTTTATTATACAATATTACTTTAGTCATAAGATTAATTAATAAAGCTATTAAAAAAGTAAAAAATATATAATAGAATAACTATATTGTCTATTGATATTTGAACTAAAAAATAATGTTATGAAGTAATTAAGAAAGAAACATAATTAGTCAATTAAAATAGACAAGTACTTAAGGGTAGTTTTATCAAAACATTTAATTATTTATTTAATGCAATAATTAAGGAAATAGTGGATAAGTGAAAATTGTACAAAAAAATTTAAACTATATCTCAATTTGCACGTGCCATCGTTGCACAGGGTCATACTAATCTTCTCTGTATCGTTCCAATTTTATCAAAGACAATCTAAAGGGTTGCCAGCAGTGGTATATTAATTTCTTTGATGTTTGGTAAGTTATTGATGTGGGATAAGTTATGAAAAAGGCATTACTCATGACCATTTTAAATGAGCACTTGTTAGTGATTCCTCAAAAATTGCTTCTTCTTTTTTTATTTGTAAAGAAAGGGAGACAATACTCCCAGAATTTTATTAATAAACAATCATAAACCTTACCACTAGAAAAAAAAATATGTACACCAAAAAGAGTGCAAACTAGCAAATTGAGTATTATGTGTCACATTTTTTTTTAACAATTGATGAGTTAGAGAAGTCTCGAGTCTACCGCATAGATCTCCGTCTTGCTCTGGCTTGAGTCCAAATTCCCCCCCCCCTTTTAATCCATCGCTTAACCGACAAAAACCTATCAATCCTGCGAAAAACCCTAGCTTTGATGTTGAAGTCCCAATTGATTGCGTGACAAATGTTATGCCGGATTTCAGTGGTCTTTTTGAGGAAGATTTATCTCATGAAACTCCTTTGAATATAATCTCCCCCAATAAATTTGTTGTTCTTCAAACATTTGAAGATGAAGAGGAAAATTATGATAATGACCTCGCCCACTTTGAAGCTCTTGATCTAAAAACCCTAAGCCTCAGAAGGTCGAAGCGTCGTACGAAGAGTCGTTATCGTAATTATTAGATTTCTTTCTTAGTTTTATCCAGGTTTATTTTATTTTTTGTCAGTTTTTTCTGTTTATATCTCCAAGGTAAGGCTCCTTCCCCTTTAGCTTGTTTTCCTTTCTTTCTCATTTATAAAAATCTAGCATTCTTAAAAAAAAAAAAAAAAAAAGTCTACTGCACCTCTCCCAGCAAGATATATATGTGTCTGGCTTAAAGGGATGATATCAAGAACATAGCCCCATTCACACCTCAAGCAATTGTATCTACCATTATTGTTAATTGCAGTCAATTTTATGTATCCCCTAAATACACTTTACATCAAGAAAAAGAATCTTGAGTGGGAAATCGACAAGTAAATAAAAAACTGTCCCAAAAACACTGTGATGACCTATCAACTACTCCTTCCATTGCGGGCAAAACACTATTTTATTTTGGGATGTTGCGAGTTTATTTTCAATAATTATAAGGTATAAAATTTCATTTTATTACTAATAAACTACTAAAAATATCATTTTTTAAAATTTAAAAAATTGACTTTTAAACGAAAACTATAACTGTTTACCGAGGAGAGTAATTCGTATGAGCTGTTGTACTCATTAAAGATGACATGGGTAAATGGATTTCAGGAGCACATTGACTATGAGCTGTTGAAGCTAGTGTTGATGATTTTAGCACATTGTTTTTTTTTCCGCCTAAGGGGGGCAAGGGAAGGGATCGAACCTGAGACCTCACATTTTGTGAAGCCCCATGTCTACCATTGGACCACCCCCTTAGGGGCTGATTTTAGCACATTGTTATCACAAGGAGTTGCTCAACAATCAACGGGGTATGGATGGAATTTGCTTGGCCAATCCACCACCTAATTCAAAATGCTTTCTGATTCAAAATCCAAATTCAAAATCAAATAAATGTTTTAGACCGATACTGAAACGGGTCAAAATTGAATAAACGTTTTAGACAATTATTGAAAGGGGTCAAAATCAAATAACTGTTTTAGACAGATACTGTTGGAAAAATGATGAACATGGAGAGTATCGAAAGCATACTATTGAATAATTTTCATGGTTGGATTAAGGCCGTTTAGTGGTTGGAATCCATAGTTGAAAACATTTTTAAAAGTAACGATTAAATGGGTTTTGTCCACCTAGGATAAAAATTGGCTTGACGGACGTTTCATCTAAATGTCTCGGGTCAGCTCGATTTTGTTGGGATCAAAATTAAGTAAATCGTGTCTTTTAAAATTTATCTCCAGCAACAACTTTGACCATATCAAAGTTTGAGGAGATAAGTATTGTGAGGAGAAAAAATAGGAAGTGACTTCAATTTCTTCTCATCCATGATAAAATTCTGATTTCCATAGAGATAGAAAAGATATATATCTCCAAACTCTCTCGCGCAGGATTCTCTTATCTATTATTCTACTTTGGCGATTGAAAAATTGATCGAGAGTGAGCCCAGAAAAGCGTGCTGAAGTTCAGGGCTTTGACGTTGAATTATCATGGAAGATAGACTGCCGACTCGACTGATTGCACCAGTAAGTACGAGGGCAATACTTCTTCAAGGCTAGTCCGTTCCTCGGGCGATTCAACATTTACGATAAGTTTTATTTTTCTTCTATATTCTTTGTTCTGTTATCGTTTTTTTTTTCTGATCATTGTTGTTGTCGTGTTTTGTTTTTTCTGTTGTTCACTTCGTTTATCTCCTGCTTGGGTTTACTTTTGCCTTGGTTCATTTTGCAATTGTTTATTCTAAATTCTAAAACCTCAATCTCACTTGTTGTCTGCCATGCAAAAATATGATATTTGTTTAATTGGTTTGGTCAAACACTTTCCCTATTGTTTGTTATTCTTTGTATTTTCATGAAAACATTGGTATGCTATCTGATTGCACCAAAGGTTTAGCTTTCACAAAATATATTTTGCAATCAGAAGGTTAAGAGTTCATACAATCTTGAAGAAGTATTATTTTTTATATACAGTTTTGAAAATTGTTTAGCATGGCTAATGAAACCGTTGAACGTACCAATATTACCACTACTGTTAATGCTACAACAGTTGCCCCGAGTGTTACCGAAGTTGGGTCTGGATCTCGTACTAGTTCAGAGACAATCACTAGCTTCATGCCTAAGGTGGATTTAACGGGAATGCCGGACAAATTCACTGGGCATTACTTCAAACGTTGGCAACAACGTATGAAGATATGGTTAACCACCAAGGGCCTGTTGTCAGTGATTTTATCAGTGTTACCCTCTGTTTCCGATAGTGATCCTAGAGCCGTGGCATTGCGAGAGAAGGATGAAATAGGCAAAGGAATGATTCTGTTGGGTTTATCCAACACATTATTCAATGTCCATTGCACCCTTCAAGGCTCTTCCAAGGATCTCTGGGATGAATTGGACAAGAAATTTAATACTGAAGACCACGGTCTCGAAAAGTATGCCGTTTCTAAGTTCCTGAAATTTGAGATGAAAGAGGGTTAATCAGTGACAGATCAGACTCATGAGTTTCAGCTCATTTTGCACTCTCTTCGTGAGGCTGAAATGGAATTGCCTGAAAGGTTTCAGGTCATGTCTATCATTGAGAAGTTCCCTAAGTCTTGGGAGGATTTTGGTATGACTCTCAAACACAAAAGGGAAAAGATCTCGTTGAAAGATTTGATGCATTCCATTGCTGTAGAGGAGGAGCATCGGAATGAAACAAGTCATGTACCTGTTGAGTATCAATCGAAAGCACATGTGGTCACTGGGGGAAAGGTAGCAAGAGAACCTAAAAATAAACAACCAGTTGTTTCTCATGATCATGATCCGTTAAAAGCCAAACCTAAAATTGCAAAGAAACCAAAAGGCAAACAAACCTTGTTGGACTTGTGGGCAGATGGGGCATTGGGCTCGGACGTGTCCGAACAAGAAGCCAAAGACTCATGCTGGTGGACCTCAAGTCAATATGGTGATCACGATCCCGGTGGCTGCGGTTGGAAGAATGATGATGGGAAATTCTAGTCTTTGCTAGTGTGCACGGGACTGGACGCGTGGACTTGAGATTTCCCTCAGGGCGAGTTCTTTCTCTGCATAAAGTGCATCACGTTCCTGACATTCGAAGGAACATCATTAGCGGTTCTGTTTTAGTGAGAGAGGGTTTTGAACTAAATTTTAAATTTAATAAGGTTGTAATTTTATTTGGTGGATCTTTTGTTGGGAAAGGTTATTTGTCTGATGGTTTATTTAAACTTGTGGTTGACTTTTTGGAATTAAATTATATATCTGAGAATTTTGATTCATTTACCTTATGGCATTGTCGTTTAGGTCATGTTAATTTAGATTATGTTAAACGCATGATGAATTTAGATTTGATTCCGAAGCATGCAATTAATAAAACTAAGAAATGCCAAGTATGTGTAACTGCAAAGCAAGTAAGAAAACCATATCATTCGGTGAATAGGGATTCATAATTATTTGACTTAATTCACACGGACATTTGCGAGTTTAATGGCATGCTTACACATGACCAGAAGAAATACTTTATCACCTTTATAGATGACTTTACTAGATACTGTTACGTGTATTTACTTAAGAGTAAAGGTGAAGCACTTGAAAAATTCTTGATATTTACGAATGAAGTAAAGACACAAACTGGAAAGAAAATCAAAAGGGTTAGGTCTGATAGAGGAGGAGAGTATACTTCCAATTTGTTTGCATTAGAATGTCAAAATTTTGGCATAGTGCATGAGGAAACACCTCCTTATTCACCGCAGTCCAATGGGGTGGCAGAACGAAAGAATATGACTTTCAAAGATATGATTAGTAGTTTATTAGAAAGTTCAGGACTACCAAAATATATGTGGGGTGAAGCCTTGAATTCGGCTTGCCATATTCTAAATAGGGTACCCCTAAAACATAAAGATAAGTGTCCTTATGAACTTTGGACAGGTCGAAAACCTAGCTTAAAATACTTTATAGTGTGGGGCTGCCTTGCAAAAGTGTTAGTCCTTGAACTTAAAAGGAAGAAGCTTGGACCTAAAACTGTTGATGCAATCTTTTTAGGTTATGTCGAACACTCCTATGCCTTGAGATTTTTGGTTGTCAAATCTGAAATTTCAGGCATAGATGTGAACACAATTGTTGAACTTCGTGATGCTACATTCTTTGAAGATGTATTTCCCATGAAAACAGGTGTGCCTCAAACTATTTCCAATGAAAATCAAAACTCCATATTAAGTTCCATTCCTGATCAAGTGGAAAAGATATCAAATGTAGGGGTTAAGCCAAGTAATTCTAGTCATGAGGACGATGAGTCACATGCACTTGATGAACCTAGAAGGAGCAAACGGGCTAGGGTCGCCAAGGAGTTTGGAAGTGATTTCGTCACTTACAATCTCGAGGGTGATCCAACTACCTTCAAGAATGCTATGGCTTCACCTGAAGCTATACATTGGAAGGATGCCGTAAAGAGTGAAATGGATTCCATTGTTTAGAATGGAACATGGGAACTCGTTGATCTCCCTCTTGGGTGTACTACGATTTGACGCAAATGGATTTTCAAACGGAAATTGAAACCAGACGGAACCATAGATAAGTTTAAGGCTCGGTTAATTGCAAAGGGTTTCAAACAAAAGGATGTCATAGATTTCTTCAACACTTATGCCCCAGTTGCGCGTATGACTACAATAAGAATGCTTATAGCATTGGCATCCGTTTTAGGTCTTAACATTCATCAAATGGATGTTAAAACTGCTTTTCTTCATGGTGATCTTGAAGAAGAGATTTATATGGATCAGCCTGAAGGATTTGTAGCTAAATGCAACGAGAGAAAAGTTTGTAAGTTAGTAAAGTCTTTATATGGACTTAAACAAGCCCCTAAGCAATGGAATGAAAAATTTGATAAGGTTGTCTTATCATTTGGCTTTACTCTTTGTAATGCAGATCAGTGTGTATATTTCAAAGTTAAAGGTGATACATGCATTATTTTATGCCTTTACGTGGATGATATATTATTGTTCGGCTCAAACGATAATATAATAATTGAGACTAAGACGTTTTTAAAAACAAAGTCTGACATGAAGGATATGGGTGAAGCTGAAGTAATTCTTGGTCTAAAGCTGACTAAGTCAGCCGAAGGCATAGCCATTTCACAATCTCATTATGTCACTCAAGTTATTGAGAAATATGGCTATAACAATAGTAGAATTGCTAAGACACCATATGATCCTTCAGTAGCTTTGTATAAGAAAGAAAGTGGGGTACCTGTGTCTCAATTAAGATATTCTTAGATTATTGGTAGCTTGGGATACCTTGCAAACTGCACCAGACCTGATATTGCGTTTTCAGTATCTAAGTTGAGTCGGTATACTAGTTGCCCAAATAGAACTCATTGGGAGGCCTTGGATAGAGTACTTAGATACTTGAAAGGAACTAGTTCCTTGGGTTTGCATTACGGTAGATATCCTCATGTTCTTGAAGGATATAGTGATGCGAGCTGGATAGCTAAAAACTTCGGGAGTTATGGGTGCACCGGGTACGTGTTCACGTTTGGTGGAGGGGCTGTCGCCTGGAAGTCCACCAAACAAACAATTTTGTCTCGGTCAACCTTTGAGGCTGAGTTGTGTGCTTTGGATACTACGGGAATCATGGTTGAGTGGTTTATGGGATTTGTGTCTGAGTTACCTATCATCAGCAAGCCGATTCCACCGATTTGTTTGCATTGTGATAGTATGAGTACAATTGCAAAAATCAAGAGTATCAAGTACAATCAAAAGACTAGAAGACACATTCAAGTTAGACTTAAAACTATAAGGAAATATGTGTCTCAAGGGGTGTTTGCTGTTGATTTTGTAGGATCCAAAGAAAACACATCAGATCCCTTAACTAAAGGACTTGACTTAGGTCAGGTTGTAAAATCCAGGTTAGGAATGTGACTGAAACCCATCAGTGATTCATCTACAGTAGCAACCCAACCTATCTAAGTGGAGATCCCACGAAGTAGGTTCAATGTGGTATCAACAAGTTGTAGTGTGAGTTGAGCATCTAAAATGTTAAGTGACACATAAGTGTACGTGTCAATTCCTTGATAAGCCTGGTAGATGCTGGTTGTTACTAGTTAGTACGAGTCTAAGACTCCGAATGGGATCAAGCCTTTATGGCAGGGTGTTAGCAACGCACCCTTGGAGATGCCCAGCTATGAGAATGTTATTGTGAGGCCGCAATAAGAGAATAAGGGTTAATTCTCGAATACATTCTTGAGACAGGACAGTGACGCATGGCCAGAAACGCATCAACCCTATAGATCATTGTTATAGCCGTTAATGTGTTGCTGTCAACCGACACCACCACATCAAAGGTTCAAGTTCAAGAACTATGTTCACTTAGTTCCTGTGGGGGTTTAGGTTGACAACTTAGATCATGGTTCAAACCGGAAGGTACCATTATTGAAAGCACATTATGATAATCAGAGATGAGTTTCAACTATGAATTTGTGGGGGATTGTTGGAAAAATGATGAACATGGAGAGTATCGAAAGCATACTATTGAACAATTTTCATGGTTGGATTAAGGCCGTTTAGTGGTTGGAATCCATAGTTGAAAACATTTTTAAAAGTAACGATTAAATGGGTTTTGTCCACCTAGGATAAAAATTGGCTTGACGGGCGTTTCATCTAAATGTCTCGGGTTAGCTCGATTTTGTTGGGGTCAAAATTAAGTAAATCGTGTCTTTTAAAATTTATCTCCAGCAACAACTTTGACCATATCAAAGTTTGAGGAGATAAGTTTGTGGGGAGAAAAAATAGGAAGTGACTTCAACTTCTTCTCATCCATGATAAAATTCTAATTTCCATAGAGATAGAAAAGATATATATCTCCAAACTCTCTCGCACAGGATTCTCTTCTCTATTATTTTACTTCGGCGATTGAAACATTGATCGAGAGTGAGCCCAGAAAAGCGTGCTGAAGTTCGAGGCTTTGACGTTGAATTATCCTGGAAGATAGACTGCCGACTCGACTGATTGCACCAGTAAGTACGAGGGCAATACTTCTTCAAGGCTAGTCCGTTCCTCTGCGATTCAACATTTACGATAAGTTTTATTTTTCTTCTATATTCTCTGCTCGTTATCTTTTTTTTCGATCATTGTTGTTGTCGTGTTTTGTTTTTTGTTGTTCACTTCGCTCATCTCCTGCTTGGGTTTACTTTTGCCTTGGTTCATTTTGCAATTGTTTATTCTAAATTGGTCAAACACTTTCCCTATTGTTCTTTGTATTTTCATGAAAACATTAGTATTTTCAAACCGGAAGGTACCATTATTGAAAGCACATTATGATAATCAGAGATGAGTTTCAACTATGAATTTGTGGGGGATTGTTGGAAAAATGATGAACATGGAGAGTATCGAAAGCATACTATTGAACAATTTTCATGGTTGGATTAAGGCCGTTTAGTGGTTGGAATCCATAGTTGAAAACATTTTTAAAAGTAACGATTAAATGGGTTTTGTCCACCTAGGATAAAAATTGGCTTGACGGGCGTTTCATCTAAATGTCTCGGGTCAGCTCGATTTTGTTGGGGTCAAAATTAAGTAAATCGTGTCTTTTAAAATTTATCTCCAGCAACAACTTTGACCATATCAAAGTTTGAGGAGATAAGTATGTGGGGAGAAAAAATAGGAAGTGACTTCAACTTCTTCTCATCCATGATAAAATTCTAATTTCCATAGAGATAGAAAAGATATATATCTCCAAACTCTCTCGCACAGGATTCTCTTCTCTATTATTTTACTTCGGCGATTGAAACATTGATCGAGAGTGAGCCCAGAAAAGCGTGCTGAAGTTCGAGGCTTTGACGTTGAATTATCCTGGAAGATAGACTGCCGACTCGACTTATTGCACCAGTAAGTACGAGGGCAATACTTCTTCAAGGCTAGTCCGTTCCTCGGGCGATTCAACATTTACGATAAGTTTTATTTTTCTTCTATATTCTCTGTTCTGTTATCGTTTTTTTTTTCTGATCATTGTTGTTGTCGTGTTTTGTTTTTTCTGTTGTTCACTTCGTTCATCTCCTGCTTGGGTTTACTTTTGCCTTGGTTCATTTTGCAATTGTTTATTCTAAATTGGTCAAACACTTTCCCTATTGTTCTTTGTATTTTCATGAAAACATTAGTATGCTATCTGATTGCACCAAAGGTTTAGCTTTCACAAAATATACTTTGCAATCAAAAGGTTAAGAGTTCATACAGATACTATGGGGGGCTTAACCGGAGAGGAAAGGAAAGAAAGACCCCAACCAAAGAGGAAAGAAAGAACCTTCAAAAAATATGAGCAAATGCCACTTAAATGCGGCTAGACCATTATATTCTTTAGAACAAGATATAAGGATAATCTGCTTTGTGCTCACCGCATGGCCTAGTGTATTGCCAGATGCTGCGAGCGCACATAATGTACTTGCTCTTCCCACAGTACTCTCCCTATGTTAATGATGTGGGATAGCCTCTGCCCAATAAAACTAACACTCCCCTTCCCCTGGCCAAGAACAGCTTAGTTGAGCTCTGTCCTTTTGTCTTCCTAAAACAATAAAACCCCGAATCTCTTTGTGAAGGTTTTACATACCCCTCTATCCATAGAGTCTGAGCTTTGGCCCCCAAAACCTCTTTATTCTTCCTTCTCATTTTCTTATAGCTAGGTAGGGAAGCAAGTGAGTAGCATGGAAGTAACCTTTCTTCAATGGGTTTGCTTCCTGCACCTTAATTTCTTTGATGATTCATTTGAGTGACACCTCTGGAAATTGGAAAGTGCTTCTGATTAAGATATGGCTTTTGAATGAAAGGGTATTATTTTGTATTTGAGCTCACAAGCATAGTTCTTTTGCTCCTTCTCTTTTACCCATACCAAAATCTAAAAAAAAAAAAAAATTCACAGAGATTTCTTACTATTAATACATACGTGAGAGTGAGACCCTTAATCAATATGATAATCAAATTAAAGGTAAAATGGTAAAAATACTTTTAAAAAAAATTAAAGATTAGAAAGTGAACAATTTTTTAAAATGGATTTAAAAGGAAATTGAGGATTTTTTTTAAGAACAAAGGAGTATAATATAATAATAATATTAATAAGAAATTATTGCTCGCAAATATCCCTCTCACTTTTTAAAATAAAAAGGAAAACTCCGAAGACTAGAATTGTTGGGGCCTCTTACTTTTAGCCTAGTATATATTTGTGAAAAGAAGAATCCAAAATCGGTTATAAGGTTGCAATTGAACAGATGGAGCAAGTTCGAATTGACGAAACAGGTGCTATGCATGTGTATTATTGGGTGTATATTGAAATTTCTATCTACAAATAAAAAAAATACTCCATCAGTCTCATAATATATATATATATATATATATATATATATATATATATATAAAGTTGGTGAGGAGTACTATGGTTGTGTCACCTCACCACCTTTTGATAAATCTTCATTGTAAAGTATTCGTATGGAGGTTTTAAAAACTCTTAATTTTCTTAACTAATAATAATAATTAATCAATCAATCAATATGATAAGACGTATTAATATTAGTATATATAACATATTTTATTGTCAACAGTAGAAGTTTTATATTTAAAAACTTTTACAACTAACATTATTTCTAACCAATGTGAGATAAAACTTTTCTATTAATAATAAAAGGTGAGAGTGAGATATAACTCTTCGATCTATTGGTAATAAAATGTGAGGTTTTTTATCTAATGACTTTTAAAACTAACATCAATTTATAACCAATGTAAGAAATATCTCTTCTAATGGTAATATTAGTAGAGATGAGTTTTATAATGATTATAAATTGATGTTGGTTTTAAAAGTTTTTTGATAAAAGACTTCTATTTATCACCAGAGAAAAGATGTATCTTACATTGTTTAGAAAAAGATGTTAGTTTTAAAAGTTTTATACAAAAGACTTCTACTCTTATTACTAATAAAAGAGATATATCTCACATTGTTTAAAAAGAAAAGTTTGATTTTAAAGTCTTTAGACTAAAGACTTTCATTATTACAAGAGATGTATCTCACATTGGTTACAAAATATTTCACTATTAATATATTATTTAAAGTTGGTGATGAGCACTATGGTTGTGTCACCTCATCACATTTTTATAAATCTTCATTGTAAAGCATCTATGTGGAGGCTTTAAAAACTTTTGGTTTTTTAGTCATTAACTAATAATAATACGTAATAATAATCAATAATCAATAATCAATATGATAAGGAGTATTAGTATTAGTATATATAACTTCTTCTATTATCAATAGTAGAATGCTTATATTTAAAAAAAATTACAACTAACATTAACCAATAATAATTCGTAATAATAATCAATAATCAATTTAATAAGGGGTATTAGTATTAGTATATATAACTTCTTCTATTATCAATAGTAGACGACTTATATTTAAAAAAATTACAACTAACATTAGTTCTAACTAATATGAGATAAAACTCTTCAAATTGGGACATTACTTTTAATGTCACTTCTAACATCATATTTTAAGTATTGATATCTTATTCATCCAAAACTGTAAGACCCCGAACCTTCATGTTTTTAACCATCTCATTTTGCGTGTCGTTTAATCGTAACCTTGCTTACTGGACTTGATTTGAGAACCTTGATTTGTGTAGGTAGGCTATCTAGAAGCCAATACCGTAATACTAAATGTTCCATAGACTTTATCTGGTTAAGTTACAAATCGTAAACTGACGTTGTTCGTCTCTTGACTTGATTGAGAGTTTTCCCGCGTGGTTCTTTCCAGTGACCTCGGTTGTACCCTAGGTAATTCCACCATTTGTATTGAGGTTTAGTTGAGCCTCATAAGGCCTTAGTACATATTTTTTATGCTTCATTGAGTTGCATTTACCCAACATGTGCTTCACCTTCAGTCTTAGACCCATTTGGCTTTATTTTTGACTTGAATCATCGTTCAGACCTGACTACCGAACATCTTATGAGATGTCCGGCGATGCCAACCGAACCCCTTTAGAGGAGTTAGGCCAGATCAACCGAACACCTTTACAAGTGTTTAGCCCAGCCACCCGAACAATTGGTATTTACCTATTACAAGAAGATGACTTCCAAACTCGATTTTTGACGTGAAATTTCTATTCTACCCTTATTTTACCCTTGCCCCTTCACCCATTTGAGGGCACAATTGTCCTTAAATACCCTTATAACCCTAACACTCCTTCCCTCTCTTCATTTGTGATCGTGTTCAGCCAAGAATGGGAGAGAGAGAGTGCGTGAGATTGAGTGTGAGATTAGTGTTTGTTTCATCGATTCCCAGAGTTTCGGCCATCCGTTTGACGATCTAAGACCACCATTGCAAAGCCCTCTCCGAGTAGATCATTTCCCCTTGGTTTGTTTTCCTCTTCCTAGTTGTTTATGGCTCGATTAAGGTACGCTACCTAAACCCTAGTTTCTCTCTCTAACTCAATATTGATGTTAGGTTGTTCGATACTTGTTCCTCGTGATTTATCGTTGTTTTACATGTCAAAATGATATGTTGTTGGTGGATATCAATATATGATAGTTAGGGTTTTAATCCAAATGATTTTTATTGGGTATATTGGAATTGTTATGGTGTAATATTAATTGTTGTTGGGTATAGAAACCTGGATAAATTGTGAATCCTGAATTTATGCCTTGACCTAAAAATTTGGGACTTTGTAATTTGACCGAAATGGAGTCAATTAATTATAGAAGTTGTTATTTTGAGCCTTAGGCTAAATTCCTATAGTTACTTGTGTTCGTCGAATCTCAATCACAGAATTTTAAGATTTGGTCGGGTGAGACCGAAATAGTATTTAATTGATGTTTGTTTGATTTAGAACTCAATGGATGTCCTTAAATGATTTTGGTAAGTATTCATTACTTGTCATCGGATTTTATAAGTCCGGGTACACGATTGAGAATGTTGACTCGTCAGGAGTTGTGGTTTATGCATGTTAGTGCATTGACTCGTTAAAAGGTTGTAACGCAACCCTTGGGTATTAAGGTAAGGTTTGGGGAAACGTGTTTGG
Organism: Codonopsis lanceolata; assembly: GCA_013146195.2. NCBI lineage: Eukaryota > Viridiplantae > Streptophyta > Magnoliopsida > Asterales > Campanulaceae > Codonopsis > Codonopsis lanceolata. The sequence continues at coordinate 47,495,579 of CM028384.1, read as the reverse complement.
TTGAATGTTCTATTCCGCTTGTTATAATGTATCTTGCGGATAATTAGCAATTGAGACTATTAATTGGTCTTGGGTTTTGGTTTGAGGTCACGTTTAACGTAGACTTGATTGAGTTGAGTGATGACGGTTGGTTGTTGGACGCCGTCTCGTTTGCATAGAAAGTGGACTTGGGACTTAGGTCGAGAACGACCCGAGTATGTAATATTGACCGAGACTCACTAGAGTCGCTTGAGTATTTACGAATAACTTGTGGTAGTCGTAAGTGAATCATGCGGTGTTTGATTAAAATTGGGTTTTGGTTTTATGGACTCGTGTGGTTCGGAATCATGCTTATGTCCAAGTGACACTTAGACTTAATAGTATTCAATTATGTTTATACCTGGGAGCTTAACTAACATAGTAAGCCGGTTAATCGAACTATGAGAATTTGGAGAATGAGTCGAATTAGGATTAATTACCATTCTAATGGGAACCATTAAAATCATACATTGATGTTCGGTAACCCTAGACTATCTAGGTAGCCTCGAGAATCATGTGGCTTATGATTTGTTAAGTATTAACTTAACTTGGATTCATGTTAGAATATGAATCTCTATGCCTATTTGTGATTTGACTGAATGCATAATTGCTATCATTTTAAAGATTTGGTATTCTATATTGTTATTAATATGACTATGAAGCATATTGAGTGTCTTTGCCTTCATGTGTGTTCTATTATTCTATTCGTGACTTATGTTGAACTTGGATTCTACTATTAAGTGGAATTATGAATTGAAATTGAACAAAGCTTGATTTGACATTAATCAACTTAGACTTCCCTTTTATACTTGACTTAGTGATTTTTGAACTAGGGTTCCTAAATGGAATAAGAACCTAGTTATGCATCAAACGAGAACATAGACACGGGTTAGAAATGCATATAACATTTATACCATATTTGGATGATATTGTATTAAGGACTCAACGGAGTCGAGTTAAGGAACAAATGAACCTTACGAGGATCTTGGAGAGATCCTACGACGTTATAATCCATTTGACTAGATTACTAGCTTTTGGAACTTGAATTGATTAGTGTGGACAACTTGACACTTGTGCTTAAGAGACTCAAAAGAGCTTCAAACATGATTTAAATTATTATTACAATTATGTGCATAATCATGAATTTGTAGTATAATAATTCACCTACTTGACATTGGACGAGTTGTTCGTTCCTTATTTGGTTTCATGGCAAGTAAACATCTACTTGTGCATTGCATATAAGTCCAGCTGACATTATTTGAGTTTTTACGTTGATGGTAGGACGATGCATCGTCTTCACGAATTATGAGATTCGTGATTTCTATGTATCGCCATACCGGAGACATTTCACACACCCTCCACTGTTGGCCTTAATGGGGAAGTTAGCCCATTGCCGTAAGCCCTTAACCAATAGAGCACATGGATTATGCTAAGCTGGCTGAGGGGTGTTCTCAATACATCGATGTATCAATCACGTGCATCATAGTCACAAAATAGTTTAACGATTGTGATTCCAGGAGCGACACAACGACATTGATTCGGTACCTTCTCAATCCTTTATGTGGCTTACTATGGGCACTTATGTGATAACAAAATGTTAGTTGAACATGAGATCCTATTGACCATGTTTGTATTGATTAATGATATTGAAAGACTTGATCTGTATATATATAGATATGCACGCTTTTACATGATGATTATGTGAGAGATTTGATATGTATATAGAGATATACATATTTATATATGAGGTATATATGAAAGACTTGATGTGTATATATATAAATATGCACACTTATATATGATGATTCTATGAGCAGTTTGATTAGTATAAATATAATTATATATACTTGCATATGATGTTTTTATGGGAACTACATTCTAATTCATTTGATTTGTGTTTGAACTGAGATTTATACCCTAGTTCATTTGGATGGTTTAGTAAGTAAGAAGAAATGGTTATCTTGTGGAGTATATAAATGATACGACGCCTCTTCACGGGTTTTCTGTCATTTGTCAATGACACCATGATTATTTTTATGTCGCATAATTATATGTTACATATCTCTTGTAGTAGTGTACTGGGTCATTATGACTCATTTCGTACTTTGTTTCCTGGTTGCAGTAACCTGTTAGCCGCGTTGAGGCCGAATAGATCGTGACTGTAGCAGGGCGCAGCTGATCAATAGATCGAGATTAGATCGCGTGGTTCGTGATTGTAGCAGCCGACTTCCTCGAGTAGTTGCTTGTGGAGTCCTATCTCTTTTAACATCGTTGATTTGTATATTGTACTTTACTATTCTTGTGAGATCGAAATTTTGTAAAATTATTTAGACTTTACAGTCGGGTAGAGTACCTGAGTATTTGTATTGGTTCTTCCTTGGGCCGACATGTTGTGGCGTGCCATTGTCCGTGGTTTTAGTATTTATTTCAGTTGTCTCCCAGGCATGCAGTAGCTTTGGGGCTTTTCTTTATTCTAAATTGTTATAGTTGTTGGTTAACCCCGGTATGCTTTAGCCGTGGGTAATTATTATATCAGGTTGATTCTTTGTTGAAACGCCAGCCTGGAGTGTCGATGGTTCGTTCAGCGTCTGCAATGTTGCGGCACGCGAGTTTTGTTTTCCCCCGCTGAGAGATAATGTCTCTCTTGTTTTCTTTAACTTCGGTTTCGAGCTTCATAGCTCGGGACTTCATTTCTTTATCGCTTTTGCATATTCAATTTTTGCAAACCCGTTTTTTAGCATGGCTTTATGTTTGTGCTTAGAGCTTGTTAGCTTGATCGATTGACTTGAACTACTGTTTATCTAGTGCTTGTCCTCTTCTTGCATTGTCTTAACGGCACGACCTCGAGATTTTGTGTTGAAATCTAGGTCAGGTCATGACAAAAACTTCATTTAGACAAATTAATATATCATTTTGATGCTCTTGTCGAGTAGAACACATTTGCACAATGTGAGTGCCTTGATTTTCGATCTTTTCCCCGCTACCGAGAAGCGGGTGGTTTCAAGACCTTTAAGGCGTGTGGGAATACGCCCGGCCTCAATTGTGGACTCAAAATATGATCAACAGAGTCGCCATCTTTATTTTAAGGAAAACAAAGAAAAACAAAAAATAATCAGATTTGTAAAAAGGTTCGGAAGCTAAGTTACGAGGTGGGAAGGGGTTAGACATCAAACTCGCCCTTTTGGTCTCAAAATAGTTTTTTTTTGGCTAAATATGCTTTTTTATATATATATTTAAAAGTTGAAATAAAGCATTTAAAATATAGATTTGTATATATATAAGGAAATTATTACAAACTTATAGCAGCCTCCTTCCTGCAGTTACAAATACATTTATAAAAATTTGGTCATAATAATAGCTCTTTTTAGTGTTATTTTCTATAGAATTTCGGGCAGCACAACTGCTTATTTTGCTTACATTGGACTAGTCTAAATAGCACTTTTAATAAATAAAAACTTTAAATAGCCTAAAGCATGGGGGTTCTATCACGTACCAAGCTTCTTCTGATAGGTCCTAAGGTGCACTCGCTTTGGCCTTCAGGGAGAGGGAGTCTTTTTGTTGTTGCTTTGTTATTGCGGGGATTCTGGCTGGGTGACTGCTTCGATTAGTTACTTTTTGCCTCGGGATTCGGACGGCACAACTGCTTGTATTTGTTGTATGTCATGTCTAATTTCGGGCAGTGTGACTGCTAGTATTTGTTGTTTTTATTTTCTAAAATCGATAGGCTTGTGTGTGTGTGTGTGTGTTGTATGTATGTGTGTGTGTGTTGTATGTGTATGTGAGGGGGGCTGTCGTGAGAGAGAGAGAGAGATAGAGAGTGAGACTGTGTGTGTGGGTGATTGAGGGAGAGGGAGACGTAAGAGTGGGGGAGTAATGTGTGTGTGTTGATTGAGGGAGAGGGAGACGGTGAGAGTGGGTTTGTTGTGTGGGAAAGGAGGGAGTGTTGAGGGAGTATATATAGGTAGGAAAGTTGGGGGCCAAGAAAAGGGGGTGGGTGATCGGCTGTTCCCCCCTTTTCCTTTTCTTTTTTTCTTTTCTTTTGTTTTCTTTTTCTTTTGTTTTTTTTTCTTCTTTTGTTTTGTTTTATTTTGTTTTGTTTTGTCTTGTTTTTGTTTTGTCTTGTTTTTGTTTTGTTTTCTTTTCTCTTTTGTTTTGATTTATTCATTTTCTTGATTTCTTCGTACCTTTGTTCCTGGAACATGCAAGAGATAATTATTAGTCCATTTTGCAATATTTATTTGGACAATATAAAATAGGGGTACGAAATTTCAGATTCTCGATGTTGTACTAAAGGACATGTCTTCTTTGTTAATTTAGCTTCACAACATATTTCACATTTATCCATGTGTGTGTTATTTATTCTAGAGACTAAACCAAGAGTTTGCATTTTATGAATATATCCACAACTAACATGACTTAATCTAGCATGCCATAAATCAATTGAGTCTATCAAGTAAGCAGAAGAAGATGCAGTTTTATTAATGGCATCATAAACATTGAGTACAAAAAGTCCCTCATTACAATACCCTTTGCCCACAAGGACATTATTCTTGGTCATTACAATCTTGTCAGATTCAAATGACACTTTAACTCCAACCTTTCCTAACAGAGAAATAGAAACTAGGTTTTCCCTAATACTACGCACATGAAGTACTTCATTAAGAGCCAAGGTCTTGCCAAATGTGAGTTTCAATAGCACTTTGCCTTTACCAAGAACTTGTGCAGTACGGGAATCCCCAAGATACACATATTCTTCTCCAACTCCCACAGGATTGTAGGAGGCAAAGGCTTCTTTATTTGCACATATATGCTTGGTAGCCCCAGAGTCTACCACCCATTCTTTCACATTGGCCACAAGATAAATTTGAGAGATAACTGCAACAATAATGTCATCTCATTCAACCAAATTTGTATTTGGCTTAGGAGGATTTTCAGTCCCCTTTCTAAATCTACACTTATAAGCGTGATGACCAGGCTTTCCACAAACATAGCACATTCCCCTCTTAAAATTGGTGGAGTTATTCACTTTGGTTTGTAAACAGTTTTGTTGGAATTCATAACATGCTTGCTATTAGAATTCATACCATGCTTGTTATTAAAATTACCTCGCACGATGTTTGCGCTCGTTGCTATCTCCTTCCCTTTGCTTGTTTTGAGTTCCATACGGTTGGTGTCTTCAATCACGATGTGAGTGATTAGATCTTTTAGAGATAGTTGCCTTTGTTTATGCTTCAATTGTTGTTTGTAGTTCTTCCACGATTTGGGAAGCTTTTCAATCAACAATTCAGCTGCAAGTTCCTCCTGCAATGTGACGTTTTCAATCTTTAAGTCCTCGAGCAGCTTGTGATATTCGTTGATTTGTGATTTGATGTCCTTGTCGTCCGTCATCTCCCACGTATAAAAGTTTCCAATAATAAATTTTTGTTTCCCAGCATCCTCGGCAGCATATTTGAGATTAATGGAATCCCAAATATCCCTAGCTTGTTTGTGTGAACAGTAGACATCGAACATATCATTAGAAAGAGTGCTAATGATTGTATGCCTACACACTTTGTTGGCATGAACCCATGGCTCTATCTCAATAGGATTGTCAAAATCATTTGGTTTAATTTGAGTGAGTGCAAAAGCAACACCATGCATGTCAAGAGTAGAAAAAATTCTTTCTTGCCACCATTTAAAATTCTCCCCATTAAACACCTCAATTTTTGAAATATCGGGAAAAGGTTTTGCATACGAATAAGGAGAATTGGTGGGAAGAACTAGATGTTGCGGGAGTGGCATGGTGATCGAAGGTGTAGCGCTAGCATCGGTAACAAATGCAGTAGCAACATTGGTTGAAGTAGTTACTACATTATTGGATGCATTGAAGTTGGAAGAAATTGGGTTCACAGGAGAGATAGTTTTGTCAGATTCCATTGAGTTAAAATCCTTAAAATTGTTGTAAAATGTTTAGGAATTTGACAAAAACGAAACAGATTTATGCTTAACACAAACTTGAAGAGAGTTTTGGAAATTGTTTTGTTAAAACATAATAACTAAGAAACTTCCTGAGGCGTGCAATAGCACTGTCCTTAAGGATTTTATTTCTAAATCCCCCAGGTTTCAACAGGATGAACTGGCAATTAACCCTTTAAAACTCAGCCAATGAAAATAACTTAAATTTATTATTTAATAAGAAAATACAGAAAGAGAGAATGAAGAAGAAAGTATTAGACGATTTTCAAGAGGGAAAAGAGAGAGTTTTTGTTGTGTTAGATGAAGAGAATTACACCTCTATTTCTACTAGTTGAACAGCTAATCTTAGCTAGAATAAAGGAGTCTCATTTGCTTTTCAAATCACAAAATAATATGGGATAGAATATTATTAATTCAAATGATTAAACTGATTTAATTTATTTTAATTTTAATCTCTCCAAGAGTGGAGATACCGATTGCATTGGTTACTCACAAAATAAGGTAGACTTAGTCTTTCCTTATCAAAGGAGACCAAGTCTCTCAAGTTTCATGCTAAGCCCATGTGGGATAAATGTTGAACTATTTCAAAAACAAAGGGAAAAGTCAATTAGCTTTTATAGGAAGACTAAGTCCACAACCAACTACTTCCTCATAATGTGGGATTAGTTTACACACAAATATGAAGACTAAGTCTTCTCTCTTTTCTCTTCCAATTTGAATTGGAAATCCTTAATCTTTAGAAACATATACAACCATTTTTATCCAACATTGTCTACCTTTGTAGTAGTCCAATGGAAATGTTGCGCTCTTTCCTAAATGGAGATTTGTGGGGCAGGAAAATAAGAAGATCTTGGTTATTTATGATCATCTTGATTGCATTGTCTCCTTGGGCCTCAATTAAAAACAATTAAGGTGAAATTCGAGCAAGGTGTTGAAAAAATGAAATGCTGGACATCTTTAAGGTATATATTGTAATCCCTCCATCTCGGATAAATATTCCTAGTGGAAAAAATACATGGATTAAGAAATGTAATTAATGATGAGTTGAAAAATATGTTGTGACAATAATATCCATTAAACACACACTCTCTTATTAATTATGTACCCATTACACTCACTATCTCTTTAAAATGTGCAATAATGATAATATTAAATGAAGAGATATATTAGGAATAATGGTAGAAACTTTGTACATCAAAAGTATTTAGGAACATTTGTTGGGAAATCCCAAAATAGAAAGTAATAATATTTATCCGAGACGGAGGGAGAAGTATATGTAATACCTCGATTTCCGGTTTGCTTGAATTACGTACAATACTCGCATTTCTTCCCTTGTTGATTGTTTGTTTTGTTTGTGAGAGAGTCTAGATGTGTATGAGAGATCACATTAAGACCAAAATACTATTAAGAGATGCACTATAGTTGTTGACTTGCTAAAGTCACAAGTCGTAACTCGACGATAGTCGAAATGCGACGCGATTGAGCGATTGCTTACGTTTTGTGTTCTTGACCTCGATTTGGTCCTAGATATTTACATGATGATTTATTAACATGTTTAGATGTGTTATACTTCTAGTTGGATGCATTCCTTAAGTCTAGTGATGTTTTGACGCTTCGAGGATAGCAATTGTCCTTATCGCGTAGTGCGAGATTGAGTTGTGTGATCGTCTCATCTTTCAGGAGTTCTTTTCTCATATCTATTGTTTAACATCTGAGAAGCATTCAAGTCCATTCAATATCCTTTTGAATTTTTTATAATCTTGTGTTCTTGCCCGTCGATTTCTGGTTTCATTCGCCGTTTCGTTAGTGAGTTGTTGTACCTTGCTTCGGTTTCTCTCCGAATTGTTTCGAGAGTTGTTTGTGAGAGTCTAGACCTACTTTGAAGGTGGTTTGAGACTTGTTTGATTTAGCTAAGTGTTTGAGGTCATTAAGGGTTGAATTATAGGCCATTTTGAAGCTTTAAGGCTTGTGATTGCATGAGGGAAGGACCTTACCTCCATGAAGTCAACAACAAAACTCACCAAGGGCAAAACAGAGTAAAGCGCGCGTATAGTTGGCATACCATGCGACTGTATGGTCCTTCAAGACAGCAACTTGCTGTTTTGATTTGTTTAGTGAATTTCATATTCTAACCTTACCAAAACCTATCCTAATCACTCCCTAAACCTTCTTAAATGATCCTAATCATATCCTAACATGGTCACACAATTTTTAATGGTGTTTAAGTGGGTGTATTAGAGAGGTTTAAGGCTTAAAAATCCGATTACAACCTACCACCACAAGTGGACACTTGTCCCACTATGTTTGTGACCTCAATATCAACCACAACCAACATTTTGATTCTCATTTACTGCCTCCTCTCTCCAAAAACGTGGAGAGCCATTTCCATGGAGACTCCATGAGTTCTTGAAGGTCAAGCATGGTCTTCCATAGTTTCTCTTCACCATTGTTGAAGCCAAGACTATAGAATTGAAGCTCTTTTCTTCTACTCCACTTATAACCGATTGGATTTTGGTCTTCCTTGTTTGTGTGAAGCTTGAAGGTAAGCTACTAAACTCCTCCTCTTAAGGATTTTGTGCTCATTGACCCTGAGGAAAACAAAGGGCTTGCTATTTGAGGTCAATGAGTACACATGTATGCTATGTGTGACTTTATTTTGAGTTTTGAAGAGTGAACTTGCTAGAAGCATGAGTAGGTTGATTTCCATGTTTAATGAAGTGTATTATTAAGCTTCATTTTGTAAGTTTGGACTTTGAGGATGATGGTTATATAATTCCCTTGAAATCTAGGGTTTGACATGATGCCTATGTAGTAAATGGTGTTATTGGTGATATGAATGATTTTGGGGTTTCTATTGGTTATTTATGAATTATTGAAATTACATATGTTATATGATTAAAGTTTGGAAGTATGCTTGATGGACTTCTATTTTTGGTTGTGAGCATGAAAAATGAATTATCACTATGGATTACATAATTAAAATGTAATGTTTGACTTTTATGGATTGAGTTGACTTTCGTGTATATAAGAGTATGTTGTTCAACTCTAATTCATGAATTTAAGGTTGTGAGCATGCTAGATGAATTTACATCTTGGTTATGAGCATGCTATATGAATTTACATCTCGGTTATGAATTTACATCTTGTTTAGATAAATGGTTATTTTGGGTGAAAGCATGTTAGATTAAATGATATCTTGAGATCCATGTTTGAAAGGTAATGATTGACTCTAAATGTTAAGTGTTGACCTATGAACCATGTTTGGGATTTTGGTTGGGAAGGAATGGATTATTTTGGGTTACACAATGTTGTTAACCTTGAGAACTTAGCCATGAATATTAGCTAATGAATAATAGGAAGGTTGTGATGCAAATAACTTCTACGCCTTCGGATTTGGAAAGAGTAGAAATGACTCAACGGAGTCGATTATGGGACTAATATGAATATAGTGAATCACATATTAAGATTCTACGGAATTTGGGGTAGTTTTGATGGAGGTTAAGCCTCCGAGCGTTTTCAAGTGTATGAAGAACACTTGGGTATTAGAGACTTGATATTATTGCTCTAATGTGTTTATGTGTTAGTTAGCATAGAAATGCATAACTATGTGATTTAAAAGTAAATATATACTTGATTGGATTAGTGCACTGTGTTGTACTTTTCCTTTGGTTGAGCATGCGAGTATATATTACATGTACTTGTGTTTGAGTCCAGCTGGCGTCATTTTGGTTTGAGTCTTTGGCGGGACGATGCATTGTCTTCACGAATTGTGGGATTCGTGATCGCAATGGATCGACGTGTCGGATTGCACACACCCATCCATCGATGGCCACAGTGGGGATGTAGCTGATCATTGCTAGAATAATACACCTACATTTGATAGCTATGAAACTCGAGCGGGTTATTGTCTCGGGGACGTCGATACCACGAAAAGGGATATCGAGGACACATATGGTTGCACGTGTTTTGCAGGAGCTACACGGTGGATACGGAAAATGAATCATCTTCTCTCTTATGTGGTTTATTATACGAGCACTTATAAGAATTGTTGTGCTACATGGTTAATGATATGATTTACATGAGATGATGATTACATGATGAAATGTTATAATAGAAATATAACATGCTAATGAAATAATGATTTTTATGATATGATGTTATACTAGAAATATAACATGTTATCCATGATTTGAATGGAAACCATAGTCTTTCATATAAGAATTATTATATGAGTTATGTTAAATGCAGGGCCGGCCCAAAGGGGGGGTCTGGAAGGGCGACCGCCCTGGGCCCCCAATGTTGAGAGGCCCAAATTTATAATACATCCATTTATAGATATAAATATTATATTGTCATTTGAATTACATATATGTTTTAGTGGCCCATTGGATAAGGTGTTTTGATTTAGTTGAGAGGTCATAGGTTCGATTCTTTGAAAGCCATGTTAATTTTATTTACTTTTGAACTCTTTGAATTTGAAATTTATGTAAAATTTATTTTATTTTTGAGTTGTGAATTATCAAGTATTATATACTCACTCCCTTCGTTCCGAGTAAAGAGTTTTCGTTTGAAAGTCAAACTAATTTTAAAAATGACATTTTTAGTAGCTCATTAATAATAAAATAACACGTCTAATCAAACAAGAAGAGAAGGTAATATAATTTGATGATATAGTTGAAAAAGATATTGGATGAGTGAATAAATCTGAAATATCTTATAGATATGCTTTATAGACATTTTGTATATTTTAATATATAAGAAAATTACTAAATCAAGATAGAAAATAACTAGTGTACCGGAATATGCAAACGAAGTAATTTTAAATAATTATTTCATATATTTATATATTAGTATGGTCGTAGATGTTATACCAATTGAATACTTTGAACGATGAAAAATTGTAATTTTTATTTCAAAATTTTATTTTTATATCAATAGGGGCCCATTTTATCATTTTTGCCCTTGGCCCCTAAAAGTTCAGGAACGGCCCTGGTTAAATGATGAGGTATGAGACTCATGGTATAATTGGGTTATGTGGATGGTGGTTTGATGATAGGTTGAGATGTGTAAATAACATGCTACACGTACATATTGGAATTGTGAATCATATTCTATTTGATATGAATTGTTTTATGATGAATTATGTAGAACTATGTTCTATGTGACTATGGATGTAATTTGGTTTATGTTGAGGATCATACTATGAAATGATATATTATTGAGTATGACATGAGATGTACATGTTTTATTTGAGTATAATGTCATGACATGACATTGCATCTTTAGTAGCTTACTAAGTCTTTATGACTTACTCTGTTTACTTTGTTTTCCTTAGATTCGAGCTGAGCTAGTGATTCGAAGGAATCTGCCGAGTCTACGATAGAACGTGTGGTTCTAGTGAAGGTTGCTACTATTAATATTTTGTAGCCTTGGTTTATTGGAAAGGACGTTTGGGAAGTGAAATTATATAGACTTCACTATGGGTAGTAAAGCTTGTGATTTTTATTGGTACTTGCACTTGTAAATTATTAGTACTTGGTCTTTTGTGAGCCGACAAATGTTAGTCGAGCCATGTTTATTTAAGTACATATTTATTCCATCTCGAGTTTGTATCATATTGTTGTTTATTTTGTACTCCGGCATGTTAGCTGTGGAGTGTGTAGACTAGAGTTGTAGACTTAGTTTAATGTTGGGTTCCGACTGTAACGTCGCCGATGACTTGGATATATTATTGTTTATAAATTGTAACAGGTGGTGTTGTTGTACGTGTCTAATGTTGCGTCACGTGCTTTGAATTTTTGGGCCGAGAAATTTATTATCTCTTAGGTTGTTTTGTATTTCGGAGCTTGTTAGCTCGGGTTCCATTGTGTTATTCGCTTCCGCATTTGTTGAGTCATTGACATATCGCTGTTATAGCCTTACCCTCTGCTTGTTAATTGTGTGTTCTGATGGCACGACCTTGGGGTCTCGTATTGGAATCCGGGTCGGGTCATCGCAGTATACTTGGTGTAGGTTTTCCCGGAATAGCAAAGTCACTATATTAAATCGAAGAAGATGAAGAGAAATTTAATTATCTATATTATAAAACATCTCAGGGTCTAACTGGAGGCCCTGATCAAATTGTGCTAAATACAGCTGACGGTCCAGATTGATTCATAATTATGTTAGTTACAAATGAACCCCTCAGTTATGAGATATGTTTGAATTACCCCTCTATTATTACACATAAAACCTTCGTTGTGTTTTTTTTTGAATTACCCCGTTAGTTATGAGTTTGGTTTTTCCCGACCATTCATTAAACCGATCTCATACCGACACGTGCCTATGGCACAGACACGTATACTAGTAATAATTAATGAAAATAGCAACTTGAAGTCGAGGCTCGTATTGGACACGATCTCCGCAAGACGTAATTGCCCCGTACTGTACTCACGGTTATTCGGCAATCATCTCTAAAATGCAACGAATTTTCAATCTGAGTAGGCAGCACTTCGATACTCAGATTCTCGGCGAACTAGATCGGTGTTTAGAACTTCCAAGATTTGAATAGATTTATGCAACAATATGACATTTCTCTAACAGTATAATGCTTATGATTTCAGTGTTTTAATGTTATCTGATTGTCAAATCAGGGGGTCTATATATAGTTAATGAAGAGTCAGGGTGTCTCTTGGTCAATAGGTGCAACTCTAGATTCGGTAGTCGCATAGTAACCGCCAAACCCATCGAATTTGTACAACCATAACAGCCCGTGTCTTATCAAGGAGACACTGAACCGCCAGCCAAACAGTCACATGCCAATTCGGTCGAGTCTAGGTTCCTGCCTTAACCGCCCCAGCTAGTGACGATGCGGCATGCAAAGTGCAAAGTACACCTCCAAAGCGCCCAATGCGACTTGCGCGTGTGCGTGTGCACTCGGTCTCGGAAGGTGCTTCTCACCATCCTTGAGTGGTGGTTTGGATTAATCGAAAACTCACGTGTGTGACACCACTTGGTTGCACCTTGTGGAATGCTTGATACTCCTTCCCAATGTGGGCCTATTAATAAAGTATCTTAAAACTCTTTATTTTGCCAATATGAGATATGACTTTCCATACCCTATTTACTCTTCAATTAACAAAGTTAAGTTGCCTACTTTGAGCATTAATATCTCATTCACACGAAATTGGTTTTGAGATAATAAATATATCAACTTAATCTACTCGAAATGTAGATTTTATTTTTGCCACTTATTTCAATTTTTAATAAATGAAACATGCTTGGAAACTTGGTCAAATATTGGTCAAACCAATTATTAGGGAAAATCAATTTCCAACAATCCCTCACATGAATGACAATTAATGCATGCATGTATGCAGACTGACTTGGAAGTTCCAACGAATTGTTATTGCATCGGGATAGGTAGTTTTTGGCCTTGAACATTCCTTAGTAAAATACTATCGGATTTACTAATCGCTTAGTAACTTGACGTTTTGAACTAATCGACTGTCTAGTGTAAACCGAAATAATAGTAATTACACAATAACGACTCTAACACTTTTCGTTCTCACGTTATGTCCATTTCGACCGTGACCATATCTTAGTTTCGTAAATGTTTCTACTAGAAACGGTCATTTTACTTCTCACTTATATATGTGATCTCCTATAAAGAGTATCATACCTTAGTCCACCTTTTAGGTATAGGAATCATTGAGGGTTTAACCTAACATTACCATTGTTGCAAGTTTCTTCACTTGGATGTTCTAGGAATGAGTTGAAACGGTTTCCAAGTGTTTCAACTGAACTTTCATACCTTAGTTGTCTCATTGAACCAAGGTTTTGGGATCTCCAATACTCAAGGTTGAGTTTCCACTATGATTGTTCTTTTGTTGTGGATTTTAAACCCATTCCCCTCAACAATTTGATATCGATTGATTCCTTTTGTGAAAGGATCGACTAGGTTTTCTTTTGACTTTATATATTCAATAGAAATAACTCAATTTGAGATCAATTGCCTAATGGTGTTGTGTGTACGATGAATGTGTATAGACTTACCATTATACATGCTACTTTTTGCCCTGCCTATTCTTGACTGACTATCACGGTGAATTAGCAACAGGCACTGGTTTATTCCAACAAGGAATATCTTCTAAGAATTTTCTAAGGGCTCGTTTGTTGTGGCTAATGGCTTATGACTTATGGCTGATAGCTTAAGCTAGTAGCTGAATGACTTTTGGCTGATTGCATGATAGACTGTTTGTTACAGCTGTTGAAAAGCTGCTTATGAGTCGTTATAATTATTTGTTAAAAAAAAACTTGAAAATTAATATTCATATTTTTATGTATATTTCATAAAAGGATGAAATGAAGGCAATCAAATATTTATTAATGAATAGTTGTCTTCATGTTTTAAAAAAAACCAAAAAAGCTTAAAATTTTGGCTTTTTGGGCTTTTGGCTTTTTAATGCATAAAGGGTGTTGTACCTTACTTATTGGCTTTTGGCTTATAAGCTGAAACAAACACTTTAAATATGACTTTTCAAAAGCCAAAAGCCAAAAGTCACTCCAAATAAGCTGCAACAAACGAGCACTAAGCCACTTAGCTTTTTCACCAGCTATGTCTAAAGTAATGAATTCTGATTCCATGGTGGATCGAGCTATACACGTTTGCTTAGATGATTTCCATGACACCACTCCTCCACCTATAGTGAACACGTAGCCACTTGTGGACTTGGAGTCTTTTGTGTCAGATATCCAATTTGCATCGCAATATCCTTCTAACACTATTGGATATCTATTATAAAGTATCTCATAATTTAATGTATACTTTAAATATTTGAGAACCCTAGTTAGGGTTTTCCAATGATCCTGATTAGGATTACTTGTGAACCTACTTAGTTTACTCACTAAATATGCAATGTCTAGACGTGTACAATTGGTTAAGTACATCAAACTTCCAATTACAATTGCATATTCCTGTTGAGAAATTGGTTATCCTCTATTTTTGGCTAAGTGTAGACTTATGTCTACACGTGTCTCAGCCGGTGGGCTATCAAACGCATTGAATTTCCGAAAAACATTCTCAACATAATAAGACTATGACAGGACTATTCCATCCGATATTTTAGAGATCTTCATCCCTGATATAACATAAGCTACTTGCATGACTTTCATGTCATAATGTTTCTTTAACATGTTTTTAGTATTCATGATTATATTATGAGTACTTCCCATAATCAAAATGTCATCTACATAAAGACAAATTATGACGTAAGCATTGTCTGTACTTTTAATGTAGACACACTTGTCACATTCATTAAGTTCTAATAAGAAAACTTATGAAGCTATCTACGATTCTCCTCAGGAGGAAGAAGAACCAAGGCACAGTAAAACGGGAAAGGTACATACATCTTTTGGTCCTGATTTTCTAACTAATTTCATGTTATAAGACGAAGCGAGAACTGATAAAGAAACTTTATCTAGTCCGGATTCTCCGTTCTGGAAAGAAGCTATTAACAGTGAAATAAAGTCCATCATGCACAATAATACTTAAGAGTTGGTTGATCTCCCTCCAGGATGCAAATCGTTAGGTTGCAAATGGATCCTTAAAAAGAAGTATAAGGCGGATGGATCTATTGACAACTGACAAGTACAAAGCCCATTTGGTAGCAAAGGGTTTCAAACAGAAAGAAGGTTATGACTTCTTCGACACATATTCTCATGTCACGAGAATTATATCCATTCGTGTTCTCATTGCTATTACATTTTTGCATAACCTTGAGATACATCAAATGGATGTAAAAACAACCTTCTTAAATGGAAAGCTAGACGAGGAGATTTACATGGAGCAACCCGAGGGGTTTGTTGCTCAGAATTCATAACAATGCATAACAATGAATTCGATCAGCAATCTCCTCAGAATCAACTCGTCTAGATCCGATGCACCCCCCCCCCCTTGTTTATCTTCATCTGGTTCACAACTATGATGACCATGATAAGTTTTTCTTCTGTGATCAAGAACAAACTTTTCTCCAAAAAGTGCCTTGGTTAATCATGAAAACAGATAACTACTTTGTCCCGTCTCTCTTTTTGATCACATCATTCGAGCAAGAACTCAACAACCTCTTCCCAGAAAAAGAAACTGTTTTCCACTTCTTGGGCCGATATCTGTTTTTCCCCACAAATCACGTCTGGGGGCTTATTACGAGGTACTATCAAGCTTATTTAGCTAAAGCAGATGAAATAATAAGCATTCAGGTTAGAGTGTTTGATACCGGAGTTGGTCCATTTCAGTACGTATTAGATCAAATATTAGACTGTAGCTTTAAAGAAAATTTGCTACCAGAAATAAATCAAGAAGAACCTATTGTCAGCCAACCTAGGAATCAAAAGACCAAAGTTGTTTTGATGACATCTTTAAGCTCCGGGTATTCTGATAAAGTAAGGGACATGTACTGGGAACATTCAACTGTGAATGGAGAGGTAATTGGAGTTTTCCAACCAAGTCATGAAGAACATCAACAATCTGAGAAGACGATGCATAACCGGAAAGCATAGGCAGATATGTATTTACTGAGCTTGACTGATAAGTTGATCACTAGTTCATGGTCTACTTTTTGTTACGTGGCTCAAAGTCTTGGAGGTTTGAAGCCATGGATTTTGTACAAGCCAGAAAACCAGATGACTCCTAATCCACCATGTCGTCGAGCCATGTCGATGGAGCCTTGCTTCCATGCCCCTCCCTTCTACGACTACAAGAGCAAAACAGGGATTGATACAGGTGAGGTGGTCCCGCATGTTAGACATTGCGAGGACATGAGCTGGGGACTCAAGCTTACTGATCACGCAAATGACATTGACATGTAGGTGAATGGCATCAGGCAACATTTTTCTGACTCGCACTTGCTCTATTAGCCTCATAACTAGTTTTACACCCGTGCGTTAAACGCACGCCGTATATCTTTTTCTATCAAATTATACATAAGCAACATGAAGTGAAAAAATAAAATTAACCATAAAGATTGTGAGTTCGATATGTACATAAACTTGACAAATTATTATAACGCAGCGATTAAGAAAAAGTAAAATTATTAATAGAGAATACAATAAATAAATAAAATCTTTTATAAAATTTAGAATAATTTTTTTAAATACAACATTTGTCTTTAAATATGTGCGATAACTACTACTATCACAATGATTAAATATGTACAATTACTACTACTATCACTATCACATAACAAAACCCATATAATCTATATTAATCAATGTATAACAAATTAAAATGACGATAAACCAAAGAAAAGCAACTCAAATTACATACTTCATACGGTCATCCCTCCCCTGAAATGACCTAAATGTCTCCAACTCAAAAACCCTTTCATTAATAGTGTCACCCAAATGATGTGACACTGATAATATATGTACTTAATTATTACAATTATATCTACAAATATTTAAGCCCAATTCAATAGACAATAAAATAGACATTTAGACTATGATTACTCTCAATTCATTGTACCTCTCACAGAGTATGATATACTCGGCTACTCGCCCATATACATAATCACACCCTTCTACAGTCATCGTACATGTTCCTAAAGCAATTAAACTACGATTTACTTGTCCATAGTCATCTTCCAATGTCAAGGAGCGAAAATGGAATCCGGTAATGATGGTGTTGTCGCCTCTCACCAGAACCTTGTTGATCTTTAAAAGTCCACTCATCCAGTATGTCATAACTGATGCTACTACTATTGCTAGTGAAATTACGTGGTTATAGATAACAAAAGCGGTCACAGAGCATTTGTATTCAAGGAGAAAACACATTTATGGCTAAGTAAACAATGTTTGTTGAGTATCAAATTAGACATGACAAACTTTAAGGATTCATAGTTGTTCATCAAATTATATTTCACTGTGTACTTGTTCTTTAGCTCTTATTGATAGAATTTGTCTTGACAAAACTCACAAGTAAATTAATATTCAAAGAGGAAGCACATTTATGGCTGAGTAAGCAATGTTTGTTGAGTTTTTAGATTGCTAGTCGTGTTTCTCTTGCATATTGGTAAAAAGAGAAAAGACATTCCTTCTTAGATTGATAGTATTTAATTTCTTAACAACTTTTTTTTTAATGTACTTATCAATACTTGTATATGTATTCATATGGAAATAGTATCCTTATTTTGTAAGTAGTTACAGAGGTTATCTAGCAATCTTGAGATAAACAAATTACATTTGTCATTATATATATCTTCCTATTTTTGGCAAGTGCATTTTGAAGGAATCTTGCTATATTTGGATGTGCTAATCACATTTGTCATTATCTATATATATATAAAAACACAATAGTATTCCTTTTTAGGAAAGTTCACTCCAAAAACCATCTACTATGAATAGAATGTAATTAATTATGTTTTATATGGGTAAATTTGTAATAAGCTAAATCCAAACATTGGATATTGTTTAATATTGCTTGCCCACCGATTTCTTTGCCATTGTTTTATTGTGTAGTCTTCATCAATCATGTCATAAAGAATGTAAAATAAATTAAAATTTCAACCAATCATTAAAATTTCTTTACTATACACAGTCAAATACTTACATTACAAATAATAAAGACAAAACATCCTATCAATGTATGTGTGAAACAAAATATAACTAACAGCCAAAAAAAAAAAAAAAAGTAAACCTTCACTTGGCAGGTAATGTTTCTGCAACAAGCAACCTTCACTTGGTTTACGGGAAAGGCAATACGAAAATGACTTGAGCTTGCATGTAAATCATAACAAGTTTTTGAATGATGAAAGTGCATGAACAGCCTATCAATCTTCATCCTCAACACTATAAATAGCAAAAATTTCAACCAATCATTAAAATTTCTTTACTACACACAGTCAAATACTTACATTACATTACAAATAATAAAGATTAAAATTTCTTTACTACACACAGTCAAATACTTACATTACATTACAAATAATAAAGACAAAACATCTTGTCAATGTATGTGTGAAACAAAATGTAACTAACAACAAAAAAAAAAAAAAAAGTAAACCTTCCAATTGACTATTGATTTCTTCGGCAGGTAATGGCAGGTAATGTTTCTGCAACAAGCAACCTTCACTTGGTTTACGGGAAAGGCAGTACGAAAATGACTTGAGCTTGCATGTAAATCATAACAAGTTTTTGAATGATGAAAGTGTATGAACAGCCTATCAATCCTCAACACTATAAATAGCAGCTTTCCTTCCTTCGGATATCAACCATTGTACTTTTGAAAATGGCTCATTTCTTCAGCAAGATCCGTGAAATAAATCCCTCCAAAATTGAATGGGTTATGAAACTCAGACTTGCACACTTTTACAGTGTGCCAACCTTCAACGACCCTTCAGTTTCTTATAGTTTGGAATGTGTGTTCCATGATGTTGAGGTAATAAGGAAAATTGACTGTTTAGTTTCTTCTATCTTCTTATTTGTGATTTTGCACAATTAACTGCTTTGTATGTTTTTTAACACAGGGTACAAAAATACCTGCAACTATTAAGCAGCAACACATCCGAAAATTCAAGTCTATTTTTAAAGAACGACGTATATATGCAATCAAGGATTTCATAGTTGCTGACAACATAATGAAATTCAAAACAACAAGTTTCAAGTACAAGATAATGTTCATTGGCAAGACTGTGGTAACTGAAATCTTTGATGAAAACTTCCCATTGAACATTTACGAATTAAAGTCTTTTGAATTGTTTTCAAATATTGATGAAGTTGACGAATCACTACTAATAGGTACGTTATTTAATATTTCTTTACTGTTCCTTTATTTCACACGTAAATTTTTGTTTCTGATTTATTTTTTTCATTAAATGAAGATGTCATTGGGAAGTTAACCGCAAGGAGCTCACCACAACAAAAGGAAATCGTTGGACGACAAGCAAAAATGATGGATATTGTTTTGGAAGACAACCAGTATCTAAAATTTCTAACCATTTCTATTCATTATTTCCAGCTTTTCTTATATGACATTCTAAATTTAGACTTTTAACCTTTTGCAGAGGCAAAACTTTTCCATGCACACTTTGGGGGGAGTATGTTGACAGGTTAATGGATCATCTGGCAACAATTGGTGAAAAACCAGTTATAATCCTTCTACACATGTGTCGTGCGAGAAAATTTAGGGACACTATTCGAGTATCAAATACTTTATATGTAAGCTCGATGGTAATAAATAAGGATATAGATGAGATTGCCAATTTCCATAGCAGGTAATGTCAAATAACTAGCATGTAATTGTTACAATTTCTGATTGAAATTCAATAATTTAAAAGACTACGCTGAAAAATTAAATAATTAGTTTCTTTATCTTCATGCAGCCTGGCTTCCAACAGCACATAAATTACCCCAATCAACACCATACAACCACCACCCCCAATTACTCCTTCGAAAGAATTTGAAAGCCAACAAGAGCTTTTACAGACAATTGAACAACTTCAAGAAATTGATGAGGTAAATATAACAATCACAATCAATTGTTACAACAATTTTTTTATACATTTTTTGAGTGTTTATGATCTAACCATGCATATTTGTAATAGGTGGGATGCTACTGGGTCTATGGAAAAATTGATTTATCGATTCTGCAACTAATTGGTGGTATATTTCATGTACAAAATGTATAAAGAAAGTGACCCCAGCTGCTGGAAAATTTTACCGTGTTCACTGCGACTCTTTCGACTCATTTGGAAAAATACGGTAAGAGAAACTATCTTCCGTTCAATACATGATTACAACTTTTAAATTAGTTCTTTAGTATAAAAAATGAACGGTATAGGTACAAACTACAAGTACGTGTTGTAGATAACACTGGGAATGCTTCTTTCATACTTTGGGATAATTAAGGAATCAATACAGCTGATTGGTAAACCAGCTATGGAACTGAAAAACATCTATGGGGAACAGGTTATTACAGAACCATATTTTCTCATAACATACATGTATATAATATTGCCTGACACCTACATAAAATTGTGCCCATTACTGTCAGCAAGTTCCCACTGAAATCGAAAATTTGGTTGACAAGAAGATCATATTCAAAATTCAGATAAAGGAAAATCAAGTTGAAACGAGCCGTGTTTATACCGCAATTAAAGTAATCATGAACACTACAACTATTGAAAGATTTTTCGGAAAGCATCTCGAAAGTCAAGAATCTAATGTTTTTCCAAAGTTAGAAGAAGGTGATATCAAATAATTACATTAGGTACATAAATTTAGATTTAATTCTTTGAAAGATTTTAGGTACAAATATTTATGCCTAATTCAATAGACAATAAAATAGACATTTAGACTATGATTACTCTCAATTCGTTGTACCTCTCACAGAGTATGATATACTCGGCTACTCGCTCATATACATAATTACACCATTCTACAGTCATCGTACATGTTCCCAAAGCAATTAAACTACGATTTACTTGTCCATAGTCATCTTCCAATGTCAAGGAGCGAAAATGGAATCTGGTAATGATGGTGTTGTCACCTCTCACCAGAACCTTGTTGATCTTTAAAAGTCCACTCATCCAGTATGTCATAACTAATGCTACTACTGTTGCCAGTGAAATTACGTGGTTATAGATAACAAAAGTGGTCACAGAGCATTTGTATTCAAGGAGAAAACACATTTATGGCTGAGTAAACAATGTTTCTTGAGTATCAAATTAGACATGACAAACTTTAAGGATCCATAGTTGTTCATCAAATTATATTTCACTATGTACTTGTTCTTTAGCTCTTGTTGATAGAATTTGTCTTGACAAAACTCACAAGCAAATTAATATTCAAAGAGGAATCACATTTATGGCTGAGTAAGCAATGTTTGTTGAGTTTTTAGATTGCTAGTCTTGTTTCTCTTGCATATTGGTAAAAAGAGAAAAGACGTTCCTTCTTAGATTGATAGTATTTAATTTCTTAACAACTTCTTATATTTTTTTTTATTTACTTATTAATACTTGTATATGTGTTCATATGTAATTAATAGTATCCTTATTTTGTAAGAAGTTACAGAGGTTATCTAGAAATCTTGAGATAAACAAATTACATTTGTCATTATATATATCTTCCTATTTTTGGCAAGTGCATTTTGAAGGGATCTTGCTATATTTGGATGTGCTAATCACATTTGTCATTATACTAGTACTCTTGCCTGTGCCGATGGCACGGCACCAGTTTGAAAATTTATCAATAAATGAGCAGATATTGTGGAAATGAACTACTAAAAATATTATTTTCTTTAAAAAATTGACTTTCAAACGGGGCCTCTTTGCCTGGAACAGAGGAATTAATTAAAAATTTGTATACGAAATTGCGGCCGGACAAAACGGGCCGACAAAAATATACTGTGGAAATGAACAACTAAAAATATTATTTTCTTAAAAAAATTGACTTTCAAACGGGTCCTCGTTGTCTGGAATTGAGGGATTAATTAAAAGTTTGTATACGAAATTGCGGCCAGAAAAAATGGGTCGGACAAAAATTAAATTGCTTAAGTTAATTACGATAACAGTTAAAAAAATTCAAATTACAAAACTTACGTTTTTTTTAATTTTTTTTAAATTTGTATATGAAATTATGGGTCGGAAAAAAATTTAATTGATTAAGTTAATTACGATAACAATTAAAAAGAAAAAAAATACAAATACAAACTTTTGCAATCATAAAACTGTAAAACTATAAAAACGTAAAATATTAACTGTAAAACCGTAAAATCTCAGTAAAAGAATTCGACTATCCAATAAGTCGATTTAATAAGTCGTAAATTAAATAGAGGCCTATTTAACATCAGTTATATGAGATAAAAATAGTTTAGATGAGATTTATATATGAGATAAAAACAATTTAGATTAGATTAGGAATCTTCTTGGCAGTCCTGATTCAGGGGGACACATGTGCCAGACGGAATAAATTACAGCCGTTTGATATAAGTATAAATATTCAATCTCAGCCGTTTGATATAAAGTAAAATAATCAATCTTAGCCGTTCTTTATGAGACTGAGTTGTATTGTATAATAGATATATAAAGAAAATGTAACAAAACAAAGTGTTCCAATTTCCAATGCATTGTTAATTAAATGTTTAGTATAAAAACTAAGAAAAATGTAATAAAACAAAGTGTTTCAACTTCCGATGCATATTTGTATTTACATTTATGAAAAACATTTTGGCGGAAAAATCACGCTTGTTATATATATATATATATATATATATATATATATATATATATATATAAGATTGTGTAAAATAGATTCAGATTAATGTCCTTTTGCTGATGTATCATGTTGTTTGTAAACCAGAGAAATATAGCTTGAAATTGATTGGTTCATGAGAATATTCAGATCTACTGTGCTTTTAAGTTTGGATATTTGAAGTTGATTGATTGATTAAAGGGTTGGAACAACTCAAAATGCTAGATTTAGAATGGTTTGTTGAAATTAACGAATTAAGGGTGATATGAAATTTGATGGAGATTAGTATTGGTAATGCTAGATTGATGTCGGATAGGATAGATGAGAAAGGAGGCGAGGCTGAGGCGGAGGCGGAGGCGGAGGCCGGCCGTTTCTGACATAATAAATTTAAAGACCATTGAATTTTGTAAACCTGAAACGAAAACAACATCCCAAGCCAACACCATTTATGATTTATTTACTCCAAGTCTCCAACTATACTATCTCTTTCAAACTACCATGCGTCCAGATTTGATTTCATCTTCCCTTCAATTCCACCAGCATATGCATCTAATGATATTAACAATTAGTCTTGGTTAGCTTTTACAGTTCAAATTAT
The DNA here is from genome assembly GCA_013146195.2 of Codonopsis lanceolata. NCBI lineage: Eukaryota > Viridiplantae > Streptophyta > Magnoliopsida > Asterales > Campanulaceae > Codonopsis > Codonopsis lanceolata. The sequence goes on along the minus strand of CM028384.1, from coordinate 47,471,785 downwards.
AAGTGTTCCATATTGAAACTTTGATCATATCATAATCAGAGAACAAGAAAATGAAAGTGATGATGTTACTCTATTTTATTTCTCCTACTCCTAGTTGTAATCAAGAATCAGTGTCTTTAATTTTTATTGGGTTATTCAAATTTTTACTTGGAGCTGCTAGAATCTCCGATCACACCGTACTAGATCAAGAAAACACTCGTATCCACAGTTGGGGGTGGGGGGAGGATGTTAGTGTTACAAGAACCTCACCGCTCGACGTTAATTTGGCTCGTGAAAAATCGAGTTCAATCAAGCTCAAAGGTATGTTCAAGTCGAGCTCGGACATCAAATATTGTTCCATAAAATCTCGACCGAACACAACTCGGCTCTTTAATTTGTTCGCAAACGGCTTGATTACAAAATCGAGTCAAGTTTGCCGGAGACTTTGAAGCCCGACTTGAGCTCGATTAATATTTCTCGAGGCTCGAACTCAACTCAACTCGACTCGACTGGGTCGGCTTAGCCTGTGAGCACCCTTAGTGTACAGTACATATAGATTTAATTTGATTGGTTTTGATTCGGTTTATTTTTTCTTTTCAATTACGAACAAAAAATCGTTGATTTGTATTTTTTTTCAATTTCGAACAAAATATCCGCTACACACTTACGGATGTTTTATAAAACATCCGCAAATGTATACCACAAGTGAGTATCTATTAAATGTTAAAAGAGATATTTAGGTCATTTTATATATTAAATGGTGTTACATTTAGGGATTTTGGTTATACTCTCTATCTTCTTTTATGATGGTAACGTAAATGGCAAGCAAGAATATTACTCTATTAACAATTTGGGGTTTGCAAATTAATAAGACTAGTACTTGGGGTTAAGGCAACCCAGGTTTCAATTCAGGCTGTTGTATCCGCCCTCCGGAACTCTTAAATCCAATTTCTCCCAGGAATTGGAATAGCCATTTATTATTATAAGTATAAATACCTACCCACTCCCACCCCTCCTGCCATTGCCAAGCCCTAATCCAGTAATCACCTGATAATTACGAAATTAGAGAAAAATAAATGCTTTGTTTGTGAGAAATTAAAGGAGTGATCAAGATGTCGAAAAGAAAGCTTAATGAGATAGAGAATAATCTATATGGCGGTGAGAAAAGATGGTGTAGAGGAAAGTTGATCGGTAAAGGAAGCTCCGGTTCTGTTTATTTGGCCACTTTGAAGAAATCTAAGCGCGGAATCCTCAACTTCCTCCCTACTACAATGGCTGTCAAGTCCGCGGATATTAATGATTCTGCTTCTCTTCAGAAGGAGAGAATGATTCTCAACAAACTTGGAAGTTCTTACATTCTTAAATGCTACGGTGAAGAGATTACCATTGTTGGTGATCGGATGGTGTATAATCTCTTCATGGAGTACGGCTCTGGCGGAACCCTAGCTGATCTCATTAAGAAATCTGGCGGTGTTGGATTGGCGGAGCAGGATGTTAAACTGTATACGAGGTGTATGCTGCTAGGGCTTTCTGCTACTCATCAGCGTGGTGGCTATGTTCACCGTGATTTAGCCCCCGAGAATGTGGTGCTTGTACCTAGTACTGATACTAGTTCGGGGTATATTGCAAAAATTGGTGATTATGGATCGGCAAAGTTGATTAAGAACATTGACAAGTTGAGGTTACTGGAGCCTTACTTGAGAGGGAGAATTAGGTATTTGTCTCCTGAGGCATTAATCAATAGTGTGCAAGTGCCAGCTTCTGATGTTTGGGCCCTTGGGTGTATTGTTGTTGAAATGATGACTGGGAAATCGATTTGGGAAGGGAAAACAAATTCTGAAATTCATGATATTCTGTATGCTATTGGAAAAGGGCGGAAAGCGTATTCTGATCTTATTCCTATGGGGTTATCCAAAGAGGTAAAGGATTTCTTGAGGGGCTGTTTTGCAGCGAAAATTGACGAGAGATTGACTGCTAGTAAGCTCTTGTGTGACCCCTTTGTTGCAGGGTCATTAGATGATGAAGAGGGGGAGGAGAGTGCCAGCTTGTTGAAGATGATCTCAAACTGTTCGTTGAGTTTTAAGGCTTTCCAAAATGACGTGATATACAACAGATTGATGAATGCCAAAAGGAATATCTTCAAATGCAATTCATCTCGTAGTTTGCCTAACATTGCTCTTGCTGGGGCTTAGCAATGATCTGCAGTCCCCTGTAAATGGTGTAGCAGCGATCATAATCATATCCCGGTGAATCTATTCTATTTCTATTGCAACCCCAAAATTCTATGTTATCAGTTTTTCGTAAATGAGTTCGATTTTGCATCATATTTTGAGACTATATTTTCACTTATTATTGTCTCGATTATTTTCTTTCTGTCAGTTTTATGTACTTCAGATTGACTTTTTTTATAGCAATTATCACACTAACTGAAAAATCAGTTGGAACTTGAGAGCTTCAACAATCCCCTTTACTATTGATTGCCTGAGATTTCTAGGTTATCATTGATGCCTGAAGACCTTACTGCTAGAAGAAGGCAGGAAAGATAAGCTTCTTAGACTCCACTATTTTCGTGATTATGTGGAATTCCGTTAGTTTTCTCCATTTAACCACGCCGTATTACCTATACTTAGGTCTTGTTAGTAATCACTAAAAGGGGTATTACATCTTGCACATATGATTGCAGCATATGAACTATGAAGTCCAATGTCATGTTTTTAAACAAATAAGGTTCACGTGCGTTGCACGTGGTTGACGCACGTGGTGTTAATGGTTTTTTAAAATGATTTGTTAGTTTCTTAATTTTTTTGTTTACTTTTAATTATTAGATTATTTTTGTGTTTTAATCTTTATAGTTTTTGAGACTTATAAATTGTGTTATTGTGTGTTTAGGTTTTTCGATATTTTGTTTTTCGGTCATTTATAATGTAAGCTTTTAGTCATTATATTGCAACTTATCATACACATTTATCTTTTTTATTGGTTATTTTTAAATCTTTTTTTAATACCAAACATGAATTCATTCACTTTTATCGATGTTGGAATTGAAAACAATTCAAACTTACTTTCTTAGATAAGCACATTGTTGTTGGAAACTTTGCTTATGTCGTTTCTGGAATTTATGACTCTCTTTAGAAAATAATAAATTGTGTTATAGAAATCAAACTCGCAATCTCAAAGTATATATTTACACTCTAAAATACAAAATTCACCCAAAGTATCTATAAAGTCTCACTTTACCACCCAACCTAACTTTTGTGTCATTTTCATATCTCATTGTATAAGTTTTTTCTAGTTTACCCCCTAGATACTACTAAGGTTACCAATATGACGTTAAGGTGCACGTGATATTTCACGTGAATGACATTTTGGTCATTTTTAACAATGTTTTCTATGTTTTTATTACCCAAAAAGAAACTTCATTTTCTTATTCTCCGACAATGCTTTCTCTGATTCTTCTCCAACAATGACATCTTATTTAAATTTTAAGTGAGATAAAACTCAAGAGTGTGTAAATCTTTTATTTGAATTTTTATATAGAAAAATAAATAAAAATAGTGCGAAATCATATCAGAGAGAGATAAAATACAAGAAGAGGATCGTATTCAAGTGTCAAGGTCGCCATGAATAAGAACCCACAAAAAATTAAAGTTGTCAGAGCTGCCGATGTTAAATGACCAAGCCACAAACATAATGTATAAGCATAAACGATGAATTTCAAAACTCATATTTGAACTCATCACAGATGTATACGACAATGATGAGGCACGTCATGATTCAATCTGTCTTCATTGTCCCTAGCTTAAACTCCAACAAATTTCTCCTTGGTGCCATTGATATGGTTTATGGATTGATTGAAGCAAATTCTCGATCTTAAACATTATGCACTACCAATTTTATCACTACGATTACCATACGTTACATCACAATCACCAAATTTGATATGAAATATGGAAATGCTACAAAATTACGTTGAGGGCCAAAGTGGATTTTGTGAACACCTTAGGGTTAATGTGTATTTTGACTAATTTTGATGGGGTAAACATATGATTGGCTCCAAAAATTACACACTAAATCTCACATTCCCCAACCTACGAAGTGTCTCACTTTCATACCTTATTTTTCTTTTTATCTCACTTTACTCCCTCTCGTCTATGTGTATTAAAAATAGTAACGTACAAAAATGATATGTGCATGTCACGTGAATATTATTTTGGTCATTTTTCTTGGGGTGGAAAATGAGATTTAGTTATAACTTTAGGCAAAACACACAAACGGGCCACCCAACTTTGGACCATATTGCAATTCGGCCACCGAAACTTTGGTTCATCTATTTTGGCCACCCTATTTTCATTCTGTTGCAAGCGAGCCCATTTTTTGGATGGCCGTTAAGTCATGTTAAATGTCTATTTTACCCATGTAAATATCAATAGAGAAACAATTATATTTAAAAAGGGGTCAAATCAAATAATATAATTTGAGGGTTAAAGATCCGCTCATCTTCTCTTTCTTTCTCACACAAACACAACTGCTTTCATCTCTACAACATCGCATCCGCATCCAAAACGCCGTCTAACCCATGAAGTCCATCGCCGCTGCCGCCATCTCCGAATCCCTCACATATCCCTTTCCCATATCGCCGCCTCCACCGCATCCGTCAACATCGCCTAACCGATCCGCATCCAAAACGCCGCCTAACCCATGAAGTCCATCGCCGCTGCCGCCATCTCCGAATCCCTCACATATCCCTTTCCTAGATCGCCGGAATCTCCACCGCATCCGCCCTACTCCTTTTAGGCGCCACCTGCCTCATGTCCGTTTCTATCGCTACCTCCCTTCCCGTGGTCCGCGGCGGCAAGGCCTCTCCTTCGCTTTTCACCATCAAATACATCCACCGGCTCTCGCTTTTAGCTCTTTCGTCGATTCTTTTCCTCGCACTATCCACCGGATCGGGTGAGACGATAACCACGACGACCAAACTTATTCTTCCCCTAACCTTGACCCAAACACGACGCCGTGTTCGCCGCAGCTTCAAATCTTGTCGGCTCTTCCTCGCTTCGTTAGTTTTTGTACTTGGTTTAATGATGTGCTTTATACGGGATCCCTCCATTATGGGACACCTTCGATTGGGCCCATCGAAGGTACATGTGTTGACCTTCGATCTGTGTTTCTCACGACCAGATCTGTGTTTGCGTGAGAGAGAAAGAGAGAGATGAAAATGAACATATCTTTAATCCCCCAAATTATATTATTTACAGTTTGACCCCTTTTTAAATATAATTGTTCCTCTATTGATATTTACAAGGGTAAAATAGACATTTAACATGACTTAACGGCGAAATCTAACGGCCATCCAAAAAATGGGCTCGCTTGCAACAGAATGAAAGTAGGGTGGCCAAAATAGATGAACCAAAGTTTCGGTGGCCGAATTGCAATATGGTCCAAAGTTGGGTGGCCCGTTTGTGTGTTTTGCCATAACTTTATTATATAATTAACCATTTAGTATTTAAAATATGTTTTTAAATAAAAATAATAATAAATAATTGTTTCAATAATTCAAAAATAGTTATATGACCAAATTACAATTTCCCCCAAGGTATCCACCAAATCGTATAATGCACTCCAACCTAAGGTTTGTCCAATAATGATATCTGACGTTACTTTTTTTTTTCTATTTTCCACCCTATCTGTGATGGACGTTAAAATATTCACGTTAAATAGCACATGGTCTTCCACATGCGGGGCAAAAATGACATTTTCATTATCTGCTTTAGGGGTAAATGTATTAAAAGTGAAAAACTCTAATCTCACACCCTCTCCTTCCCTCTTCTCCCGGTGCAAGTGCCCATCTCTCGCTTCACCATAATAGCCGCCATCTCCAGCTCAAACCCTTCCCACTTTGGTCAATCCTATCACAACTTTGGTGTTGTCCTTCTTCAATTCTAGCCAAGCTCCATCTCTGATCTTTCTCATTCTATCACATACAAAAGTCGCATCTAAAGTAGAAATCAGATAGTATATACTATACTTACTAAAAACCCTAGTAAAAACATGCGATTAACAAAAAACACATAACCCTTATCGACGAATTCATCGGAAAGAGAGACGGGCTTGAATGAAGAGAAATGGTAAGGAAAATGTTATCCTTAAAACTAATTATGCTACTTTCCTTACAACTATGCTTTGAATAAGCGCAAAGTTGTTTTGAATAAAGACATTGTTGTCCTTGAAGGCTTAGTAGTAAGGAAAATTATAAAATTAGTTGTAAGGCTAGCAATGTTGTTATTTTAATTTGTCTCATAATTAAATTTAGAATTTATTTAATTTATACACTCATCATTCATACACCCAACCACCATTACCATCACTACCACCTCAAATAACACCATTAGCCTAGAAATCAATTTTTTTTATTTTATTTTATTTCTTTGTTTAATTTCTTACTCCTTTATTTAATGTCGTATTCCACCTAAATCACCACTGTCATGCTTAAAATCGCCCCCACCACCACCAACATCCCTGCAAATGCCGCCACAACTATCACCACCACCAAGAAACGTGTCCACCTTGCCTTGTTAAAATGGAAAAATAACATATCTTTAGCTTCCGTTAAATGGAACTACTTTCTTCAAATGACTTTCCTATCGATTCTAACTTCATTTCTTCTCTAACAAAACGCACAGATTTGTCAATTAAGTTCTCCATTTTTCTTTATCTTCTTGACATTATAGCATCTTTCCTTAACACGTTTCTCTTAGCTTATTCACACGCAATTACTACGCATGATATAGATTTGCTTAATATCTCGATACTTACCAACCAATGTATTATTATAGTTACAATTTTTCATATACCTCTACTAATGTCATTCCGAACCTATGATGTCTCACTTTCCTACATGTTTTTTCTATTTGTCCCACTTTGTCCTCTCTCGTCCATAGGCATTAAAAATAGTGATGGAAAATCATGTACATGAGGATTATTTTGGTCATTTTGCTTGTGGCACAAAGTGGGATTTGTTATAATTTCATCATTTAGTTTGCCATTTAATATTTAAAATATTTTTTTAATTAAAAAATAATTATTTAAATAATCCAAAATTAGTTATACTTTCTCTGATACTTAAATTCAAAGTTAAAAAATGCATTACTCCAAAAAAATGAAATTTAAAATTTATTTTTTAGCCCTCACTTTCTTTCGTCAACCCCATCATTCATAGACTCACCACTACCACCTCAAATTTTACCATTAATCCAAAATTTAATTTTTTTTTATTTGATTTTATTTCTTTTTCTAATTCCTTACTCCTTCCTTCGAAGTAACCCATTTGGAAAACCCATCGATGATAGACACACCACCACCACAACCTTAAATTTCACTTTTTACAAACTCAAATTCAATTTTTTGAATTTTCAAAATTTCAAATTGAATCTGAAACCATATGGTTATTTGAAAATTTGATGATTAGGAAATCTCACAACGATGTATTTCATCTAATCCACCTCTTTCATCCCTAAAATCACTATTACCACCGCCCCTAACACCATCATCCCTATGGTCGTAAGCACCGCTATCACCATCACCAAGAAACGCATTCACCTCGCCTTGCTAAAATAGAAACATAGAATCTCTTTAGCTTCTGATTAGTCGGACTTCTTTCTCGAACGTCTCTCATTTCTTACTTCATATCCACTTTCGGTGTCAAATTGCTAAGCAAGGAGAGAATCTAATTTAGGATGGAACTACTTGAAAGGATGTTGATTGGTGACAATTTCTTTCAACTAAAGGAGAGTTGTGGTAGAAGAAAAGAAAGTTGATAGCCAGGGGAGGGGAATAGAGAGATTCTCACACATAACTACTTCGGGTTCTATGAAGAGGAGCATGCAAGTTAATACCAAAAGAGGTTAGAGGTTTGGAACCCAGTTATGGGAAGGAGTAAAATATTTTAAACCTAGTTATTTGTGATTACTAACAGTGGTTTGTTTGTAATATTTATAAGTTAGGACCAGTATGATAATTTTTAAGGTTGCTTCTAGTAGTCTGAAAATTCAAAAAAGTAAACTGTAGATTTTTGCTTTCTTTTGTAACAAAACGCACATATTCATCAATTGGTTCTTCATTTTCTTCATCTTATTGACACTATGACACATTTTCTTAACCTACTTCTCTTAGCTTATTCATGGGTAATAGCTAAAGAAACTACATATTTTTACTTAATATCTTGATACTCATTAACAAATCTATTATTATAGTAACATTTTTTCACTTACTTCTATAATGTCTTTACTGAGTAAAACCATATTATTTTGGCTTAAATCGCAATTTGGTCACCCTACTTTTTCACTTTTTACAATATGAACTCTCGACTGAGTAAGGGTATTTTTGTTATTTTAGAAAATATTGGACAACATTTGTAACGATAATGATAGGAAGGGGAAACTGATAAGACAATAAAAATACAAGACTAAATAAATAGAATTCAAAGTTGTAGGACCTAACTTTAAAACATGTACAAGTCAAGGGATCAAATTATTATTTGATGATTAATGGAATTAATTAGTCTCTGATAAATTTACTTGTTTGACCTTAATTAATGGTGGACGATTTATTATATTTGAGGCTATTTTTGTCCAAACATTATTTGTTGTCATGGTAAATTTACTTGTTTTAATTTGTCATTAATTAAATGGTGGGTGGTTTATTTGGTGAAAGGTTATTTTTGTCCATCTATTAAATTGTAAGAAACAAGCTTGACTTTTTTAGTAAGAGAGATTATTGACACTATAACATATTTTCTTAACTCACTTCTCTTAGCTTTTTCATGGGTAATAGCTAAAGACGCTACATATTTTTGCTTAATATCTTGATACTCATTAACAAATCTATTATTATAGTAACATTTTTTCATTTACTTTTTATAATGTCTTTATTGAGTAAAACCATATTATTTTGGCTTAAATCGCAATTTGGTCACCCTACTTTTTCACTTTTTACAATATGAACTCTCGACTGAGTAAGGGTATTTTTGTTATTTTAGAAAATATTGGACAACATTTGTAACAATAATGATAGGAAGGGAAAATTGATAAGAAAATAAAAATACAATACGAAATAAATAGAATTCAAATCTGTAGGACCTAACTTTAAAACATGTACAAGTCAAGGGATCAAATTATTATTTGATGATTAATGGAATTAATTAGTCTCTGATAAATTTACTTGTTTGACCTTAATTAATGGTGGATGATTTATTATATTTGAGGCTATTTTTGTCCAAACATTATTTGTTGTCATGGTAAATTTACTTGTTTTGTCCTTAATTAAATGGTGAGTGGTTTATTTGGTGAAGGGTTATTTTTGTCCATCTATTAAATTGTAAGAAACAAGCTTGACTTTTATAGTAAGAGAGATTATTGACACTATGACACATTTTCTTAACCCACTTCTCTTAGCTTATTCATGGGTAATAGCTAAAGACGCTACATATTTTTGCTTAATATCTTGATACTCATTAACAAATCTATTATTATAGTAACATTTTTTCATTTACTTTCTATAATGTCTTTACTGAGTAAAACCATATTATTTTGGCTTAAATCGCAATTTGGTCACCCTACTTTTTCACTTTTTACAATATGAACTCTCGACTGAGTAAGGGTATTTTTTCTATGGACAACATTTGTGACGATAATGATAGGAAGGGAAAACTGATAAGAAAATAAAAATACAAGACTAAATAAATAGAATTCAAAGCTGTAGGACCTAACTTTAAAACATGTACAAGTCAAGGGATCAAATTATTATTTGATTATTAATGGAATTAATTAGTCTCTGATAAATTTACTTGTTTGGCCTTAATTAATGGTGGATGATTTATTATATTTGAAGCTATTTTTGTCCAAACATTATTTGTTGTCATGGTAAATTTACTTGTTTTGTCCTTAATTAAATGGTGGGTGGTTTATTTGGTGAAGGGTTATTTTTGTCCATCTATTAAATTGTAAGAAACAAGCTTGACTTTTATAGTAAGAGAGATAAATGATTAATTATCAGTTACTGAGTACTAAATTTCTAACACAAGGTGCTTTTGTTAGTACTCACTCCATATTAAAACGAGGGTCCATTTTTGTTCTTGAGCATTGACAAAAAACAAAAATAAACACTCATTTTGGGACGAGGTAGATATTATTAGCACATCCTATAACCTGGGGGGGTTGGTAAGCTAAGAGACTGCCTCAATCACTTTCAGGTACCCATTTCCCATAACTTTTTATTTGTGAGTACATTACTAATTTGGAATCCACGGGCACATATAACATGTGTTGTTCTGTCTCTGATTTCTCACATGAAGAGAGGTGAAGAGAAGATAAGAGATTAATTTGGTTTGGATATGGGTTGCCTGTTGTAAAATGTTTAGGAATTTGACAAAAACCAATTTATACTTAACACAAACTTGAAGAGAGTTTTGGAAATTGTTTTGTTAAAATGAAACTAGGCGTGCAATTTTAGGATGAATTGGCAATTAACCCTTTAGAACCCAACCAATGAAAATAACTTAAATTTATTATTTAATAAGCAAATACAGAAAGAGAGAATTAAGAAGAAAGTATTGGACGATTTTCAAGAGGGAAAAGAGTGTTTTTGTTGTGTTAGATGAAGAGAATGAGACCTCTGTTTCCAAAAAAGGGGAAACTCTCCCCCCGAGAGCCCCCACACCCCAGCCCCATGAAAATGTGAGAGGAAAAATCACGGTGACCCGAGAGCCCCCACACTCCAGCCCCATGAGAATGTGAGAGGGAAAATCACGGTGACTCAGCGATTAAGTAGCTAGGAAGACCAGTGTCTAGTACCTACAAGGAGCCACCCCCACAAGAGGATGAAACCCCACACTGCGGTTGCTAGGACTCGATCTTTGGTCCTGTATCCAAAGCTTTTAACCAACTGAGCTAAGCCCGTGAGGGCAAGAGAATGAGACCTCTATTTATACTAGCTGAACAACTCATCTTAGCTAGAATAAATTAGTCTCGTTTGATTTTCAAATCACAAAAGAATATGGAATATAATATTATTAATTCAAATGATTAAACTAATTTAATTTAATATCTCCAAAAGAGGGGATACCAATTGTATTGGTTATCAGTTACTCACAAAATAAGGTAGACTTAGTCTTTCCTTATCAAGGGAGACCAAGTCTCTCAAGTTTCATTCAAAGCCCATGTGGGGGATAAATGTTGAACTATTTCAAAAACAAAGAGAAAAGCCAAGTAGCTTTTATAGGAAGACTAAGTTCAAAACCAACTACTTCCTCACAATGTGGGATTAGTTTACACACAAATATGAAGACTAAGTCTTCTCTCTTTTCTCATCCAATTTGAATTGGAAAGCCTTAGTCTTTAGAAACTTATACAACCATTTTTATCCAACAATCCCCCACATATTTCAAAAGAATTAAAGTAATAATAATAACACAATTTAAGTTGGGTTAACGTTACTAAATAAGTGTTAGATGCATCGATTCTGGTGTCTTTTAGACTATGAACCAGACCTAGAAAGATAAATTTTAACATACAAAGTTTTGGTGAAGTGTATAACTTCTATGAACCAAGAACTTTTATTGTAAATTAAAAGTATACCATTCACATTACACTTTCTCAATATATTGACATTCAAAGTGGTTTTGCGCGAATAAGCCATGCACGTGCCTGGTTATTCATGAGTGCTCTAGAGACATGCCACGATCTCATAGGAGTGGCCCCAGTCCACACTCATATAGGTGAATTTCATCAAATATATTTTGCAATTAAATATATCACCCTTAAGGGATATGAAATTCATTAAAAGCTTAAAGCTCATATCCCCCCATAATTGCATTCTAGCACTTCTCACACCATATGAAGGGATTATAAAGGTTGGGTTTCTGTCACTGTCAATCTCTCAAATCGGCTTAAGTCATATTCCCCTCGATGTTTCATTAATTAATTTTCTCCCCAAGGGTTTAGTCAGAGGATCGGCCAAATTCACTTCTGACTTCACATAATCAATGGATATAACTCCATCTTTCAATAGCTGTTTAATCACATCGTGTCTCAGACGAATATGTTTGTTCTTACCATTAAAGGTTTTATTCTTTGCAATTGCAATCGCTGCTTGGCAATCACAATGCACAGCTACAGAAGGTGTTGGTTTTGAACCCAATGGAATGTTTACTAAGAAGTTTCTCAACCACTCAGCCTCATTGCCAGCTAACTTCAAGGTAACAAATTCAGACTCCATAATATACTTAGCTATTATGGTCTATTTAGCTGACTTCCAGGAAATTGTACCCCCACCAAGGGTGAATATATAACCACTAGTGGATTTTACCTCATCTGAATCGAAATCCAGTTAGCATCACTGTACCCTTCGAGTACAACATGATATCCACTATATGTAATACCATAGTCGATGGTACCTCTCAAATATTTCATTAGTTTGGATATACCAGCCCAATGATCACGATTGGGATTATGAGTATATCTGCTCAATCTACACACAACATAAGCTATGTCCGGACGAGAGAAGTTCATAAGATGCAACAGACTCTCAATAATCTGTGTATATTCAGATTGAGCCACTAGATCACCCAATTTTTTCTTTAATTGTGTGCTAGCATCATAAGGAGTGCTTACTGGTTTGACATCGAAATGTCCAAACTTCTTAAGAAGTTTCTCAACATAATGTTTTTGAGATAGCGTTATATCTCATTACTCCTTATGATTTTTACACCCAATATTACACTTGCTTCACCCATATCTTTCATATCAAATTTAGAAGCAAAAAAATTCTTTTGTCTTACATATAAGATCAAGGTTATTACTAAATATGAGCATATCATCCGCATAAAAACAAATAATAACATACTCATCACCAACAAGTTTAGTATAAACACGTCTATTTACTTCAACAACAGTAAAACCATCAGATAACAAAACTTGATCAAAATTTTCATGCCACTGCTTAGGTGCTTGCTCTAAACCATACAAAGATTTAACTAATTTACAAACTTTGTTTTCTTTACCAGAAACACTGCACCCTTCGTGTTGAATCATATAAATTTCTTCATCTAAATCGCCATTTAAAAATATGATTTTAACGTCCATTTGGTGAATAAACAATTTATGGATAGAAGCCAACGCTATCAAAACTCGAATAGAAGAAATTCTAGTAACTGGAGCAAAAGTATCGAAGTAGTCAATATTTTGTTTTTGAGTAAAACCTTTTGCTACCAGTCTAGCTTTGTATTTTTCAATAAGTACCATCGAGGATTATATTTCCTTTTAAAAATCAATTTACAACCAATTGGTTTAGCACCAGGTGGTAAGTCAACCAAAATCTAGGTTTTGTTTTGTTCTATTGAATCAATTTCAGTCTTAATGGCTTCTTTCCAATACAAGGAGTCAGACGATGAAACAGCTTGAGAAAATGTTAAAGGGTCATTTTCTACAAGATAAGTATAAAAATCATTTCCAAAATTGGTTTATGTTCGTTGTCTTTTGCTCCTTCTTAACTCATCGGTTGAGTTTTCGAAATCATTTCTAACAAGTTCATTAGAAGTAGATTCAACAGGTGCACGAGAAATTACTCTAGATTTTAAAGGGAAAATATGTTCAAAGAATTCGGCATTCTTTGTTTCAACAATTGTATTTTCATCAAGCACATCACTTTTTAATACAAGAAATCTATATGAAGCACTATGATGAGCATAACCAGTAAATCGGACAATTGGATGTCTTAGAACCTAATTTTCTTTTCTTAGGATTAGACAACATAACTTTCGCTAGACACCCCCACACTTTGAGGTATTTAAGATTAGGTTGATAACTCTTCCATAATTCATATGGTGTCTTTCTAGTTTTCTTATAAGGGATTCTATTTTGTATGTGGCACGCAGATAAAATAGCTTCTCCCCATAAATTATCAACAGCTCCTGAACTAATGAGCATAGCATTTGTCATTTCTTTTAAAGTTCTATTTTTCCTTTCGGCTACACCATTTGATTCAGGGGAATATGGAGGAGTAATTTCATGAATTATACCATGTTGTTCACAAAAATAATTACATGAAATATATTCGCCACCTTTATCTGATCTAACCTTTTTAATTTTCTTATTTAGTTGATTTTCAACTTCAGATTTATATAAACAAAACATACTAAAGGCTTCGTCTTTACTTCTAAGTAAATATACCTGGGTGTATCTAGAATAATCATCAATGAAAGTCACATAATAATTTTTACCACCTCTAGTCATGGTTTGTTTTAAATCTCCTAAATCAGTATGAATTAAACTAAGCAATTCAGAACTACGAATTTGGGGTGTCTACAGAGCCCCTCAACGACGGAGTTTATGAGTAAACGAGAGTTTTATACGTAAGCGAACGTCGTTGATAAGATAGACACCCAAATTCGAGATAAGCAGCACTAAGGAAGATTTTTGAGTTTTAACATATCAACGATGCAAATCTTTTTATGTTGCAATGGTCGGACCTATCGAAATAGGCTGCCTACGTATCCCTTTCGGGAATCAGACCAAACGTAGTTCATCTCTTGGTCTATGCTCCTAGAGATTTAACCTAGTAAACACGATGGTGGACATCTATGTTCCTTAGGGATTTAACTTAGTAAACACAATGGTGGACATCTATGCTTCTAGGGATTTAACCTAGTAAACATGATAGTTGACATTTATGCTCCTAGGGATTTAACCTAGTAAACACGATGGTGGATATCTATGCTCCTAGGGATTTAACCTAGTAAACACGATGGTGGACATCTATGTTCCTTGGGATTTAATCTAGTAAACCCGATGGTGGACATCTACGCTCCTAGGGATTTAACCTAGTAAACACGATGGTGGATATCTATGCTCCTAGGGATTTAACCTAGTAAACATGATGTTGGAAGATCTATGTTCCTAGGGGTGGACCTAGTAAACACGATTTTGGAAGTCTATGTTCCTAGGGATGGACCTAGTAAACACGATTTTGGAAGTCTATGTTCCTATGGGTGGACCTAGTAAACACGATGTTGGAAGATATATGTTCTTAGGGGTGGACCTAGTAAACATGATTTTAGAAGTCTATGTTCCTACGGATGGACCTAGTAAACACAATTTTGGAAGTCTATGTTCCTAGGGATGGACCTAGTAAACACGATTTTGGAAGTCTATGTTCCTAGGGATGGACCTAGTAAACACGATTTTGGAAGTCTATGTTCCTAGGGATGGACCTAGTAAACATGATTTTGGAAGATCTATGTTCCTAGGGATGGACCTAGTAAACACGATTTTGGAAGTCTTTGTTCCTAGGGATGGACCTAGTAAACATGATAGTTGTATCTTCTGAAATTTCGTCGGTGATGTTCTAATATATGCGCCTTCATCGGCATGATTTTTTTTTATGTGCCCTCGTCGGCAATATTGATGATGTGCCCTCGTCGACGAGATTTGATGATGTGCCTTCTTAGGCATTCTTGATTTATGCACCATCATCGGTGATATTGATGATGCGCCCTCTTCGACGATATTGATTTATATGCCATCGTCGGCGGGATTGATGATGTGCCCTCTTCGGCATTTTTGATGAGATGTGCCATTTTTGGCAGTATTGATTTATGCGCCATCATCGGCGAGATTAGATGGTGCGCCCTCTTCGAGGATGTTGATGACGTGCCCTCTTCGGCGATGTTAATGATGCGCCATCGTCAACGAGATTGATGATGCGCTCTCTTCGACATTCTTTGATTTATGTGCCATCGTCGGCGAGACTAATGATGCGCCCTCTTTGGCGATGTTGATGATGTGTCATCATCGGCAGGACTGATGATACGCCTTCTTCGGCGATATTGATGATGCGCTATCGTCGACGAGATTGATTATGTGCCCTCTTCGGCATTCTTTGATTTATGTGCTATCATCGGTAGGACTGATGATGTGCCCTCTTCGGCAGGATTGATGATGCTACTAAGGATCTCTGAGAAGAGGTCCTTGGCAAGTGCTGGACGGATGTAGGACCCATGTGGGATGACAAAGTTGCTAGCAGTGCTTCGACTTGCCTTAGGCGAGAACTAGTATGATTGAACTGCAAGGTGCTGGCGATGCTTTTGTTCAACTTCAGCAAGCTTTGATGGAGGGTGCGGGTAGAAGATATGAATTTTTCATGGGAGCGATGTGGCAAATACTTGATAAGATAAGATGATGCAATGACAAGATGCAAGCTAAGGTAACATGCATATGGAAAAACTCTTCTTTCTTTTTTCTTTTTCTTTTTTTTTTTTTTTGAAAAAAATCGAATCTATGACATGGATGTGTGCCCATTGTTTTCTTAAACATGCTAAGACAAGATGGGTCAGGGGATGCAGATGTGATGAGAGAGATTAAGATGCGGCTTTTGGCTTTGGAGGGTTATAAGTATAGGAATTGATGGTGATATTTGAGATGGAGGTGGGTGAAGTTTAGGATTACTTTTAGTCTTTTGACTAGTGCATCATTCAAGAAAGGAATTCAATCAGGAGATCGGTAAATCCTACTAATTGACGCCTCGGAGGGACCACTTTTTTTTTTTTTTGTGCTCTAACTTTTGCCTAGGCCGCCCTTTCGAGTTTTCAACCTAGCGAGCCTTTACCTCATAGGGAGCCAGTCTTTCTATGCATGCGAAGATAAGCCGCTTATTCTTGAGGGATCACGCCTTTGTAGCTTCTTCGTTTTTTTTCTGACAGAGATGGAAAGGACAAATGTTTCTGGAGATGATGAGCCTTTATGTATTCAATGAGTTTGGGGGAAGAAGCCCCAGGATGAATTTGATCAAACAAATTTGGTAAAATGGGATGGGAAAGTTCCTGAAGAGATTAAATAGGGACAGTCCCAGACAGACTTGATTGGGAGAGACTTTTAAGGGAGAAAGAAATGAGTATGCTCAAAGAAAATGGGATGACTCTAATGAACAAAAAGAGAGTCATGATCCAGAGTTTATCGGCGTTATGTGTATTCTTGGAGCCGAAGATATCGGGAGATCGGTTGAAGTCAATAGCTAGAAAGTTAAAGTTTGAAAATTTTATGCACCAAAATCCTATAAATACTCATATATGGTTGTTATGGGATGAGCGGATTGATGTTAGTTTTGTGGCGGTTAATAAGCAACATTTAACAGTTCGTTTGTCGTTGGATACGGGCTGTCATATTTTGGCTTCTTTTGTATATGCCACTTGTTTGCGGTTTGAGTGTCAAAATTTATGGCGGGATTTATTGAGTATAGTAAATGATGGAATGGAACCTTGGTTAGTTGGCGGCGATTTCAATATTATTGCCAACCATTCGAAAAAAATTGGGTGGAAATGGGTATGATAATCTTGGTATTTCTGAATTTAATGGTTTTATGCTTAATGCGGGCCTTGCAAATGCTGGTTTTGAGGGTAGTAAATTCACCTGGTGTAATAATCATGAAGCAGGAAACCGAATATGGCAACGTATTGATAGGGTGCTTATTAATGGGACGTATGCAGCTACCTTTTCGGGTATTACGGTTGAACATTTGTGTCGCATGCACTCTGATCATTCGCCTTTACTGGTGAGTTTTCCATTTATTCTGAAGCCTAGAGGTTTGTTTAGATTTCAAAGGATGTGGGTGGATCATCCAGGATTTCTTCAGTTTGTTGAACATCAGTGGAGTAGGGAGGTTAGTGGTGACGCTATGGATGTACTTCATAGGAAATTGCATTTTTTAAGGCGTGAGTTGAAACAATGGAATTGGAATGTTTTTGGTAATGTTCATCGACGTCTAGCTCAACAACATGATAAAGTGATGTTTTTAGAGGACGAGAGCATTAGGATAGGAAGAGATACAATTTTTTCGGATCTGGCCGTGGCAAAACTTGATTTAGCTCAATTGGTAAAATGGGATAATGAGTTACTTCAACAAAAAGCAAGGCAATTGTGGCTTCAAGATGGTGATAGGAATACTAGCTTTTTTCATGCAAGTATTAAAGAACGGCAACAGAGGAATTTAATAAAGCTGAAAAATGATGATGGTACGTGGTGTACGGATAATTCTATTATTGGGAATCATGCGGTGGATCATTTCTCCAACCTTTTTTGATCATCAAATGGATGAGAGTCTCTTCCTCAATTTTCCAAGGCAGGTGACGACGCAAGATAACATTATGCTGGGCGCTGTTCCTGTGGAATTAGAAATCTGGGAAGATGTTCAGGGTTTGAATCCGAATAGTGCTCCAGGAAATGACATATTTACCGGTTGGTTTTTCATTTCATGTTGGGGTATCATTAAAAGGGACCTGGTGCAGGCCATTCAAGCCATTTTCACGGGTACAAATATTCCTAAAGGGTTAGCCACTACATCGATTGTCTTAATTCCAAAGATTTTAGAGCATGCTGTTCTGGATGATTTCCGGCCTATTAGTCTTTGCCCATTTGCAGGTAAGATTATCTCGAAGATTTTGGCTACTTGATTGGCAAAGGTGTTGCCAAAATTAATTTCTTTAGAGCAGACTGGATTTGTTAAGGGGAGATGCATTCAGGATAATGTAGTCTTGGCTCATGAGCTTGTTCACCGGATTGATAAGCGGGTTAGAGGTGGTAATATGATTTTAAAACTTGATATGTCCAAAGCTTATGATATAATAGAATGGGACTTTATTCTACGGGCTTTACAAGGATGTGGCTTTGATGAGGGGATTTGCAGTATGATATATAGACTGTTAAGCAATGTGTGGTATAGTATCCGGATCAATGGTGGCAGCTATGGTTTCTTCAAATCGACTAGAAGAGTTCGACAGGGGGATCCGTTATCTCTGTTGTTATTCATTATAGCTCAGGAAATTTTATCATTTCAGATCAAGAGTAAGATGGAGTGTGGGCTGATTAAACCGTATGCTCATGGCAGGGGGGTCTTGCGATATCTCATCTGTTATATGCGGATGACATGCTTATTTTTTGCAATGCAAGTCATGGGTCCATAAAGGCTTTACGGGAAGTTTTGTCTAATTATGAAAAGGCTTCAAGTCAACTAATAAATTTGGAGAAGAGCGGTTTTTATGTGTCTAGTAGATGCCCGGGCAGACGGATTAGGCAGATAACGGATTGGTTGGGTTGTTCGCATAAGACCTTTCCTATGACTTATTTGGGAATTCGCTTTTTCATGGAAGGATTAAATCTATTTATTTTGAGGATTTGGTTACAAAGATTATGCAAAAAATTAATGGGTGGAAGGCTCAGCTTTTATCCTTTGGAGGTAAGCTCACTTTAATCAAATCTATTTTGTGTAGCATCCCAATCTACACCCTCGCCTCTATTTGTGTTCCGAAAACGATCGTGGCCCAAATTGAATCAGCAATGGCAGCTTTTTTATGGAGTAGTAATGGCGAAGCTCGTACGCACTGGGTGGCGTGGGATGTTGTTTGTAGACCTCTTGAAGAGGGGGGCTTGGGCATTTGTTCTTTAAACCAAGTGATGGAATCGTTGCATGCAAAGTTGGCATGGGCAGCTTTACAAGGAAATAAGTTATGGGTGCGCTTCGCTCGTTCCAAGTATGGCACTAATGGGTCTATTGGTTATGGGGTTATGTCTTCGGTTTGCAAGGCTATATAAAAACATATGGAGGCTCTTCGGCAAAGTAGCAGGTGGTTAATTGGAAAAGGGGAAGTTTCTTTTTGGGGAGAAAACTGGAGTGGCGTGATTCTTGACAGGCCGCTTCCGATGGATTTCAACCTCCGAGTGCGAGCAGCCTCCCTCAGTTAGACCAATTTTCCCATTTGTTGTCAACGGAGGATTATGATAGAGTTCAACGGGTTCGTCTTCAAGAGCACCGGGATGATCAGCTCATTTATGTCCATACCAATTCGGGTGAGTTCCATGTTCAGGATCATTGGCAGCAGAATAGAACGAAGTGGCCGAGACCTTCTTGGGCGAAAAAGATTTGGCAAAGCTGGATACCTATAAAAATCAGTGGGTTCATGTGGAAATTGTTTAATGGAGCGCTGCCAGTTGATCTTCGCATTCAGTCCAAATGTATGGCGTTAGCGTCTAAGTGTGTATGCTGTGAACACGATCATCACCGAGAATCAGTTGGTCACTTATTTCTTCAGTTAGAAACAACACACTACATGTGGAGAAGCCTGGCGCGTTACTTCCATGTCATTGATTCCTATACTTCGATGCAACATCTTTGTGATACATGGTTGGCGAGATCTTCGGCTAAAACTCAAGTCGGAGCTTGTAGAATTACAGCCTTGATATTTGGGTGCTGGGAGTTATGAAAAGCTAGATGTAAGCCAATTTTTGATAATAAAACCTATGGTCTATGAGGCACTTTTTAAAGGTATCAAAAATGGCCTTCAAGATATCATGCGAGTGTATAAACCGAGGAAGGCTTCCAATGTGCTTGGTACGCTCAATTTACAATGTCTCAGGATCACGGTGCATAGTGTTTGGCAGGACAGGGGTCAATGGATTCGATGGGAACCTCCGTCGAGCAATATTTATAAGTTAAATACGAATGGTTCTGCTAAGAATGGTGTATGTTTAGGGGGGCATTATCCGGGATCATAAAGGTTTTTTGATCTGTGCTTTTTCGTGTTTTTATGGTTATGGAACCAATATGTATGCAGAGATAGCAGCTTTAAAAGATGGGTTATCTTTATGTAGGAGTTTGAATATTGATCGGTTGATTGTGGAAACTGATTCTATGGTGATGGCAAAGGGCTTGTTGGGGAGGCAATGGATTCCGTGGAAATATGATAGTGAGTTATTTGATTGCAAAAACTTATTAGCAGATTATGATATCAGACATGTATATCGGGAGATCAATAGAGTTGCAGATAAGCTTGCGGAGGTGGCCTTCACACACGGATCATATGTGCTCTATGAGACAGTGGCCCAGTTGCCAAACATTGTTCGGCAAGTACTCAGAGAAGATATGTTTGGTTTTTATAATTTTCGTCATTGAGTTAGTTTCTTTTGGTGTTAGAGGTAAGGCTCCTTTGTCCGCCCGTTTGTGGGTTAGGCTGGTTGTCCCCCTCATTGTATTATTATTTTGATTTTAATAAATTGATCGAGAGTGTCATCCCTGTTTCCCAAAAAAAATGGACCCTATTTAATGTTTACATTTTGACAATTTTATATGTTTTTAGCAAGAAGTTATGTCTTTGATCCAGATCACGTTACAACCGATTGAAACAAAGCTATAGGTGGCAACTAGGTTAGGGTATAGTGTTTTGAGTCTTTGGGGATGGATTGACTTTAGTGTTGAGGATTTGATTAGCCTCTAGATCAAAGGCATTTTGGGCTGTGGATTTGGTTATTTTCGGAAAGGCGATCAGAAGTGATCATTGGCTGGCCTTTTAGGCTGTGGGTTTGGATGATAATTTGGTTTTTGGACATGGTTGTAGGTATCGTTGGGAGATTGGATTTTGGCTTTGGTTGTGGGTTATGGGGTTGTCCAAGAGTGATTGGTCTCTTTTTTTTTTGCGAAAGAGAGATTTTGAGGAAATCGCTCAGGAGATGCTTCTTTTTTTTTCTTCTCTTTTTTTTATGCATAGGCCTCCTCTTTTTTTTTCTTTTTTTGAATTTTCAACCTTGCCCTTTTTTTTCTTTCTTCTTCTTTTTTTTGTTGACCTTTCTTTTTTTTGTGTTGACCTTTCGGAGCAATTTGGAAGAGTGCTTAAAGAGACATCTGTCTTCTCTCTCTTGAGATAAAAAGGTCGTCACTTTTGGTAGATATATATATATATATATATATATATATAAGGGTGGAACAGCCCAGTTTTGGGAAGCTGGATCTTAGAAATGGTTAGGCTTTGGTATATGGTGTATTTGTTCATGTATTTGGTAGAGGTTTGATGTATGGTTGGAAGCCCTAGTGTGCTACTAACAGCTCGATTGCAATGGGTCGAAGATGACATTTTACCAAGACATAAGGTTGCTTTATCGAACTAATATTTTTAATGGTTTGTGGGTTCATATCTTTGAAATGACTCATTATCAAACCGTGTAGTTTTATCATGTTTTTACATGAGTTGATTCATCATATTTTTTTTACAATTTAACAGACACTTCGGCGATAGGTGGTGCTCAAAGACCAAGAAGAAGACTCGACAAGCTAATATAGGAGAAGTAAGAATTTACTAGACTCGAATATAGATAGATACCTTTGGAAAGCTCGATTTGAGGACTTGGTTAGACTTTCGAAATAACGGAGGTCAAATGGATTCGTGAGCATACTCTTGTAAGGATGTGCTGTAGGCATCAATATGGGGAAAAGAGACACCCTAGGTGGTTTGAAAGCCCCAGTCTTGAATTGTTGTGTATGATCCTTGAGTCGCCTGGATTTTTTGGATTTCTCGGCTTTCCAGACATTCATGCTTTCTTGGCTTCTTAGCTTTCCGAGCTTTCCTTTCTTCCCTGGCTCCCTATCGGTCTTTTTTTTTCTTTCTATTTTTTGTTTTCATTTTTTCATTCTTTTTTTAAAAGTGGTAAACTTTGACATCTCGAAGTAGGACTTACTAATTTTTTTTTTTTTTTGGAAACTGAGAGGGAACGACACACTAATCAACTAGTGATGCATTTATGAAAGGTTAAGAGAGAAGATGAATTTGGAGAAGTCAATTAAGAACAATGGTGAGGGGGTTTTGTCTTGTCTTCAAATATTTTGGAAAACAAAAAGAAAACTTATAAAAAACCTCTTTTTTTAGTAGATTAAAGCATTTGACCGAACCCAAAGGCTGCCTACGTTCCTCATTTCGAGGCTCAGGTCATCGTAGTTCTTCTCTATCAGAGAAATTTTAATTTTTGCTAATATTCTTTTTTTTTATTTTTCAATTTGAAAGTTTTTTTTTCTTTTTGTTTAGAGGGAACGGAATCCTTTTTATTTAAATGATCTTCTCTTTTTTTTTTTTGCAAAAAGAAATGATTATATTTTTTTGAAAGGAAAAGAGAACTAAGTATTACACATAATTTTTTTATTAGAAAACTCCCTCTTTTTTTTTTTTTTGCGATCTTTGAAATGAGATGTGACGATTACGTACTTCTGAACAATCCTCTTAGGAGAGCAAATGATAGATAATCAATCTTTTTATTTTTCAGCCCCTGAAAAATTGTTAGTGGTAGCAAAGGAAAACAACAAAGATCTCAATATGTATAAAAACAAAACTGAATTAAAGGAAAGAAAACATTTTTTTAATTTAGATATTAGATATAAAGAAGTAATAAAGCATTAATGGTCCGTCTTTTTGTTAATTGTGGATTTTCTCGGCTAATTAGTTTGAATCCTCGAAAGGACGGCGCGAGCGAGCGTGACAGCCATTCAAATCAATAAATAGAAAGAAAGGTGGGGAATTTATATATTCCTATTAATTACATTTGGTCATAATCCCCAAAATAAAATGACAGAAATAAAAAATATTTACATATTTTGCTTGGAATAATAAATAAAGCAGAGCAAAAATAAAATAAAGTGATAATATGCCTCCGTCTCTTTTTTTTCGTTATCCTATCCGAGATTCTATTTTTTTTATTTGCAACGGTACCCGGAACGAAGCTGCTGCAAGATTTCACGGTTATATGCACAAATATATATACAAATATATAAAAATGTAATATTTAAACTGTTAAATAAATATAAGCATATTTAGCCAAAAACAAAATAAAAACGTTTTTTAATGAAAAATAAGTCTAGCTCTCCGTTTTTATTTTATTTAAAATAAAAACATCATCCCCAGCAGAGTCGCCACTGTGAGTGTCCCGATTTTCGACCTTTTCCCCACTACCGAGAAGCGGGTGGTTTCAAAACCTTTAAGACGTGTGGGAATATGTCTGGCCTCAACTGTCGACTCAAAATGTAATCAAAGAGTCGTCATCTTTATTCAAGGAAAACAAATAAAAACAAAAAATAACCAGATTTATAAAAGGGTTCGGAGGCTAAGTTACGAGGTGGGAAGGGATTAGTCACCTAACTCGCTCTTTCTGTCTCAAAATATTTTTTGGCTAAATATGTTTTTTTATATATTTAAAAGTTGAAATAAAGCATTTAAAATATATATATATATATATATATATATATATATATATATATATATATATATATATATGGTGAGGAGCACTATGATTGTGCCACCTCACCACCTTTAGATAACTCTTCATTCTAAAGTATCCATGTGGAAGCTTTAAAAACTTTTGGTTTTCTAGTCATTAGATAATAATATAATAGTATATAATAATAATCAATATGATAAGGGGTATTAGTATTAGTATATACTAGTATTCTTTTCCGTGCCGATGGCACGGTGCCAGTTTGAGAATTTATCAATAAATAACGGTGTCAGTATAAGCGTGATCAATGTATGAACCGAGCATGATAAAAATAAATTAATAAATGCATATTTTCGTTTACATATGAGCCAGAATACAAAATATCTTTTGATACCACTCGGACGAATTTGGTTATGTCCAAAATGGGTAGCATCTTCCTATTAAATTAAGTCTGGTAATTACAATCCAAAACATGTTAACTAACCTAATACAGTCTGAAAATTAGCCGACTTAACCCGAGTTGTTACGTTTTTTGGCAAAAAAAAATGAACGGGTCGATTTGGGTCGAGTTAAAGTGTGTCGAACCCGTTATCCATTTCGACCTGTTATTTTTTTGCTATATAAATATAAGTTTTTTGATGAAAAATTACCGGTCGAAACGGATCGAGGTAATTAGCTTTTTTCAACCGCCCGATCTGTTTTATAATATATATATATATATATATATATATATATATATATATATATATATATATATTGCCAAAGAATAAAATTGCTTTTGACATAGAGTTATCAGTCTTGTTTTTCTTAAAACATGAATGAACGGTGTTATGCTCGGAGGCCAATTTGTTACTGCAGTGCACATATTCTGAGACAGGGGGCTCGGCTCATATTCTCCCCACTGTTGCTCCCTGCAACACAAAACAAACGCCTTTAATTCTCCATTTACTCCCCCCTCAATGGACCACCATGGATTTCACATGATCACCTTGATTACTCACCCCTTTCCTAAATTTATTAATCAAACAATTTTCCTTTTTAAAATACTACTCCTGTATTATTTAAACCAGATATGGGCTCGAAGCCGTTCATTCCCTTATCCCCGTGGATTTTCTGGTCCACTTTCGTGTTCTAAATCTCGGTTAAGTGATGAAAGGCCTTTGAAGAAATCATCTCCCCCCCCCCAAAAATGGGTTGAATGTATATAAAGTGCTGGCGAGGCGGAAGTCGGGTAACACAGGAGATGGTGAGGCTGGCGAAACACCGGGACTAAGGAGAGAGAATTCGTCGGGACAGAGGAGAGAGGGAGGAGGACGGATGAACTGAAGCTTGGAGATGGGATGGGGCGAATAGGGAAGAAGAAGAGAGATCCAGATATATTATAAAATTGGGTTTCACTAAAAGGAAGAAGAGAGATGTAGAGGGAGTTGAGAATAGGAATAGGAGATGGAGTAGGAGTAGGAAGTAATAGGAATAGGAATAGATGGCGAGAAAAAGAGAGAAAACGGTTGTGGATAAAAATAAACGTGTAAAAAACGGTTGTGGATAAAATTAAATCCTGGCCGGTGATTGTGTTTTGTAAAAATAAATCCTAGGCCCCTGGCCGATAAATAGCTTTTTCAACTGCTCAATTACATTAAATCCTGGCCAGTGATTGTGTTTGGTAAAAATCAATCCTGACCGGTAATTAGCTTTTTCCAACCGCCCAATCTGTTTTATATAATAGATAACTTCTTCTATTGTCAATAGTAAAAGACTTATATTTAAAAAAATTTACAACTAACATTACTTCTAACCAATGTGGGATAAAACTCTTCAAGGTTAAATATTACTTCTAATGACTCACTTTTAACATTATATTTTAAGCTTTGATATCTTATTCATCCAAAACTTAATTTGGACAAAAAAATATATCATTCACTAACAACACTAATTTTTTAATAAGTATTATACTTTAAGTCTTGATATCTTATTCATCCAAAACTCGATTTGGGCAAATAAATATATCATTTCAATGCTCTCACCGTGTAGAACACATTTGCGCAATTACCTTCGTCAACAAATAAATGACACGTAAAGAAAATTGTGCTTCAAGTTGCACAATTTCTCTCAATAAAAGCACTAATTTTTTTAATAAGTATTATACTTTAAGTCTTGATATCTTATTATCCAAAACTCGATTTGGACAAATAAATATATTATTTTGATGCCCTCACCGAGTAGAACACATTTGCACAATTACCTTCGCCAACAAACAAATGACACGTAAAAAAAATCGTGCCTCAAGTTGCACAATTTCTCTCAATAAAAACACTAGTTTTTTTAACAAGTATTATACTTTAAGTTTTGATAACTTATTATCAAAAACTCGATTTGGACAAATAAATATATTATTTTGATGCTCTCACCTAGTAGAATACATTTGCGCAATTACCTTCACCAATAAACAAATGACACGTAAAGAAATTCGCGTCTCAAGTTGCATAATTTATTTCACTAAAAACACTAATTTTTCAACAATAGAAAAGATGTATCCCACATTTGTTAGAAATTAATATTGGTTTTAAACATACTTTTATTAAGTACCAATAGAAGAAATGCATCATACATTGGTTGGAAAGTGATATTGATTTTCAAAGTCACTAGAAAACCAAAAGTTTTAAAAGCTTCCACACGAATGCTTTAGAATGAAGATTTATCCAAAGGTGGTGAGGTGGCACAACCATAATGCTCCTCACCAACTTTATATATATATATATATATATATATATATATATATATATATATATATATATATATATGATAAAAAAAACTTTTACCATTATTACCAATGGAAGATGTATATCTCACATTGATTAAAAAATGATGTTGAGTTTAAATTACTTTATATTATTACCAATAAAAGAGATCGATGTATAACACATTGTTTAAAAAGAAAATGTTAGATTTTAAAGTCTTTAGACTAAAGACTTTCATTTTTACAAGAGATGTATCACACATTGGTTAAAAATTGATGTTTGTATTAAAAATAATATTATTAATTACTAATTGAAAAGATGTATCATACATTGGTTAGAAAGTGATGTTGGTTTTCAAAGTTTTTTGATAAAAGACTTCTACCATTATTACCAATAGAAGATGTATATCTCACATTGGTTAAAAAATGATGTTGATTTTTAAATTTTTTAGATTATATAAAAGACTTACTATTATTAGCAATAGAAGATATATATCACACATTTGTTATAAATTGATGTTGGTTTTAAATTACTATTATTACCAATAAAAGAGATAAATCTTACATTGATTAAAAAGTGAAGTTAATTTTAAAAGTCTTTAAATAAAAAACACTTCTACTTTTATCATTAATAAAAGAGAAGAGAAGAGGTATATCCCATTATATAGAAACAGATGTTGGTTTTAGATTTTTTTTTTAGATAAAAAACTTCTACTACTATTACCAAATGATGAGATGTATTATATATTGGTTAGAGAGTGATGTATGTATTAAAAGTCTTTTTATAAAAGACTTAATACCAATAGAAAAAATATGTATTTCACATTAGTTAGGAAAGTGATATTGGTTTAAAATGTTTTTAGATAATGTACATCGCATTGGTTACAAAGAGATCCACATTATTTAGAAACATATATTGGTTATAAAATTCATAGATAAACGAATTTTTATGTTATTATCAATACAAAAGATGTATTACACATTGTTTACAAAGAGATGTTGGTTTAAAAACTATTTAGATAAAAAAAAAATTACTACTATTATTATTTTTATGTTATAACCAATAGAAGAGATGTATCCCACATTGTTTAGAAAGAAATGTTGATTTCCAAAGTTTTTATATAAAAGACTATTATTATTACTATAGAATAATGTATCTCACATTTGTTAGAAATTAATTTTTGTTTTAAAAATACTATTATTACCAATAGAAAATATGTAAACCATATGGTTAGAAAGAATATGAAAAAAAAATGTATCTTACATTGTTTAGAAAAAGATGTTAGTTTTAAAAGTCTTATAGTAAACACTTTTACTCTTATTACCAATAAAAGATATGTATCTCACATTCTTTAAAAATAAATGTTGGTTTAAAATGTCTTTAGATTAAAGACTTTTTGTTACAAATAGAATAGATGCATATATTTCACATTGGTTACAAAGTATTCTACTATTATTATCAATAGAAAAGATGTATCACACATTGGTTATAAATTATTGGTTTTAAAAATACTATTATTACCAATAGAATAGATGTATCATATATTTGGTAGAGGGTAATGTTTGTTTTTAAAGTTTTTAGATATAAGACTTCTACAATTATTATCAATAGAATACGTATATCTCACATTGGTTAGAAAGTGATGATGATTTTTTAATTTTAGATAAAAGACTTTTACTATTATTACTAATAAAAGAGATATCCTACATTTGTTAAAAAATGATATTGGTTTTAAAAGTCTTTAGATAAAAGACTTTTACTTTTATCATCAATATAATAGAAGAGATTTATCCCACATTATTTAGGAAGAGATGTTGGTCATAAAATTTTTAAAATAAAAGACTTCTACTATTATTACCAAATGAGGATATGTATTATACATTGGTTAGAGAGTGATGTTGATTTTAAAAGTCTACAATTATCTATATATATATAAATCCTAAGTAGTCTAAAAATAGTAATTTCCCACCAAAATTTGCATCCCTAAAATAGTAACCCCTATTTATTACAAACATTTAATAAATCCTATAATTAAATAATATAAATTCAAATACTTATAACTCCTTGAAACTAGCGCCTAGGAACTAGAACCACTGTATTCATTGCTTTGTTATCCAAACACAACCTTTTATGCATACAACCGTTAATTTTCCATTGTTGCTAAATAAACTTCAAAAAAATCATGGATGGCTTTGCGTGAGAAATTTCACTGAAGTGAATCACAAATACTCACAATTAATTCTAACTGAACGACTAATATATATATATATATATATATATATATATATATATATATATATATATATATATATATACACATACATACATATATATATGTATGTGTGTATGTGTGTATGTGTGTGGGTTCCCGGAACTTGCGCCCGCGCGCCGCGCGCCCTTGGATAGTGGTGCGCGTACATGCGGATGCGGGACACCACTGCTCTCATTCCATCCTCCCTTATTTATGGGAAGACGAAATTAAAAAATGCGAGAGGAGTGTTGTCTAAGATAGCGCGTTTGAATACACCTCGGTAACTTTCAGTGAATTTTTGGTCCAATATGGGAGCTTTGAGTTTTCTATATCAAGTTATCCTTTGTTTAGGGGATATCAGGATATAGGAATACATCACCCTTTCATTCACATTCTCCATTTTTTAGGGGAAAACGGAAAAGTGCAAGAAAGGGTGTTGCGAGGCCCCACGCACTATGGATTTTATGAAAATTGTCTTATGGCCTATTTCAGATCACTATGAGTGTTTTGGGTTTCCTACATCGAGTTATCCCTTGTTTAAGGGATACCAGGATATAGGAATGCATCACCCTTTCATTCTCATTCTTCCTTTTTTAGGGGATAACGGAAAAGTGCAAGAAATGAGTGTTGCGACGCCCCACTGGATCCAAAATGTTTTATAAAGTCGCCATCTTTATTTTAAGGGAAAAAAAAAGCAAAACCAAAAAAAAAAAAAAAAACCAGAGATTGCAAAAATGGATTCGGAGACTAAGTTACGAGTTGGGAAGGTGCTAGGTACCCAACTCGCCCTTTCGGTCTTAAAAGCGGTTTTTTGCTAAACTATGTTTTTTGTTATATTTATTTAGCAAACAAACAAAGCATTAAAAGACAGGAAATACAAGCAAATACATCCGAGGCTACATTATTTACGGACTTGCAGCCATCTCCTTACAATAGTTACAAATATATTAAAAAATATTTGGCCATAATAATAGCTCTTTTACATGGTATTTCCTAACTAAATCCGGGCAGCACAACGGCTTATATTTTCTACATTGGACCGGATTTGAAAATAACTTTTATAAAATAAACGCCCTTAAGAGAGGGAGACTTTTTATGCTGCTGCTGCTGTGATTTGGGCAGAGTAACGGCTTATTTTTGGTAGTTTTGGCATATTTACTCGGGTAGAGTAACGACTTATTTTTGGTGGTTTTGACCTATTTATTTTGGCAGAGTAACGACTTATTTTGGGGTTTTTGGACCGGGGAAATAGGGTGGATACCTAACTAGAAAGCTAGGGATCACTTTGATCGGTTGGTTTTAGGTTTGGTGGAGTTTTAGCAGGGTTTCGAGGCTTTATAGGAGGATCACTCCATATCTCACTTCACTCTCTATTTTCTCAGCATAACGAGGACGCATAGAAAATTTATCGGTGTTTTCTCGGTGTCTGAAAGTGAGCCCCAAGACTTCTATTTATAGGTTGAATGAGGGATTCATCGAGAATTTCTTTTTCTCTCTGCGTGCTCAAATCCCTTGTACACTGCGCATTGGAAGCTGCACTTTGCGGTAAATGGGAGGCCTCCTGTAGCACCCTGGGCACGGCCTAAAGGGTCTTTGGGCGCCGCGCCAAGGCTCCTTTATGGCAGCGTCAGGTTACTGTTCATCTTCCAAATTTTGCACTTTCATCCCTCGCATTTTACTATTTTGCGCATCCTGTTTTGCCTTTCGCATTTTAACTCCTGTAACTTGACATTTGTTAAGTTTAAATAGTTCTTGATATCACATGCCATAGTTACATATCAGGGGTACGAAATTAGGTGTCTACAATATATATGATTTTATTTATGAATTTTTTGTCTACTTCACCAAGATTAAAAGTTATTAAAACAAATACTTTCAATGAAATCACAAAAAATCATAACTCATTATAACTAAATGAAATATATGAATATTTTTTTGTCTATTTCATCGGATCAAAGTTCTTAAAAGAAATATTATGAACAAAATTACAAATACTCATTATTGATATTAAATATATGATTGACCAACAAAAATATATAGATTTGAAATTTTGTTGTTCATTTCATCATATTCAAAATTTAAAAAACATCAAACGTTCATCTAAAACACGAATGCACATGATTAATTATAAATGACTGACAGATCTAAAAAATATATCAATTTGAAATAAATAAAATTTAAAAAATACTTCAAGTAACAAGAATTATATAATGGTAAATAACAAAATGAAACAAAGAATATTGCAACATAATTTTTCCTCTAACAAAGAGGAAATGTTTGGGAAGTGCAAAGTTATCTCTCTTTTAAAAAAATGAACCGACCATTTAATCATGAACAAATTGATTTCCCGTTGTGTTCGAAAAGTAATTATATATACTCCAAAACGATGTTGTTTTAATATCCTTGAGTGGGGCGAAGTAACAAAGCCAAGAGATTTGTCTTTTTAATTGTTATTGATTATTGATATTGAAATGAGCCATAAACAGACTTATATTAGTACAAATAGAATTATTTGAGTCAATTTTCAATCAATCATCGTCAATTAAATTTGTTTAGAGTAAGTTTTGTTATTCAATTAATATGTGTCGGGTTATGAATACGTCAGATCCATTTATATTTTTTGTCTTTTAAAGGTTTGAAAAGAATAAGGTGAAAATTGGATCAATCTTTTTTAACAGATATTCAACCGCTGCCCACTATGCTTTTTTAATCATAAAAAACATTTTTGATGTGAAAGGACGAGTATACCTTTAATGAATCAGACACGCTTACGATAAGCATCAGTTCATACATTGTCATGCATGATTCAAAATTGTGTAATTGTCATTCTCATTCTATATTAGTGCATCGCGATTTTAAATCGATACCTCACGTTCAAACTGGTTTATTTCCAATTCATAGCGATGCATTGTGATTCTAAATTGATGCATCACGAATCCAAATCGACGTATTGCTACTGAAAATCGATACACATACACATTTTTTGTATTTTCATTTTAATTATTTATTTAATTTTCATAAATTACAGTTATTCCAATTTATTTATTTTTTATTGTTAATCAACTGATACATATATTTCTTTATTTTCATAATAATTTTTAATAAAATGAATCAAATGATATTTTTATATTCATTGAAATAATCTCTTCTTTTAGTTTTGTTTTTTTGTTTTCATTTTGTTTGATTATAATTTAATTGAGTATAATTTGATTGAAAAATATATATGTCCGTGCATTTAACGCACGGGTATAAAACTAGTTAGCAATAGAAGAGAAGTATTTCACATTGGTTATAAAAATGGTATTGGTTTAAAAAGTTTTTGATGATGCATCTCACATTGGTTACGAAGAAATGTATCTCACATTATTTAGAAATGAGTATTGGTTATAAAAGTCATTAGATAAAGACATCTTTTGTTATTACCAATAGAAAATATGTATCCACATTATTTAGAAATGAATGTTGGTTAAAAAGTCTTTTATCTACTACTATTATTACTAATAGAAAATATGTATACTGCATGGTTAGAATGTGGTGTTGGTTTTAAAGTCTTTAGATAAAAGATATAAATTTTCATTACCAATAAAAATATAAAATAAGTATCTCACGTTGTTTAAAATGAATTATGACTTTAAAAGTTTTTAACAAAATAACTTCTAATATTATTATCAAGTTAAATGTTAATTTTAAAAGTCTTTAGATAAAAAAATTACTATTATTACTAATACAAAATATGTATCTCACGTTAGGTAGAAACTTATATTAATTTTAAAAATATTTAGGTAAAAAAATCATTTAATATTAGTAACAATAGAAAAAAAAATTATAACCATGGAAGAGATTAACAATCTAATTATAATGTCCAAAAGTTATATTATTATTACAAAAAACATATATATTCCACATTGTATCTGTGCGGAGCACGGGATAAATAACTAGTATTCAAAAAATAAAAAGAAAAAAAGAAGGTGGCCGATAAGGCCTTCACGCACGCTGACAATAGGGCTAGCACGCTTTCCGCATGTCAGCTTCTGGTTGGTCCGTGCAATTTCGTAATTATCCACCATTTTAGGGTATTTTTGGTATTAAAAAATGTTTTTTAAAAGTTCACATTTTCATCTATAAATAGAGACCAAGTTTGCCTCATTTGGACACCAAACAAAATTTTGGGAAATTTGATATTTCTCTCCATCATTTCATATAATTAACCCATTTTTAATTTGTTTTTATTAACTGAATTGCTACTTAATTTTTTTAATTTTTAGTATTACAAATTATTAAAATTATTGTCAGTATTGTTAATTATTTATTATTATCATTGTGTATTGTTAAATTTTGTATTATTATTGTTAATTAGTTGTTTAATATTGTTAATATTATTACTAAGTAATATTATTATTGTCAATGACTTCACGTATTTCATCTCATAAAACCAAAAAAACTCAAAATATTGAATTCTCACCAAATGAATCATCTTCCCATCAAATTCAATCTCACTCTATAAAACCAAATTCCTGAACCCACTTCACAAAACTAACCATCTTATTACCCTAATTTTTCTGCTTCACAAAATGTTCCTTGGACTAGAGGAATTCAGAACTTCCAAAACTCAAACTCTACACAATTTGTGAACAACCCAATGTATTCACAATTTCTCATGGCACAACAAACCTTTTCGTGTAATGCTCTGTTTCCTTCAAAATTTTCCCCATTTTCAACACAACAGTCACATTTCAACCAAGGGTATTTCCCTATGGGTGTTCCAGGAGGTTCTTCATCAGAACATATGCCGGCCAGTCTCCTATCTTCGAATATACTTGTTTCTTCAACACAACCAGAAACAAGACATTGAAGTTGAGGTTAATGTTGAAGATGACTTGGTCGATGAAACCACTCCTTAAATTGGGAAAATTACAAGAACTAGGTGGGGGACGTATGAGACTGTGAAATTGTGTAAATCTTGGGAGAATGTGAGTATTGATAGTTACATTGGTACAAACCAAAGTTCAACGCAGTTCTGGCAGAAAGTGACTAACATTTACAACGAGCATCGTGACAAAGATATTATCTGAACTACGTGTCAACTTAAAAATCATTTTTCTAAACGTCTATGGTAGTTTCAAAATTTTCTAGATGTTTTAATCAAACATTAGCTTCCAAACAAAGTGAATGGAATGACGATAATGTCATTTAAAAGGGCACATGAAATTTTTGAAGCTGATATAGGTAAACGTTTTATGTTAATTGAGGCGTGGAAAATCCTATGAAACATTCCCAAGTGGTGGTCAAAATATGTTGAAGTGGGTGAAGGTGGAACTAAAAACTCATCAAGCAGTGGCTCAAAAAGATCTCAAAATGAAGCTTTTGATATTCAAAACTCCTCAAATACTAAAACACCTTTATTGGCATATCCAACTCGACCTCCTGGAAATAAAGCTTCAAAGAAGAAGAGAAAAATTGTAGATCTAGAGGCTAGTAATTAAGTAATAAAAGAATCAAACCGTCTAGATACTGAGATGGATGCGAAGCTTGCTTGATATTTGACTATCACAGAAGATAAGTTTGAGGAGTCTAGAAAGCGGAGAGAAGAGATTAGGTTCAATCGTTTGTTCAAACAATGGAATGCATTGAACAAGAATGAACACAAATCAGCAAAAGAGGAAGAAGATTAGAGAAACTTATATCGTGCACTGTTTAAGTAACTTTATTTGTATTAATTTCTATTATCATGTTTGTTTTCTTTTTGTATTATTGTATGTATTTTTCTATCTATTATTGTATGTCTTCCTTTGTATTATTGTATGTCTTCTTTTGTCTTTTGTACTATATGGAAAGTAAATTGTTTTCTTATGTATTATTCTATCTTTTTCTATCTATTATTGTATGTATTATTGTCCACATATTTAAGTCTTTTGACCAAAAGTAAGTTGTATTGGTTGGATATTTCAAACAAATCTCGGGAAAGTAGATTGTCATTATTGCATTGGATTCAATTCTCCCATAAGTTTCTCAATTATTGGTCATCTTTCCCGTTTCCAGGTGGATTATTGGTTATCTTTAGAAAGATTATTGTCATTATTGCATTGGATACCCGATTCTCCCACATGCCATGGTCTACTTGTCATTATTGCATATGATACCCAATTTTCCCACATGTCATGGTCAGCTTGTCATTATTGCATTGGATACTCAATTCTCTCATATGCCATGGTCTACTTGTCATTATTGCATTGGATACCCAATTCTCCCACATGTCATCGTCAGCTTGTCGTTATTGCATTGGATACTCAATTCTCCCACATCTCATGGTCCACTTGTTATTATTGCATTTGATACTAGGGGTGAGCAGAAGTTTTCCGGAACCGGACTGGACCAATGGAACCGGACCGGACCAGTCAAAAATGGACCAGACCAATACTTTGGATTGGTCATGGATCTGAATTTTTACAGAACCAAACAATTG
The DNA here is from genome assembly GCA_013146195.2 of Codonopsis lanceolata. NCBI lineage: Eukaryota > Viridiplantae > Streptophyta > Magnoliopsida > Asterales > Campanulaceae > Codonopsis > Codonopsis lanceolata. The sequence goes on along the minus strand of CM028384.1, from coordinate 47,436,283 downwards.
GGTCGGTCCCCGGTTCCAGAAACAAAAAACGCAGAACCGGACCAATGTGTATTTATTATATATAATATACTAATATAGTATAATATATATATATATATATATATATATATATATATATATATATATATTGATAAGATATCTAATAAAAGGAATACAACTTACAATCTAAAGAAAATATATAATAAAAGGGATACAATTTACAACCTAAAGAAAATATATAATAATTTGATTCAATATTCAACCAAGTTTCTTTATTTGATTAAAGAGAAAATAGGAGGGAAAACATTGTTCTTCCCTATTAATTAATTTTTGCATCTTTTTGTGATTCCAAACATTATTAGTTTGAAGGATTGTTACCTATACATTAATTAAATTAACCATAAGGGGATCGGAGAGGAAGATAACTTGCAATAAATTTCCTTACAACTTTATTTTTCGTTTCCCTTTATTAATTTGGAAGTAATGATTTTTACCTTTAGTTTATTTTCACAAGAACAACGAACCCAACAAAATGTTGTATGAAGGAAGAACATGATTTGATTATTGATCATTGTTTTTTAGAAAATCTAGTTATCCTTTTGATTAAAGATACGCATCGTATTGGTCCGGTCCTGGTTCTCGTACGTCTTCAATTCGTTCTGGACCAGACCAATGTTTTGGTTCTCAAACATATTGGGTTGGTCCTGGTTCTATATTTTTTAAGAACCGAACTATTGGTCTAGTCCTGGTTCTCTCAGTTTTTCCAAAAAAGTGGACCGAACCGGACCAAGCTCACCCCTATTTGATACCCAATTCTCCCACATCTCATGGTTTTCTGTCATTATTGCACTTGATGCCCAATGTATTATTGTAACATTTCATTTCCGACTCACTTCCCAGTTTTTTTATAAATATCAAAGCTAAAATGAACACTTGAACCAATCATCTCTATAAAGACACTTCATAGAAAAATAAGGTCTTCCCATTCTAGTTTGAATTTGATAATGAACATGATTCAGAGGAAAGTGAAATTGAAAGAAGTATGAAAGAATATATGTTAGACCTTACTATTCGTCGACGTCGTAACGTCAAATCATTATAGAACTAACTTTGAATATACAAGCAGAAATAAGAGTGCAGCATATCTACATTGATAGAAATCGTGCTGAAGGCCATCAACACTTGTATTCAGACTACTTTGAAGAGAATCCAACATACACAGATGCACAATTTCATAGGAGATTCGGATGCGAATGCATGTCTTTCTTCGTGTCGTTGAATCTCTTGGTGCTCATACTCCGTATTTTCAACAACGCTTTGAAGCAAATATGAAACCTGGTTTATCACAAATACAAAAATGTACTGCTATTATAAGAATGCTTGCTTACGGAAGGTTTGCTGATGCATGTGATGACTATGTCCGTATAGGCAAAACCACAACACTTCAATGCGTGAAGAATTTTGCTGAATGTGTGGTTAGTGTTTTTGGAGACCAGTACTTGAGAAGGCCAACAAATGAGGACCTGCAACGCTTGCTTCATGTTGGAGAAACACGCGGTTTTCCTGGTATGATAGGAAGCATAGATTGCATGCACTAGGAATGGAAGAATTGCCCCGTGGCTTGGCAAGGTCAGCACACTCGAGGAGATGGAAAGGCGACCGTAGTTCTTAAAGCAGTCACGTCCTACGATTTGTGGCTATGTCATGCATTCTTTGGCACTCTAGGTATTTGTAATGATATAAATGTCATTGATCGATCTCCAATATTTAATAATATTTATAATGGCGTAGCCTCAGCAGTAGACTTTACTTTTAACAGTAATCAATATAATTTGAGTTACTATTTAATGGATGATATATATCCTCCATGGCTACATTCATCCAGTTCATTCGACACCCACAAAACGAAAAACATAGGTTATTCGCTCAACACCAAGAGGCAGCAATGAAAGATGTTGAGCGTGCATTTGGGGTAATGAAGGCACGATTTGCAATTATACGAGGTCTAACACTTATGTGGGAGGTATCCACGTTGGACAATATTATGAAGACTTGTATCATATCACATAATATGATCGTTGAAGATGAACATGATACTTACTTATGTTTGCCAAATGTTTCTGATAATGATCAAATTGACATTACTGATGGAAGTTTGACATGACAATATTTTAACGAACGTATTCCAAAGCACGAACGATATATTAAACGATGGTGTACCGTTTGAAATAAAACATCACATCGCCGCCTACTGCATGATTTGATTGAAAATATTTGGAGACTTTTTGGTAATCAGTAAATTAGTGTTTGAATATTATCGCTTTTATTATTATTGTATTTTTAAATATGGATGTGATTATTTATTTGTCATTGTATTTCCATAATTTGCATTACAGTTGTTGTACTATTGTCGGATTTTTCCTTTGAATCGTTGTATTTTTATTTAATGTTCAAATTATTGTAGTTATTTTTAATTTATCAATGAATATTAATATAAATATTATTCGAATTATAATAAATAAATTATATTTTGAATTTAATATTATTATATTATAAAAAATCTCGAATTATTGTAGTTATTTCAAATTTAATATTATTATAATTAATAATTTAGAATTATAAAAAATATTATTATAATTATAAATAATTATTTATTTCGAATTTAATAATTTCTGAAATATTATTATTAATTGTTAATATAAATTGAAAGAAGATATTCAATTAATGTAGATAAAAATGGTGATGTATGTAAAGTTGTAGAGATAAAGATAGTGTGGTATGAAAAAGTATTGGATTCCGTGTCATTGTTGTATGAGTTTTTTTGTTTTGAATCAAATGAGTGTCAAATTCATTATTTCATTAGTTTTTAATAGGTTGTGTTTGATTTTTGGTGTATGATTTGGGTTGTTTGATTCAAACGGTTGTTCATGCTTAAAGCATGAATAACTGTTTGGATCAAACAACCCAAATCAAATACAATCCATTAAAAACTAATAAAATAATCAATTTGATACTCATTTAATTCAAAACTAAAAAACACATACAACAATATAACATAATCCAATAATTTTACATATCCTACCATATTTATTTTCATTACTTTATTTTTTTAAGAAAATTGCTAAAAACATAAAAAAAAAAAATCATAGACATTTTTTCTGATATCAAATGAAACAAATAAAGTCTCTATTTATAGGTAAAAATGTATACACTAATGGAGAGGTCGGGTGCTCAGCTGGTACTATTCACTAATCCTAACGGAGAGGTCAGGTGTTCAAGTTCCACGAAAAACTCTCTAAACTTTACAGCTTTCAATAAAAAGCTCGAGAGTTCATGCCTTTTTTCAGAGACAACGTGGTATCATATATTTATAATTATAGCTTTTCAAAATATTAAAATAATAAAAAGTAAGGGTAAGGGTAAGACCTATTTCCTCTACAACATTTTAAAATAAAATAAAAATATATATTTTAATTCAGGAAAAAAATTAAAAAATTACGGAGTATTATTTTTGGCTAAAAATTGACAAAAAGAAAAAAAAGGAGTTGAAAAAGAAATTGAGACCACTAGATGGCATGTGGAAAGGGACGGGCAGTAGGCTGTCGGCCAGAAGCTTTTTTTTTTATTTTTTTATTTTAGCATTGATTTGATATTGATTTATAATATCCGAATGAAACCAAATAAAATAAAAATTAGATTAAATTAGATTAGATCGGATATTAAATTCCGTAAGATTTTGTTTTGATTCGATTTGATTCTCGGTTTGATTTTCCGTTGTTCCCGCTCTTTAGATAAAAATTTCTCATACTCTCTCGCTCCTCCTGATCTGAAACCATGGCTATCTTCTTCGCTTTAACTGCTCAATTCCAAACCCTAGCTAAGTCAACGATCTCAACAGCATCATCGCCAGTTTATTTTGATTTTACTCCTAGGTCAGTCACTTTTTTTAATGATCTTTTTCTATTTTACTCTTTAGGACTCATGAATTGCTTATAGTGTTAATTTGATTGAAAATTTTCACAGTATTTATTTAATTGAGTATGTTACAATTTGATTCCTTTGATTTTTGTGTTGTTCGTTTTTTTTTTTGGTACGAAGTTTCGGAAATTTAATTGGATTTCTGTTAGGGGTATTATGAAATGAAAGTTCTAATCTATACTATTTGGCTTAATTTGCTTAAGTTTCCAATTGAAGTTACGCCTGACCTATTTAGGCCTTCAAATTTCGATCTTAATCACAGATACTTGCTTTGTGAAAAGTTGATTTAAATGTTATTCATAGTTGTGATTATGCCTTGATCAGTGAGTTGACATGAATTTTCTGGGAAATCACGGCATGGGTGCATTATTAGGATGAAGTTGTTACATAGTTGGGGCAAAGATGTTTTATTTGGTTACATGGCTGTAGCCTAGTGGTCGAGCTTAGGCCTGTGGTTAAATGCAATCCATAGGTCATGAGTCGCAAGGTCTGTTTTCCCAGCTACACTCAGTTCCCATGGCAGAACCCCAAGGTGTTTTATCCCCATAGGTGGGTCCAGTGGCCTTGGCTATCAAAAATAGAAAAGTAAATAAAAGAATCAAGGTTTTTTGGATTTGTTGAGGAAGCCCAGACTGCATTTGCGGTCGTAATTTATCAACCTACTTCTTTCAAAGACGAAGGAATTCCTGATTTGATCTGCGAAGGGCGCACTCAATTTGAAATAGGCGAGTTTTGTTAATGGACGTTCATTTGTTTGCCATGTAGATTTTTATTCCTAGAATGTTGATTGTTTGACTTGTTCCCACCCCCCAAGCATTAAATGTTAATATACTAATGCAATATGATAATTTTGCAGTTTATATAAATATCTTTGTAATCCATTTGTTGTATGTCAGGAGCATGCATCAAGGAGCATGCATCAGTTTTTCTGAAGTTAAATAATATCTCCATTTATATTGCGCTGCATAGGCAAGTTGGCTTCTTTTTTCATGCATAAGACTTTTAGTGTGCGTATTTGTATGAACACTAGTAATATTTAGGCCCTGCCTCTCTTTTACCTGCTTAAAAAGCACTTTGATATTGATAAGAGTTGTTTTAGCTCTTAGTTGGTTACTAAACACAAACCACTCGGGTTGTATTAGTGTAGTAATCTATAACTGTGAGATATGCATCTTTTTGAGTAGTTTTTAAATTGTCAGTTTGCTTGTCAAGTTTATATCTTATGTGGGGTGAACTTGAAATGATTATGTGCAATAGGAATGCAAAAAGTATCAAGAATGGGCAAAATGTCTTGGAAAGGATTGATGGAGCAAGATCTAGGGAAGCTGAGTGGGCTGCTAAAAGTATCAGGAATGGGAAAAATGTCTCAGAAAGGATTGATGGAGCAAGTTCTGGGGGAGCTTGATGTAACCAAATTACATCCACTCTCACCTGAAGTTATTTCCCGGCAACCCGAAAATCAACATAGGTACTGTTAAACATTTTTGGGTTGTATTTATTTGCATCTCCTGTTTGTGAATTGATTGAAGTTGGAGTTGTTTTAATATTGCAGGCACAATTGGTCATGTAGCACATGGAAAAACTACAGTTGTAAGAGCAATCTCTGGTGTTCAGGTGATTACCTGTAACTTCTGATTGAATATTGCTTATTACCGTGTCACCTGAGCATGCAAGATCATGTATACACATACACCTCCTGATTATTAGAAGCATACTTACATTCTTGTACGTGCTACTAATTACTACCTCCATTTTGATCAAAGAGTCCACTATTCTATTTTGAGATGTTCCACTTAAAGAGTCCGAATACAAAATTTATGCCTACCATTCTTATAACCTTTCAACTTTACCCTCTGAATGTGCCACAAGCTTTGGCACACTCAATAAATTTTGTAATTACAATCAACTCCAAGGGTACTCATATATCGCTTAATTATTAGACACTTTGACTCTTTAATCAGAATGGAGGGAGGAATCAGTTTTGAAAAGTTTGTGAAACAAACGATATTTATAATCTTGTCAGCTAATTAATTTGGTTGAGGCTAGCATGGTTGGTAAATCCTGGCATCGATGTGCTACTAACCACTTGGGTCTTCTAATTGCAGGCATTTACCCATAGTGGGTATGAAAAAGCTTTTCTACTTTAGGATTTGTGAATAGTTTCAATCTTACTGTGTATTTGTGTTGGGGATTATCCTGGATGGCTGGAAAGAATGATTATTCATTAGAAGCCTATTACATTCCAGGGACGTGAGCCCAATGATATTACTTATCAGCTCTCACGTGAGTAGACATGAGACTAATGCTAGCTATCACCAATTTGGTATAAGCCATGATGTGGATGAGCTTTATTGATCTTCCCTCATAAAGTTGTAGAATGAACCAACATGATCAATTATTTCAAAATAATCATGAGTTATCCAAGTATGGGTTCCTAGCAATCCCCCTGGTTTGAAGTGCATCAACAAGTCTTTTGCTAGTATTTCAGTTTCTTATTTTATCAGTTTCTTTTACTTTCAGTTTTAGGAGGTTTGCTACTTGCCTCAATTATTACATTGGGTGATGATTTCTTATTGTAACCTCTTCTTAATTTTCTCAAACCTTCATTTTCGTGAGCATGAATTAATCCACTTCATAGATATGAAAATCGACCCATATTTTTCTCATTTGATTCCAGACAAATCGCTTTCAATGTGAACTGGAACACAATATCACTATGAAACTTGGGTATGCAAATGCAAAGATATACAAATGCGAAGATGAAAAGTGCCCCGACCTTTCTGCTACAGGTATATTTTAGAAGAGAAATCCCTTCTTTTCTTCTTTAATTTTTTATTTTAACGCCATTCATTCAATGTGTTCCAAAATCAATTTCCAGGTCATATGGAAGTGGTAAGGAGGATAATCCAATGTGTGATGTGCCAGGGTTTGAGAATTGCAGGATGAAGCTGCTGAGACATGTCTCTTTTGTTGATTGCCCGGTAAGGTGTCATTTTTAAAATATATGGTTAACGGTAAACCATAGCAAGTCTAGGGGAAATAGTATCTACGTTTGTCGGAATATATTGATCAGCATTCATCTATTTTATTTTTTTCATGGATGCATGAATATTGCCAAATTATTTTAACTGTGTTTGATAAGTTCTTCTGTGCTGTACACCGACTCCAACAGGGTCATGAGATCCTTATGGCTACAATGCTTAATGGTGCAACAATAATGGATGGAGCATTCCTCCTTATAGCTGCCAATGAGAGCTGCCCGCAACCTCAAACTCTTGAACATTTTTCCGCTGTTGATATCTTGAAGCTCCAAAATATAATCATCTTGCAAAATAAAGTTTATATTGTTTCAGAGGATGAAGCCAAGAAGCAACATGAAGCAATTCAGGGATTAATGAAGGTTAGTTTTGTGATAATATACATGCAAACACATGTCCTTGCCATGTCAGCCTTACTTATGTTATCAATATGGAACTGCTGCTGAAGATGCACCTGTCATACCTATAGCTGCTCAATTAAAGTATAACATTGACATTGTGTGCGAGTATCTTGTGAAAAAGATTCCTGCTCCAAAAAGAGATTTTGTATCACCACCGCATATGATTGTGATACGATCATTTGATGTCAATAAACCTGGATCCGGGGTTGATGATATGAAAGGAGTTGTTGGTGGAAGTATCACTCGGGTATGTTTCATATTTATTGTTCTTAATGTGAGAAAAATTTGAAGGCACTTGTACAACGTACGACATCAAAAGATATCCTTGTTAGCAGAGAAATGTTGGGATGCTTTTATGATGGGTTATACTGTGCATAACTTTCCTGAAAATTAAGTTTCAGTTTTGCAGTGAAACCAGGGAGACTATATAAAATTTGTTTTTAAGAAAACCTATGTTATGCACTTAGGCTTGAAAGGGTTTTATTACACTTGACAATTGGCATACCCTGCAGAAGTTCAAATTAGAAGATATTTTTCTCTTACTGAAGGTATGACGATTACATAGAACGGTAGAATTTTATTCCAAAAAGTGGTAGGAGGCCTAGGATCCCATTTACGGAAAAGGTAATGGGAAAACCTAGTGCACCACAGCTCTCCTACCCCTAGCAATATCCAGAAAGGACCAAAAATTGAAGTTTCCCCAAAGATGTTACAGAAAAGTTTGCTTCTTGAAAATCCTATGATGTTTTGAAGTTGTAATATCCTGCAGAAAATACCAAATATTGCACATGTCAAATGGGACTTCGAATCTCAGTTGTCCGTCAAACGTGAATAGTATTTGTTTGTCTTGTGTAGGGTGTTTTGAAGGTCAACCAATTGATTGAACTTCGCCCAGGGATGCTTGGGAAAGATGAAATGGGCAACTGTATATGCAGACCAATATATACCAGAGTCGTTTTTCTGTTTGCTGAGCAAAATGAGTTGCAATCTGCTGTGCCAGGTGGTCTCATTGGTATTGGCACCAGGATGGACCCTACTTTGTCTCATGGTGATAGGCTGGTTGGTCAGATTCTTGGGGATTGTGTGACACTCCCTGAAGTCTTCACTGAAATTGAGGCAAGTACCTTAACTTCTTCAAAAACTAGTTTTACCAGATTCTTTGACTTTATTGTTAAGCTTGATGATAGGTTAGTACACATGTTGTATTATTCTTTGAATTTCATGTTGCATTCATGGGTTGAACTCTTTAAACAGTTTCTATGAAAGAAACTTTTCACTTTATCCTTTAGTGCCATATGAAAGAATTTTGCGGACAAGCTATATATCATATATGTTTTGCCAATCCCACAATTGTTTTTCAGGTTAGGGTCAATCTGCTTCGACAGCTATTGGGCATCAAGACGGTGGATAAAGTATTGTCGAGGGAGAGATCCTACAGCTAAACATATTGTCAATGACGAGTGGAGCTCAAGTCCTTGCTGTGAAAAATGGTCATGAAAGGATGCAATTCACAAAGCCAGTTTGCACGAGTGTATGAGAGAAAGGTAGCAATCAGCCTTCGTATTCAAGGGCATTGGCCACTTATTGGTTATGGTGGGATTAAAGCTGGAACGATCCTTGATGTCCCTCCTGCACCACCAGAGTTATTTTAGCCAAGGAATTGCTATGCTCACAAAGATTATCAGGGAAGAGTTTATCTTCAACATAAATTTGCTAAGAAACCTACAACATTTTCAGTATTTTTTTTTTTTCAATTTATCTAATGAACAATGTAAAAAAAAAATTCCCTCTTGCTTAAACAATCATCTTCTATGCTCGTAAAAGTCTACAACAAGCAAAGAAAATACTTTCTAAACATGATTTTTGTACTAGAATAAAAAGTAGTAGTATTTGATATGAATGCTAATTCATGACAAATTAAATAAGAGGGTATTTTTTTTGTCTATATAAAGATAAATTTTAGATTAATATAGTGAATAAGTAATCATTGTAGTAAACATAGACTTTTTAAATTAAATATTGATAAGTACACTCACACAAAGTATTGTGTACGGCTAACCTGTACCCAAAAGAAAAGGAGTGTACCGCTGTCCCTTTATTTAAGGTATACATGGTGTATGGTGTGAAGACGTGGTTCTCTTTGGTTTGATTTAGTTTAAAATCACAAATTGAACATAACCGAATAAGGTTTGGAATCGAATCGGTTTGGTTTTATGATTTATGTAAATTTTTTTAATCAATTTAACCATCATTAGGAATTACAATAAAAATAAGATTTTAATTTTGAATTAACATCAAAATTTAAAAAATAACCTACTAAAAATAAACTATCATTAAAAACAATATAAATTATGAAATAAACATAAACAATGGAAGAAATAATTATCCTTCAACAATCAATATTTTGTTTGTATAGTGTGTGTGTATATATATATATATATACACACAATCATATTTTGTTTGTAAAGTGTGTGTGTATATATATATATATATACACACACATATATGTGTGTGTTTGTATTATAATTAAATCAAAGGCCAGATTATGTATATCAGATGTTCAAAAGGTTAACAAATATCATATAATAAATATGTATATATATATATATATATATATATATGTTGGTTTGGTTTGATTCAGTTCGGTTTGGTTTGGTTCAATATAAAAGACGTGAACTGAACCAAACAGTTTTCCAATTTTCGAGCCAGAACTGAATCATCTTCGACCAAAACGAATCGGTTTGGTTTTGTGATTCGGTAGATGTAAACCCCTAACTTGGTGAATAAGGTTTTAGTAGCGTCTAGGGTTGACTTACCAAAAATAAAATGTACCATAAATACTAGGGTCGGTGTATGTGTACTCCGGCACTATATTAGGAATGTAGTATATTGCATAAGTTAATTTGGTTGGAAATTAGTATATAAATTAGGAAATTATGACTTTTTATGATTAATTTTATGGGATTCCTCTTTATTATCGGAGGTGCTTGGCAGTAATAATTTATAAATACACCTCTCAACATTCAGAGAGTAGAGACATGGCTTCTTCATATAATTCCTCGTCCTTCTTCCTTGTATTCTGTCCACTGTTTTGTGTCTTTATTACACAAGCATTGATCTAGTACCTCTTTCAACAATGATCACAGAATTACCAGAACTTCTCCTCCAACACATACTATCTTTCCTTCCCACAAAAGATGCAGCCCAAACTAGCCTTCTGTCAAAGACCTGGCTTCGTGCTTGGTCCACCCGTTCTATTCTTGTTTTTGATCAAACCGACGAGGTTAAACGCTTCAAGTCAAAGCGTTTCCACCACGTCGTGAGCGAAACTTTAACAAGATATCAGCAGCAGGGTTTATGTATACAGAAATTAAGGCTTCATATAGACCTCAAGTGTTGCATAACAACATCTCTTGTCAATGAATGGTTGGGTATTGCATTAACAAACGACGTTCGAGAGCTTGATCTGGGGACGGGTTCTGTATATAGGACAGACTATATTCTACCAGCCTTCACAACGAACACATTAACAGCTTTGACACTTCATGGGCTTCGGTTAGTTCTTACAGATACAGTATCTTTACGTTGTCCTAATTTAACCACACTGATTCTCAAACGTGTATCTCTAAGTGATCAGACTTTTCGGAATTTGGCCTCTAGCTTTCCTTTACTTGAAGTACTTCACCTTAAGGACTGTACAGATTTAAAAAAAGTCCGAGTGGCTAACTTTTTTTGCCTCAAGATATTTAGATGTTATCTTACTTTCGAGGCAAAGGAAGTTCTTATTGAAGCACCATCACTGCAAGACTTTACTTGTGACGGCTTTTGGGCGTGTACCTATGGTAGGTTGAAGTTAAGCATTGAGCCATCTCGTACCCTAAGATTCTTAACGTTTAACCTCACAACCATAACGTGCACGGAACTAGACACCCTTTTATCTCAGTGTCCCATTCTTGAAGAGTTGAGCCTTGGATATTGCTTCAATCTGAAAATTATTAACATTTCAAGTCGTTCACTCAAGTGCTTTAGCTTACAAGAGTGTAATCGACTAGTTGAGCTTAAAATCGATGCTCCAAACCTGTGTTCTCTATCACTAAAATCTCATATGCTTGACATACTGAACCTGTCTATTGTAACCCCTCCTGCAAAATTAGCTAACTCAAAGGCTACTATTATTACAAGATATTTACCAAATATTGATCTCACTTGGTTCCTTAACTTGGGTTCTTTGATAACAAAATTCAAGGAATTTGATCTATCGATAAAGGCAATATGCGGATATGAGAATACATTGAGAAGGAGAGATTTCAGAGCAGTTCCACCCCAACCTGATCATGAATTACAGGAACTGAAGCTACAAATGTACCTTTCAGCTTCGTTACCATATCCAGTAGCTATTAGTGGCTTGTTTTCTACTTGCCGGCCTAAGACTGTACTTGTAACTTGGGATACCTCACAGGAAAACTTGATCAAGTGCCTCTGCAAGGAGTTGCTCCGTAAGAGAAATCAGAAATGTTGGGCTCGTGATCCGGTCAATTGCTTGTGGAAGTACTTAGAAGATGCAAAACTTGAGATATTCAGTGTGACTCGAGGCGAGTGGATACATCTTCACCAGAAAAGATTTCTAGCTTCTTTAACAAATCTCGAACGTGGCACAGAAATTCGGTTTTCTCTAAAATGGTGCGTAGCTGAGGAGTACTAGATGCTGGCCTAATTAACTTATTTTGAGAAACATTCATGATTGACCTATCTTTGATGGTCAAATAATTAGATGTGATTTCAGAATTCTTGATAGAAGTTGTCCCTTGTCTTGATTTTTTTCCCTTTTCGTTGAATTAGAAGTTTTGAACCTTTGCTTGTTAAAGCTTTTAGCTACTGGTTTTTCGTTTTCCTTTGCTTTATGTGCTTGGGAATGAAAGTTGCCTTAATGCATTGAGCCAAGCCTACTCTTCAGCCCACGTATCTAATCTATATTGGAAATTGGTTTTCCAAATAATTGGTTTGACCAACTTTCCAAGCACGTTTCATTTATTAAAAATGGAAATAAGTTGTAAAAATGAAATCTACATTTTGAGTAGATTAAACTGATATATTTATTATCTCAAAACCAATTTCATGTGAATGAAATATTAATGGTCAAAGTAGGCGACTTAACTTTGTTAAATTGAAGAGTAAAGAGGGTATAGAGTAAAGAGGATATGGAAAGTCATATCTCACATTGGCAAAATAAAGAGTTGGCTAACCTAAGCTGTAGCTCGAGCCCAAGCCCGCACACGCATGCGCAAGTCACATTGGGTGCTTTAGAGACGCACTTTGCACCTGGACTCGTCCGAATGGGTATGTGGTTGTTCGGCTGGCGACTCAGTGTCTCCCCGATCAGACACGTGCGGTTATGGTTGAACAAATACAGTGGGTTTGGCGGTAACTATGCAACCACCGAATCTAGAGTTGCAACGATTGACCAAGAGACACCTTGACTCTTCATTAACTATATATAGACCCCCTGGTTTGACAATTCGACAGACCAAAAATACTTGCATCCATAATCGTTAAACCAATAGAAAACAGTATCATATTGTTACATAAATCCGTTCGAGTCTTGGAAGTTCTAAACACAATCCAATTCATCGGAATCCGAGTGTTTAAGTGTTGCCTACTCAGATTGAAAAGTCATTGCATCTTAGGGACGATTGCCGAGAACCGTGAAGCACAATACGGGGCAATTTTGTCTTGTGGAGATCGTGTCCAACACGACCTTCGACTTCAAAGTTGTTGTTTAATTAAACTATAATTAAATTTCTCTGCATCTCATTTCTGTTTAAAATACTTTGTCATGTGCTATTCCGAGAAAACGACACCAAATAAACAACAATCGCAAGACGAAATTTCTGTTTTCTTGGAAGGAAAAAATGGCAAAAGATACTGCTACTCCCTCCGCTCTTGCTACCGTTACTTGCTGTTCATGCACCTGTTCTCCCTCATCCTGCTCATGGCAAGAAACCAACCAAATTCACTGGTATTGTTTTTAAGAGATGACAACAAAAAATGTTGTTCTATTTGACGACTCTTGATCTATTAAGGTTCTTGAAAGAGGACCCCTCTGCTGCGGATGGTGAAACCGATGCCCAAAGGCTTAATGCCTTGGAAGCATGGAACCACAGTGATTTCTTGTGTAGAAATTACATACTCAATAGCTTGGAGGATTCCCTTTATAACATTTATAGTAAAGTGAAGATGGCCAAAGAGTTGTGGAATTCTTTGGAGAAGAAATACAAGATTGAAGATGTCGGATCAAAGAAATTCGTCGTCGGCAAATTTCTTGATTTCAAGATGGTTGACACCAAAACAGTGGCTAGCCAAGTGCCCAAGATCCAGATTATCTTGCATGACCTGGTAGCGGAAAGAATGGTACTTAGTGAATCATTCCAAGTGGCTGACGTGATTGAGAAGCTACTGCTAATGTGGAAAGACTTCAAGAATTACCTCAAGCATAAGTGCAAGGAGATGAAATTTGAAGATTTGATCATTCGACTTGAGATCGAATAAGGTTATCGAAAATCTGAGGTAAAATCTCACTAGGCCGGGATAGAGGCCAAAGTCTATCTTGTTGAATCAAGTACCAGCAACAAAAGGAAGCGCCCTGAAAATGCCAAGTCAAGAAATGCTAAGAAGTTCAAAGGAAATTGCTACAACTGTGGCAAGGCAAATCACATGGCTAAAGATTGTCGTCATCCTAAGAGAGACAATCAAAGGGGCAACCAGCACCAAGCCAATGTGACAGAAGACATGCTTGATCTGTCTGTCATCGTGTTTAAGGCCAACATAGAAAAGTTGGAAGATAACCCGAGAGAATGGTGGATAGACACCGGAGCTACCCGTCACATTTGTGCCGATAAGGAAGTGTTCTCATCCTACACTCCTATTAGTGAAAGGAAATTGTTCTTGGAAAACTCCTCGACTTCCAACATCGTAGGACTTGGGAAAGTCTTGTTGAAAATGACTTCAGGCAAAGAAGTCACGCTCGTGGATGTGCTGCATGTCCCAGACATCTGTAAGAACTTGGTTTCTGACCCCCTTATGAGTAAGGCCGAATTTAGACTAGTGTTTGAGTCTGACAAATTTGTATTGACCAAAACTAGTCTTTTCATTGGTAAAGGGTACCTTGATAAATGACTCTTTAAAATGAATGTTTACCACCCAGAGGTGAAGAATAAAGATGTTTCTTATGTTTACTTGTTGGATAGTTCTAATTTAGGCATGATAGATTAGGACACATAAATTTCAACTCAATTTAAAGGTTGGTGAATCAAAAATTAACACCTGTATCGAAAATTGATTCACACGACAAATGTGAAATTTGCGTTGAAGCGAAAATGACTAAGTCGTTGTTTCCTTCAGTAATAAAAAACACGAAACCATTCGAGTTAATTCACACCGATATTTGTGATTTAAAATTTGTGCAAACTCGAGATGTGAAAACAGTATTTTATTACTTTTATTGACTATTGCACTATGTATTGTTATGTATACCTTTTGAAAAGCAAAGACGAAACTTTAGAAGCTTTTAAAACTTATAAGAAAAAAGTTGAGAATCAACTTAATTTAAACTATTATGAAGATTCGAAGTGATAGAGGTGGGGAATTTGTTGCTCCGTTTGAAGACTTATGTTGGAAGTTTGACATAATTCATCAAACGACGACTTCATACTCACCTTAATCAAATGGAGTTGTTGAACACAAAAATCGTACTCTTAAAGAAATGATGAATGTGATGTTGATAAGTTAAAGCTCACACCAAAACTTGCGGGGGGGAAGCCATTCTATCATCAACTTATATTCTTAATAAGTTACCACATAAAGGTAAAGATAAGACTCCATATGAGTTATGGAATGGTCGACAACCATCTTATAAATACCTTAGAGTGTACGGGTGTTTGGCCAAGGTTGAAGTACCTAAACCCGAACAAGTTAAAATCGATCCTAAAACGATTGATTACATTTTCATAGGATATGCTAGCAATAGTAGTGCTTATCGATTCATAGTGCACAAATCAGAAATCTCTGACATAAATGAAGGAACGACCATAGAATCAAGGAATGATGTATTCTTTGAAAATATCTTTCCTTACGATGAAAGGAAAGAAGCATGTTCTAGTAAGAGAACTTATGAAGCTATCCACGATTCTTCTTAAGAAGAAGAAGAACCGAGGTGCAGTATGAGGGCAAGAGTTGCTACATCTTTTGGTCCTGATTTTCTAACTAATTTCATGTTAGAAAACGAACCTAGAATTGTTAAAGAAGCTTTATCTAATCCGGATGCTCCATTCTGGAAAGAAGCTATTAACAGTGAAATAGAGTCCATCATGCACAATAATATTTGAGAGTTGGTTAATCTCCCTCTAAGATGCAAATCGTTGTGTTGCAAATGGATCCTTAAAAGGAAGTATAAGGCAGATGGATCCATTGACAAGTATAAAGCTCGTTTGGTAGCAAATGGTTTTAAACAGAAAAAAGGTTATGACTTCTTCGACGCGTATTCTCCTGTCACGAGAATTACGTCCATTCGTATTCTCATTGCTATTGCAGCTTTGCATAACCTTGAGATACATCAAATGGACGTAAAAACAACCTTCTTAAATGGATAGCTAGACGAGGAGATTTACATGGAACAAACCGAGGGGTTTGTTGCTTCGAAAAGAAAGAAAAATGTGTGTAAACTTATAAAGTCATTGTATGGACTAAAACAAGCACCTAAGCAATGGCATGAAAAGTTTGACCGAACAATGTTGTCAAACGGTTTCAAGATCAATGAATGTAACAAGTGTGTCTACATTGTCATTGTTTGTCTTTATGTAGATGACATGTTAATTATGGAAAGTACTCATGATATAATCATGAATACAAAAAGCATGTTAAAGAAACACTTTGACATGAAATATATGAGACTACCTGATGTTATATTAGGGATGAAGATCTCTATTACATTGGACGGAATAGTCTTGTTACGGTCCCATTACGTTGAGAATGTTATTCGAAAATTCAATGCGTTTGGTAGCCTTCCATCTAAGACACCAGTAGACTTGAGTTTACACTTAGCCAAAAATAGGGAAGAACCAGTTTTTCAACTGGCATATGCTAGGGTAGTTGAAAGTTTGATGTACTTAACCAATTGTACACATCCAGACATAGCATATTCAGTAAATAAACTATGTAGGTTCACAAGTAATCCTAGACAGGATCATTGGAAAGCCCTAACTAGGGTTCTAAGATATTTAAAATATACATTAAATCATGAGATACTTTATATTAGACTAGTATATGTGCCTGTGCCATAGGCACGGTGTTTGTATGAGATAAGTTCAAACAAAATCCACAACTGAAGGTTTTATATATAATTGTGGAGGGAGGTAATTAAACAAAACTTATAACTAAAGGGTTTATATGTGATTAAACCTAGTATATGTGTCCGTGCTATAGATACGGAGTCAGTATGTGATCAACTCAATGGATATTCGGAATAAATTATAGATAACCACCTCGTCAACTCAAACGAAAAGATGTGGTTAAAAAAATGTGTTAGGAGGAAAACATTCATGTAACTGTAATTCAAAAAAAAAAAAACCATAGCTGAAGGTTTATTACATACTTATTGGTTGTGGAGGGGGTAATTCAAACAAAACTCACTGAGGGGTTTATATGTAACTCACATATTTACGAATGACTCAAGGCTGTCAGTTGTGTTTGACAGAATTCGATCTGAGCCGCCAGTTAGCCCATGATCTCTTTTATAATACTAGTGAAATAGGCAAACCTCAACATTCTTTAGCAACATTAGAAGCTGTTAGATATAAATCTAAAGCATCAACGGAGTCACCAGCCATCTCATGCTTCCTTTTCAGACTCAGACAAGACTTCAATTTTGAAAATATTTCCACATCTCATCACATTACACACATGTTCACTTCTTGACGTCAACACAATTTCACATTTTTTGTGTTCACCTCCATAAGGAATCCCTATTTCCTTCAAATCAAAACTCTCCCATGTATCGTCAAGAATTACAAGGTTTCCTTTACTACTTTCAATTAGTCTTTTCCATAGGCGATCTGCTCTTACAGGTAAGCTGCATTTCTCCTCAAATTTCATACCCAAATGATATTAAATTTCATCTTGTATCTTCATGGAATCTCGATTTTGGGACACTACTGCCATCACAATCCCATCAAACAATTTGTCGTCTCTTACCCTTCTTGCAATTTCGTTGACCATGGTTGTCTTGCCGACGCCTCCCATTCCACATATACCAATCATGGAGACCTTGTCACCTTTCAAAAGGTTAACGATATCTTTTATAGTAGTTTTCCTGGATTCAAAACTCTTGAAATCTCCCATGGAAGTGAATCCTACAACCAGTGGGGGTGCAGGGGTGGATATTATATTTAAAACTCTTTTTTGGAGTTCCGCAGCGTCATTTATCATCTTCTTAGCCTTCTTGCTCAAAGTGTAACATGCCTTCAAATTCGGACACCAGCCTTTCAAACAACCATTGTTTTTTTTTTTTTAACTTCGTCTTCATGAAAATTTGTTCCTTTCGCATTGAGCTCATCTACCCTTTCCAGCCATCTTTTAACCTCAGCTAAAATAATGTCTCCATTGTTTTCTGCCTCATTTACTATTGGCTGTAACCCATCTTTTTTGTCCTTCAGTTCCTCAACTTGCTTCATCAGATTCTCAATGTTGTTTTTTTAGTGAATCAAATATCCTAATTGGCCACCAATTTGGCGAATCAAATAATCTCCGATCTTTGACCCAACTGCAACAGCAACTTCAGAGCCATGAGTGTCTATTCTCACTTGTATCCGTGGATGTTACGTCGGATTTCCCTCTCCCCTCCTATAAATAATGTGCAACACGTCATACCAGCACACAAAAAATGAAGAAAGAAATACTATTTGAACAAGTACGTACCTTGGGTCTATTGGCAATGAAAGGTATTTGAAGCAATCAACGACTAAATATGGATCACTAGTGTTTAACAAATCACCTCCAAAAGAAACTAGATGGAGATGAGCCAATATCCATAATATTATTAGAATTACGAAAGACATCAAAACAATAGAAAAATGTTTTCAAAAATAATCACTACAATAAACTTTACAAAAAATAGTTTGCACTTATTGGTATTAGTCAAGTGCACGCACGTTGCACGTGTTGTTAATGATTTTTTAGTGAGATGTTATTTTCACATTACACACATTTTCACTTCTTGACGTCAACACAATTTTGCATTTTTTGTGTTCACCTCCATAAGGAATCCCTATTTCCGTCAAATCAAAACTCTCCCACGTATCGTCAAGAATTACAAGGTTTCCTTTACTACTTTCCATTAGTCTTTTCCATAGGCGATCTGCTCCTACAGGTAAGTTGCATTTCTCCTCAAATTTCATACCCAAATGATATTCAATTTCATCTTGTATCTTCATGGAATCCCAATTTTGGGACACTACTGCCATCACAATCCCATCAAACAATTTTTTGTCTGTTACCCTTCTTGCAATTTCGTTGACCATGGTTGTCTTGCCGACGCCTCCCATTCCACATATACCAATCATGGAGACCTTGTCACCTTTCAAAAGGTTAACGATATCTTTTATAGTAGTTTTCCTGGATTCAAAACTCTTGAAATCTCCCATGGAAGTGAAGCCTACATCCAGTGGGGGTGCAGGGGTGGATATTATATTAAAAACTCTTTTTTGGAGTTCCGCAGCCTCATTTATCATCTTCTTAGCCTTCTTGCTCAAAGTGTAACATGCCTTCAAATTCGGACACCAGCCTTTCAAACAACCATTGTTTTTTTTTTACCTTCGCCTTCATGAAAATTTGTTCCTTTCGCATTGAGCTCATCTACCCTATCCAGCCATCTTTTAACATCAGCTAAAATAATGTCTCCATTGTTTTCTGCCTCATTTACTATTGGTTGTAACCCATCTTTTTTGTCCTTCAGTTCCTTAACTTGTTTCATCAGATTCTCAATGTTGCTTTAATAGTGAATCAAATATCCTAATTGGCCACCAATTTGGTGAATCAAATAATCTCCGATCTTTGACCCAACTGCAACAGCAACTTCAGAGCCAGAAGTGTCCATTCTCATTTGTATCTGTGGATGTTACGTCGGATTTCCCTCTCCCCTCCTATAAATAATGTGCAACACGTCAGACCAGCACACAACAAAATGAAGAAATAAAGACTATTTGAACAAGTATGTACCTTGGGTCTATTGGAAATGAAAGGTCTTTGAAGCAATCAACGACTAAATATGGATCACAAGTGTTTAACAAATCACCTCCAAGAGAAACTAGATGGAGTTGAGCCAATATCCATAATATTATTAGAATTACGAAAGACATCAAAATAATAGAAAAATGTTTTCAAAAATAATCACTACAATAAACTTTACAAAAAATAGTTTTCACTTATTGGTATTAGTCAAGTGCAGCGCGTTGCATGCACGTTGCATGTGTTGTTAATGATTTTTTAGTGAGATGTTATTTTCACATTACACACATTTTCACTTCTTGACGTCAACACAATTTTGCATTTTTTGTGTTCACCTCCATAAGGAATCCCTATTTCCGTCAAATCAAAACTCTCCCACGTATTGTCAAGAATTGCAAGGTTTCCTTTACTACTTTCCATTAGTCTTTTTCATAAGCGATCTGCTCTTATAGGTAAGCTGCATTTCTCCTCAAATTTCATACCCAAATGATATTAAATTTCATCTTGTATCTTTATGGAATCCCGATTTTGGGACACTACTGCCATCACAATCCCATCAAACAATTTTTCGTCTCTTACCCTTCTTGCAATTTCGTTGACCATGGTTGTCTTGACGACGCCTCCCATTCCACATATACCAATCATGGAGACCTTGTCACCTTTCAAAAGGTTAACGATATCTTTTATAGTAGTTTTCTTGGATTCAAAACTCTTGAAATCGCCCATGGAAGTGAATCCTACAACCAATGGGGGTGTAAGGGTGGATATTATATTAAAAACTCTTTTTTGGAGTTCCGCAGCCTCATTTATCATCTTCTTAGCCTTCTTGCTCAAAGTGTAACATGCCTTCAAATTCGGACACCAGCCTTTTAAACAACCATTGTTTTTTTTTACCTTCGTCTTCATGAAAATTTGTTCCTTTCGCATTGAGCTCATCTACCCTTTACAGCCATCTTTTAACCTCAGCTATAATAATGTCTCCATTGTTTTCTGCCTCATTTACTATTGGCTGTAACCCATCTTTTTTGTCCTTCAGTTCCTCAACTTGCTTTATCAGATTCTCAATGTTGCTTTTATAGTGAATCAAATATCCTAATTGGCCACCAATTTGGCGAATCAAATAATCTCCGATCTTTGACCCAACTGCAACAGCAACTTCAGAGCCAGGAGTTTCCATTCTCACTTGTATCCGTGGATGTTACGTCAGATTTCCCTCTCCCCTCCTATAAATAATGTGCAACACATCAGACCAGCACACAACAAAATGAAGAAAGAAAGACTATTTGAACAAGTACGTACCTTGGTTCTATTGGCAATGAAAGGTCTTTGAAGCAATCAACGACTTAATATGGATCACCAGTGTTTAACAAATCACCTCCAAGAGAAACTGGATGGAGCTGAGCCAATATCCATAATATTATTAGAATTACAAAAGACATCAAAACAATAGAAAAATGTTTTCAAAAATAATCACTACAATAAACTTTACAAAAAATAGTTTGCACTTATTGGTACTAGTTAAGTGCACGCGCGTTGCACGTGTTGTTAATAATTTTTTAGTGAGATGTTATTTTCACTATATTTTTTACTTATCTACCACATTATTAGTTATTACTTTTAATTTATGTATGCTTGGACAAAACTACCTATTAATTAATTACTTATTATTTGATGTTGAACAATATATTTGTTATTTCTAAATTATACTCCCTTTGTTTCTAAATTATTGTCTCTTTTGACCAGACACACTGTAAAAAAAGTAATTGAATGTATTATAAATATTGGTGTAATGCGTGATTTTTTTTTCTTTAATACCCTTGTGTATGTGGTTTTAATTGAAGTATGTAGAAAAAATAAGGGTAAAGTGATAAAAGTGTTTTTTTTAAGGAAAGTTATGAAAGGAGACAATTATTTTAGAAAAGAAAAAAAAAAGAAAAGGAAGAAAATTATTTTAAAACGAAGGGATTATGTGATACTTCGATACTATAATAAAATATTAATTTGATTTAAACATTATTTTATATACACATAAATTCAATAATAATAATATGGTTGGTATTGAATTGATTATCAGTTAATCTATTCATAATTAATATTTAGAATCAATTGTTATGGTAGGCAAAATGTACAAAGCTTTACTATATGATATCAAAATATGATTTTACAATTGGAT
This sequence comes from Codonopsis lanceolata, assembly GCA_013146195.2. Taxonomy (NCBI): domain Eukaryota; kingdom Viridiplantae; phylum Streptophyta; class Magnoliopsida; order Asterales; family Campanulaceae; genus Codonopsis; species Codonopsis lanceolata. Next base: position 47,414,438 of record CM028384.1, on the reverse strand, counting down.
AATTTTTTTTACAATTATAACATGTAATTCATCTAATTCTTTTTTTTTTAGTAAACAATGATCCCACGTTTTCTTAATATTTGGTTGATAAATTTTTTTTAAAAATATTAGTTTTGATCACTCAAAATTTGTTGTAACGTTGTCGTTTTGTCCACGTAAGAAGCAAAGGTGGCTTGGTCTGTTCGTTTATGCGTTGTAAGCTGCACAAGACAAATAAAACACTGTTAAGGAGTCGGGGGTGCCCCGACTAAGACCCTCCGGCGTGAGAGTAAGGTTTCCGGTAGAGTGTATAATAAATGAGCCGTAATATTGGTTGTTCCGATAAGAGAGTTTGATAAGTGAGTTAGGATATCTGAAAAATGATTTATCTTTCAACAGTGAGGAATGTCTCTTATTTATACATGATTTGCCTTATGAGGTGGCGGCTTTGATAGGGCAGCGACGGAAAATAAATGTGCTGCATTTATCGTGGATGAGTGGGTCCGACGCCGGCTTGAGAGTTGGTGATTGCGTGTGACGGTTTGTCCAGGTCCTCGGGAAGCTTCCTGTTAGACCTGGTGATTATTGACTGTTGCCGAGGCCGAGTGGTCTGAGGGCGATGGGTTTCTGCTGCCGAGACCGAGGGGGTTAAGGGCTATGGATCTCGTTCGCTCCGTACCTCGGCTCAGTTGTTTTATGAGGTGTTTTCGACGAGATCGCATTGGCTCGGCTGCCTCGCTGGACCTGCTAACGGCTTTTATCATGAGTAGGTCCCGTAATTATGCCGAGGTTGACTTCCAAGGTTTCACCCTTTCAAGTTTTTTTTATTATGTAACGTAACTCTAGCCATGAATTTTATGGATATAACATTTAGGAATAATAATAAAAATAAATAATTATGTTGTTTATGTGGACGGTAACCAAATATCATTTGATATTTTTTCAATTAGAAAATTATGTAGGTAACATTGTTAGATAACTTAACAAAGGCAAATAATTAAGAGGTAATTTTGTTCAAACATGTGTTTAATTGATGCAGTAAATAGTAAAGTATTGGATAAGTAAAAATTGTAGTGAAAATAGACACTCCCTTTTTTAATAGTGTATTATCGTATCTAGTAAGAGGATAAATAGAATTTAAGCTTTCAATATCTAATAATTAAAAAAATTTCATTCATTATATTTATTTTTTTATACAAACTCAAAACAAAATTGAAATCTCATTTTCAAATTAAGTGACCTTACTTCGAAAAATATAAATATTCATAAGATGGTTAACTCGAAGATAACTGATTAATAGTACATTTTCTATTTATTTTTAAAAAGTTATATATTCATATTAAGAAATAAAATAATCAAAGATAATATACTTACTTTAACGTTAATATGTATCTATGAGTTTTTACACACTTCTTACCATATAAAGGTCTATTCAAAAATTTCAGCACCGAAAGGATAGTGAAAATCTTAACAACAATTGTTTAGTTAACTGATTAGTGGTTTGTTAGGTATCAATATGTTCATTTTAAGGCTAATTGTAATAGTCAAAATATTCAATGCAATAAACTGTAAACTTTAGCTTTCTTCTCCAACAAATACTGTATTTTTTATTTTTTGTTCCGTCATCATCTTGAAAGTATAGCTTCTTTTCATAACTCATTTATTATTAATTTGTTCACTGATAATCACTAAACATGTCAAGGATTTCCTAAGTATCTCTATACGCACTAACAAATATGTTATTATAGTTAAATAAATTCATATAACTTTAGTAATATATGCAATAATTTCATCATAACAATTTTGAAATATATTAAAAACATAATCTCAAGATGTAAGTTTATATACTTATTACCTACGCTCACAATTGTTGTAGTTTCTAAGAAAAAATCATTCATCTTTTAGCTATCTCTCAAACTTCTTCTTCTTCTCTCTCCCTACTCAGCAATTTATGTAATATATTAGATATGGTAATAAACCATACAAAGGAAAACAGAAGAATGTGTAAATATTATTAGTAGTGGTTAATTTGAAGACAACATACTTACTTCAACGTTAATATATAATCCCTCTGTCCCTAAATTATCGTCTTGGTGGACTTGACACACAGTTTAAGAAAACACATTTGATTCGATTATTAATATTAGTTTGATGTATAGTTTACTTTAAAGCTCATGTGCATATGACCCATAATTAAAGTATGATGAAAAAATAAGAATAAAGTGGTAAAAGTGTTGTCTTAAAAATGAAAGTTTCAAACAAGACAATTATTTTGGGACGAACGAAAAAGGAAAACAGGACAATAATTTGGAGACAGAGGGAGTATATCCATATATTACAAAATAAAATAACTAAAGACAACATACTTACTTTAACGTTATGTGTAGGATAACGGGTTCTATATATTTCTCAACATTTGAAGGTTTATTCGAAAATTTCAATATTTAAAGGATAGTGAAAATCCGAATTAATTGATATGAGGTATTTGTTAGGTACCAATATGTTAGTTTTAAAGTTACTTGTAGCATGCAAATATTAAAGAGAAAAAACTGTAAATTATTGCTTTCTTCTCCACTAAAATGCACATATTCATAAAATGTGTTTTCCATTGTTTTCTTCGTCATCTTAAACAATAGCTACTTTTTTAAAACTCATTTATCTTGGTTTGTTCACTGATAATTAGTAAACCGGCCACCAATTTATTTAATATCTCGACAATCACCAATAAATCTATTACAGTAGTTCAAAAAAATTCATACACCTCTAGTAATGTTTACCTAAATTTCACCGGAACAAATTTTAAGTATTTTAGAAACATTACATCAAAATATATGATTGATTACCTAAAAAAGTCTTGTTTTTTTTAAAACAAGATTTAAGGTTGATTATCTTTATTGTTGTCTATAAACTAATTTGTACGTAAGAAAACACTCACTTTTATATAGAAAGAGAAATATGGTCATAACAAAGTTATTTAGTTAGCTGAATAGAGATTTGTTAGTAGGATCTATAATTTAGGGACCAATATTATATATTTTTTTAAGGTTGCTTGTCGTAGTCAAAATTTTATTGTAACAAATGTTAAACAAATTTAAAAAGGTAAATCATTATTTTTTTTCTCTTAACTGAGTAAGTGTATTTTCGTGATAAGTAGAATATAGATAGTAGATAGATAATAGATAGTAAATAGATATACAGTAATGTTATAAGGATACTACGATACAAATTGAATATTTGACACAAAATACTCCAAATCCACAAGTGGTTAAGTGTTCACTATTAGTGGAGGAGCGGTGTCATGAAAATCTTATAAGCAAACATGTATAGCTCGAGAACCGTGAAGTACAGATTGAAAAATCGCTGCATCTTAGAAACGATTGCCGAGAATCGTGAAGAGTACATGGCAATTTCATCTTGCGGAGATCGTGTCCAATACGAGCCTCGACTTCAAAGTTACTGTTTAATTAAACTATAATTAAATTTTTGTTCATTTCCTTTCTGTTTAAAATACTTGGTCATTTGTTATTCCAAGGAAATGACACCAAATAAACAACAATATATCGAGCCACCAATTAGATTAACAACACGCCAAAAAGTGGCATAAACTAGAAGCAGAACACATCAAATTTGATGTTAAAACCACAAACTATAATTGCATATACGCCAAGTCGAAGGTGTATGTTTCTTAAGCACTTCAAATCCAAAGAGAGACCATAAACTTGAAACCACAAATTATCCAAGGCACGGATTTTGTATTTCCTTTAATTCTCTGGCCCATTGCCGGAACTCAGGTTACACTAGGACTTTCTTTCTTCATTTCATATGCTTCGTAAACCATTGCAACATGTTAGCATGCGCTTCTAGCGCACTCTTGACAGCAAATGGGTCGCTGTCATTGTATCGCAGAGTCCATCCATGAGAAACACCAGGAAATATCTTCAGGAAGTTATCAATCTGCAGTTAAATATCACCATCCTTCTTACTTTAGTTCATGAACGTTCATTGGACTAAATTACACAGTTGTGAAGTTGAAATACGATGTGAATAATTTATAAACTTCTTTGAACTTAACCTATGAGAGAGCTGACATGAGAGTTTCTTACATGTCTTGCGTCAAAAATTTCTTTGTATTGTTTCATAATATCTGCGGATGTAGCATGGTCACGCTCAGCACCCAATATCTCTATAGAAGTATTGACCTCTGAAATTCGAGAAATCCAATCATATTCCCTTCAGAAAATATCTTTCTCAACGATCAAAGTAAGACACGAAGGAATTAGAAAGGAGTTGTTACCTTTGATCTCGTCAACTTTGAGGTAACTAGGGTGCAATAGGACCACCGCTGGAATTTCATCCAATGCTGCTAGTTTTGAGGCTACGGCACCTAAAGTAATTCCCAAAAGCCGGTTATTACTTATTAGCACTCGTGCTTTGAGAACATGAATCAACGGACACAACTTCTATTAGCTGATAACTGAAAGAGGCACACAGAATCTTACCTCCCCAGCAAAAACCTGCAAATCCAATCTTAGACATTCCTTTGCTTTTCAAGGCAGCAAGTAGAGTTTTAGCATCAACGAACCCTTTTTCCTACAAAGGGAACAAATTTCAGTTCAAGTTGAACTTTAGAGAATACAATTTTTGATTAGTTCATTCCAAATCTATATTGATCAGTACCGGCGTATGGTCTTTAAGCCAAACATCTTTAGGCCTTTGTGTATTGTTGGGATCAAATGGCTCTCCATGAAAGAAGTCAGGGGCCAGCGCATAATACCCCGCTTTTGCAACTTTATCTGCAATTTTCCTTCGTAATTGAAAGCCAATGATGTTAAATTTTAGAAGTAATATTGGCTCAAACGCTCAGGCTGTTCACAGCCCTTAGCTAACTACTCTGTTCTTCTAGGAATTGATCTGAAAAATATACCAGCTCTTTCAAATAGACAACTTCCCTTGAGCTTGACAATGAAAATAACTTCTTCTTTTTTTTATTTTTTTTCCGCTCTAAATACATCTGTAATGCCCCGTCCCAAAAGTCATAGATGATGTTGTTGCATAGAACTAAAAGTAGTGTCCGGCCACGTTATAAAGCACGTTCAAATCTCACATCTATCCGATGTGGGATTGGGGGTTTTACAACATCCTTGTCACAAAGTCAAAAGGAAATAAAAAAGAGAGAAAAATAAACATGATTAGCTAGCCGCCTTACCTCAGTTTTGGAATTTCATATCCTGCCAAACAAAAATAACCTTATAATTACAACTTAACCTTAAAATCTGCTAGCTTATTACAATGAAATTACATACTTATAACCCAAAAAGATCAGCATGAGACTAAACCAATTACCAACAAACAAATTGATCAGCATATTTACAACCCAATTTGTTTTCTGACATAATCTGATCAAAGATCGATTCGATGGCTAATAAAATTAGAGCAATACTAATAAAAGAAATGGTGGGAGGGGGGTATGTACCAAAAATGTCGGTGATGAGAACAATAGCAAGCTTGGAATAGGGGGAGCCGGCGACGTAGGAATTGAGGCCTCCGATGACTTCAACATGACCGGTGCCGCTGTTGGGGTCGCGAGTTGGTGGATGCTCCAAGCACTGAGGGGTTAACTGTGCTAAAGTAGACTTGCATGATATAGAAATATTACAAATCACCGCTACCAATACCAAATACATGACAGAAACTTTCCACGGCCCATGCCCATATGGAAGAGGCATTTATACTAATGATGGTATGCGTCGGCCGCCGAGACGGGCCGGAAAGTAGTGGTACTGTGCGTGGTGACGGCGGCGCTACTCTTAGCTTTCCCACTTTTGGGGTGAAAAAGTCTAAGACAATGGAGAAGAAATATATATATATATATATATATAGAGAGAGAGAGAGAGAGAGAGAGAGAGAGATTAGTTTTTAAGCGGTTATATTCCAACATTTGAATCCGTTTTTGTTTGAGGTCAAAAGGAAATGAAATCAAAAGAACAGAAAACGTGGAAAGTTATTTACTCCCTCTGATCGCATTTCGGTCAATAGTCATGTATTCCAAAATTGTATTTTATATTTTATTTTACCGTTGGATTATTGTCACGAGTTAATCGTAAGTAAACAAAATCAATTACTAAGTTGATTGTGTTTCCATAACAATAAAAATCTGTAAAATCTAGTTCAATATTTCCTTTTGTGAAGATTTCTTATTGATACATGACAATAATCCGATGGTGGAATAGGAGATGGAATACAATTTTGGAATAAAGGATCCGGATCCTCTATTCCAAAATTGTATTTCATCTCCTATTCTACCGTCAGATTCTTGTCACGTATCAATCGTAAATAAACAAAATCAATTACTAAGTTGATTGTGTTTCTATAACAATAAAAATTCGTGAAATTTAGCTCAATATTTCCTTTTGTGAAAATATCTTATTGATACGTGGCAAGAATCCGATGGTGGAATAGGAGATGAAATACAATTTTGGATTCTTGCCACGTATCAATAAGAAATCTTCACAAAAGGAAATATTGAGCTAGATTTCACGGATTTTTATTGTTATGAAAACACAATCAACTTAGTAATTGATTTTGTTTATTTACAATTGACACGTGACAAGAATCTGACGGTGGAATAGGAGATGGAATACAATTTTGGAATAGAGGATCCGAACTCTCTTTACCACCACATTAAAATCCTTTTTAGAGTTTTTCACCTCCTTTTAGATTCACAGTGAACACTCTATCTCTAAAATAAGCTAATTAACTCCCAAAATATTATGTAAATTTTACCGAACATTGGATTCTTTATATTGATGGATATTTATATACATGATAATTTGACAATCTCGTTTGATGATTTGCTTTCATATTCTTTTTTCATTCCCAATTTCTATCAAATTAGGGTGTGTGCATGCATTTTTTTTCTACTTATCATTCTCCTTTCTTATTATTTATTATTTATAACTTAAAATTACGAGTATATTGGTAATATTAAAAAACGTGACACGACTTCATTTAAATAAAAGTAAACATATAATATATTTTTAAAAAATATAAAATTTAAAGTATATATATTTTATTCCGATTACGGTAGGAAAATAAAAAATAAAAAGAGAAAATATATTGATGGCTATGTTGTTAGTTAAATAATATCAATAATTTAGAAGATTATATATAGATGGTGCTAATGGAGTTGAATTTTTTTAAAAGAGTCTCTAAAAAAATTAGGAGTTGTATAAATGATGTTTTATAATACAACCACTGTGGATACTCTTAGAGGTTATATTAATTTTTGGGAAAATATTGTATCATTTTTTTCTAAGGGAGATGTTATTTCCACTGCTATTTTTGAATTATCCACTACATTATTGATTACCAATTTCAATCATTTCGAAAGTTAAAATCTAGAATCGATTGTTATAGGTAAACAAAATGTATTAAAATTTTACGATAGTATATCACAATATGATTTTACTATTGAATTGTTTTTAAAAAGTATATTCTTTACAAACAACTGTGAATTTTTTATTTCAATAAGTAAGTTTTCACAAAATTCGACAAAAAATATCTCTATGATTCGTATTAGTAGTTCTATTATTAAACATGACTCTAACCATGAGTTTAATTAAATATATATTTTTATAATAAAAATAATTATTATGTTGTTCATGTGAATGCTAACCAAAGATTATCGATATGACAATATGTTTTGAATAAATAAAAATAGTAAAAGGTAATTAGAAAAATAACTTTGTTGATTAACTTAAAAGGTAATTAGGAAAGTAACTTTATTAATTAAAAAGTAACATAGATATATATAATATTATTATCTTTTGCTCAAGCTTAAACCTGATTTTATTTTATTTGTTACTCTCTCCGTTCTAGATAAAGAGTTTTCGATAGATAGTCAAACTTTTTTAAAAAATGACACTTTTAATAACATATCAGTAATAAAATGATATTTTTAAGCTTTAATTTTTTAAAAAAATTTTTTAAGTGAAATATCTCAAAATAAAATAAACTTTTTACCCAAAGTTTTATAATTAGCGAATTTAGTAATGGTTTTGAGTGCTAATTGAGCTGGCATTTTTGAACAATCAAAACATGGCCCATGTGAGTTCAGTTCCGATCTGTAGACTTGGACCACTTGGTATGTGGTTTTAAGCCATTGCTTACAGATAGTCAGATAGTCACTATCCATTGCATTAATAATTATTTTTTTAAAAGATGCTTTCATTGTATTAAGTCACGTATTAATTACAGTCTTTATCTTAATTTTTTAAAATTTTGATTAATCACGTATTTTAATCCAAAGATTGCTTGTATAAAAAAAAATTACACCGCTGGTAATAGGGTTTGTGTCTAGAAATTGTAAAATGGTTGTATGATATAGAGATTTAGTTACTTAATTTTAAATTTTAATTTTTTTTTGTAGTGATTACAAAAGATTAGTAGAGGGATAGAGAGAAATTACTACATTGAAAAGTAGTGGATAAAAAAAAGATGTTAATTTTTTATTTGTACAACTTGTACCTTTCAATCTCCCTTAACGAACAAGACTAGTATCGTGCCGTTCATAGACCATCAACGATAAAAGGGATTAACTTTAGTCGTGAGTCTGACAATTATAACCCAAAACTCGTTAATTCATTTAATCAGACTTAAAAATTACTTAACTCAACTCGACTCGTTAATTACTCCATTCGTTTCCAAATTATTGTCATGCTATATTTTTTTCTTTTTTCGTTCGTTTCAAAATAATTATCTTTTTTGAAACTTTCCTTTTTATGATAATATTTTTACCACTTTTGTCTTTACTTTTTCATCATACTTTAATTATGGGCTACATATATATATGTTTTAAAGTAAATTACACATCAAACTAATATTAATAATCCAATCAAATGTATTTTCTTAAACTGTGCGCCAAGACGATAATTTAGGGACTGGGGAGTTTTTTTTTTTTGTCAAAATGAGTTACCTGTTTTGACCCAAAAAAAAAAATTAATAAGCTGTGTCGGGTTAAGTCAGGCCAGGCCCGTTGCCCATTTTGTCACATTATTTTTTTGCTATATAAATATATGTTTTTTTAGCAAAAAATGCAGGTTAAAACGGGTCACACCATTTTGACCCTTTACACATTTCAACACAACCCGTTTCAACCCATTTAATATTTGGTTTATAATGGGTCACTACTCACTACACGTTACTCATTTTGACCTGACCCGACCCACCCAATCACCAGCACTGATCACTTTGTTTACGTTGTATGTACATGGACAAGTACCATAAATTTTAAAGTGGAGGTCATGTTACGTTTTTAAGTAAAATTGTCAACTGCGTTGATTTCGAAAGTCTTCCCCATTGATAACGTTTTGGAGAATTGAGTGTACGCAAGGGTGATATTTTGAGTAGGGGTGACAAAATTGGTGTTATGGATAACTATGGATAATAGTCTAATACTCATTTATTTATAACACTCATTTTATCACACCTAATTTTGAGCCAAAAGTTTGTTAAAATATCATTTCAAGACATTATTGATGTTAAATTTATTTAGGTTTAGTCGTTATCTACGCCAAAGTATGACCAGCCTTATATAAAACCATGTGTTTTGTCTACATCAAAAAGCTAATAGTCCAGACGCTTCGTTGGTGTCACACAAATTAGACTATTTCAAGCCATCGGCTTAAGCATAAATCTCGAGTTCAAGTTACTGGTATTTTAAAGAGTTCGAGCTATGGGTATGGGTGTTTTAAAGTGTGTACTAGGAGTGTAAGTCGGAATCATCGAACCACGGAACCGAATCAAATCAAACCAAACCAGTCGGTTTTGGTCGCAGACGGTTCGGTTCCGGTTTCAAAAAAAATAGAAAACCCCGCGGTTCGGTTCGGTTCACGGTTTTTGGTATCGAACCGAACCAAATCAACCAATATATTTTTATTTATTTATTATATAATATATATTATATTACATTTATTAACTATTTTGAATATTTGATTTATTCATAAATATATATATACGCATACTAAACCAAACAAAATTTTGATTGTTGGAGAACTATTATTTCTTCCATTGTTTGTGTTTATTTTAGAATTTGTATTGTTTTATTTATGATAAATTGTTGTTAGTATGTTATTTCCTAATTTTGATGTTAATTCCAAATTAAAATCTTATTTTTATTGTTATTTTTAATGTTGGTTAATTTCATTAAAAATAATTTATATAAACCACAAAACCGAACTAAACCGAACCACTTACACCCCTAGTGTGTACTTGAAAAGAGAGACTTTTATCCTTGCGGTCCTACCCAGCTCAAAATTGATATGATAGATAATGAATAAACAGAGAGAGAAAAGAGAATATATTTCTGTCAAAGTGATTGCTTCACACACATTTAAGAGTAATGATGCTGTAACAACTTATATACAAAAAGATCTCAACAAAGTGATAACTGTCTCACTAGATTATAGCTAGCCCCCTTGGTCTTCTTTAATGTTACACTCATTACCCTTATTGTTTGGTGAAGCCTTCTTGTTCTTGTTCACCTTCTTGCCACCAATATCATCTATATCATTAACAGCCCTCCTCAAGCTAAACGTGCAAAATAGATTGAGAACATTTAGCTTGGACAAAAGGAAACCAATAGTAGCATAAGGCAAAGCCTTAGTAAATAAATTAGCAAACTGGAGGTGGGAGGGTACATAATGTGGAGCCACAAGACCAGCTGCAATTTTGTCACGGATGAGATGACAACAATTTCAATGTGCTTGGTGCGCTCATGAAAGACATGATTATTGGCTAGATGAAGAGCATCCTTATTGTCACAATAAAGAGCAACATGAGTGACATTGGAAATACCAAAATCCAGCAGAAGGGACACCAACCATTGAGCCTCATAAACAGCACTAGCCATGCTCCTATATTCTGCTTCACAAGAGGATCTAGAGACCATCCCTTGCTTCTTAGCCTTCCATGAAATAGGAGAGCTGCCTAGGAGAACACAATAACCAGATAGAGATCTCCTAGAAATAGGACAAGCTGCCCAATCAGAATCACAGAATACTGAAAGAGTCAGAGATGTAGAAGCAGAATATAAAAGCCCTTGACCAATAGAACCCTTAAGATATCTAACCAGTTTCAGGGCAGCTTCCCAATGAGGTTGTCTAGGACTGGCAAGAAATTGACTCAAGATATGGACATCATAGGAAATATCAGGCCTAGTGATAGTTAAGTAGATGAGCCTACCAATCAATCTTCTATACTGATGAGGATTAGAAAAAAAAGGACCAATATCTGCAGCTAAAGCATGATCATGTTTCATAGGCAGCTTGGAGGTTTTTGCAGACATATAGCCAACATCCGAAACAATATCTAGGGTTTATTTCCTTTGATGAATACAAATGCCAGACTTAGACCTAGCAATCTCAATTCCTAGAAAGAACTTGAGAGGGCTAAGATCTTTGATATTACAAATATTGTGAACATAAGACTTGACCTCAGTGATCATGGACTGATGAGAACCTGCAAAGAGTATATCATCCACATAGACCAAAATGGTGGTGAAAGTACCATCTTTCACCAAGGTGAAGATAGTGTGATCATTCTTAAATTCCAGAAATCCAAAGGACTGAAGAGCAGTGGCAAACTTACTATACCACTGTCTTGGAGCCTGTTTTAAACCATACAAGGATTTCCTGAGTTTACACACCACAGAACCTGAGCCAGAAGATTGATAAGTAGAAGGCAGGGTATAACCCTGAGGCAACTGCATATATACCTCCTCATCCAAGTCCCCTTGTAAGAAGGCATTGGCAACATCCATCTGGGAAAGATGCCAACCTTTGATAGCAGTGATAGCCAAGAAAAGTCTCACAGTAGTCATCTTGGCAACTGGAGCAAATGTGTCAAAGTAATCTTCCCCCTCAGTTTGTGTAAATCCCTTGGCCATAAGTCTTGCTTTGTATTTGTCCAAAGAACCATCAGGATTATGTTTGATCCTAAAAACCCATTTGCAACCCACAGCCTTCTTATTCACATGCAACTCTTGAAGATCCCAAGTATGATTGAGTTCTAGAGCACTAAGTTCTGCAGCCATAGCATTACACCAGTTGGGATCTTTCAAGGCATGATTGTAACTAGTAGGTTCTGTAAGGGCTAAAATATTACATATGTAGGAGAAATATGAAGGATATATAGAAAAATATAAGAGAGGAGACTCTAACTCGACAGAGTAAGTGGTCTTGGTAAATTGAGAAGGCAAGCCAGTATAGTCCTGAAACTTGTTTGGCACTACTTTCTGTCTTACAAGCCTAGATGGGATAGCTGAAGGAAGGGGACTAGACAGAACCTCAGAAGATGATGAAGAGGAAGAGGAATCAGCAGGACTAGGAGGAGAAGGAGATGAAGAGGGAGAGAAAGAAACATCAGGACTAGAAGGAGGAGTGAAAGTAGTGATATGAGTGAAAGGAGTGATATGAGTGGTAGGAGATGGAAATGAGAGATGATCTGAAACAGAAACATCAACAAGAAGAGGTGTAGAAACATAACATAGGAACAGTAGAATCTGAAGTAATGAAAGAAGGTGTAGAAAAAGGGAGCTGTTCTTCATAAAATAAGACATCTCTAGAGAAGAAAATTTTATGTGTATGGAGATCATAAAGCTTGTAAGCCTTCTTGCCATAAGGATAGCCAAGAAAAATACATTTGGAAGCCCTTGGAGAAAATTCATCTCTTGTGGATTTAAGGGTTAAAGCAAAGCAAAGGCAACCAAGAACCCTCAAATGAGTGTAAGAATGAGGTTTATGCAATAAGACCTCATAAGGAAATTTAAAGGAAAGAATAGATGTGGGGGTCCTATTGATCAGGTAAGTAGTAGTAAGAATGCAATCTCCCCAAAACTTAATAGGCAAATTGGCTTGAAATCTGAGGGCTCTAGCAATATTTAACAAATGCCTATGTTTTCTTTCAACTCTCCCATTCTGTTGGGGAGTGTCAACACTAGAGTTATGTTGTTCAATACCAAGAGAGGTAAGAAGAGATGATAGGGCAGTGTTGAAAAATTATGTTCCATTGTCAGACCTAACAGACCTAACATTTGTGTTAAATTGTGTGTTGACAAATTTCAGAAAGGAAGTTAAGTAGAATACGACATGAGACTTTGAAGTAAGTAAATAGGTCCAAGTACACCTAGAATAGTCATCTACGATAGTAAGAAAAGAATCACATCCATTGTATGTTTTGTGCCTATAAGAACCCCATACATCACAATGTATAAGAGCAAATGGTTCAGTAGCATAAGAAGAACTTAAAGGAAATGGCATTCTGCATTGTTTTGCTAGATGACATGGATCACAAACAGAAGTATTACTAGTTTGCTTACATAAAATAGGAAAATGCTTTAAGGAAGAAAAAGCAACATGGCCTAATCTGAGGTGCCACAAAGATGCAGAATGAGAAGTGACTGTGGAAGCAACAGAACCATAACATGAAGTCCCTGCAGAAGTAGTGGCATGCAAATCCAGTTTATAAAGGTCTCCTTCCAGTCTACCAATCCCCATCAAACTCTTGCAAGCTGAGTCCTAGAATAAACAATAGGCAGTAAAGAAGGAAACACAACAATGGAGTATGAGCCACTAGTCTACTAACCGATATCAGAGTAAAAGTGAATTCAGGAGAATACGATACATTGACTAAGGTGATGCCAATTGGCAGAATGACTTTACCAAAATAAGTGATAGAAGCAGTATAACCATTTGGCAAACGAATACTTGAAGAAAAAGGAATTGGATCAACAAGTAAGTCAAAAGAGAATGTTATATGATCAGAAGCTCTTGAATCAACAATCATTCATGTGCATGCTTGGCTTTAGAACTTTGGTAAACAAAACCAATCATAGAAAGAAATGAATAAGACTTACCAACAAATTGATTTGAAAAGGTTGTAGCTGTGTTAGTGGAAGAGCATTGTTGATTGAGCATGCTCAGCAGATGATTGTAATGATCCTTAGAGATAGAGATTTGATTAGCATTAGAGGACTGTGGCTCCACTAGTAGAGATGCAATAGCCGCATTGGCATGAGAGCCTCCTGAACCTGTACCTAAACTATTCTTAACCTCTGGATGCACCTAAGCATTCTTACCTTTCAAACACTTAGGCATGCGTGCAGGATCTGGTCTAACCCCATGCAACTTGTGCCAATCAGGAAATCCAAAGAGGAAGAAACATGTGTCCTTTGCATGTCCTGTACCTCCACAGTGAGTACAAGTTAGGTGTGCCTTGGAACTGACTTTTCTTCCTACATTGTTAGACGATCAACATAAGTAGGCACAGAAGAATGTAGCAAAGAACACTCTTTAACTTTTTCATCTTGCATTAATAGGGCTAGTTTATTACTCATACTTGGCAAGGGGGTTTTAGCAAGGATAGAACTCCGTATGCCATAATAGGAATCAAGAAAACCAATTAAAAACTGAGTAACCTGTTGAAGTTGTGTGTACTCATCCATCTTTTTTTTTCTGCATCACACAAACAGGTACAGACACATTTTGGCATATTGCTCAGTTGTTCAAACTCATCCCAAATTGATCGAAACTTTGTAAAATAGGCTGGAATAGACATTGATCCTTGCTGTAGCATCATTAGTTCTTTCTTAATTTGAAAAATTTGCGGAGCATTACCCTGAGTAAACCTACATTCCAAATCCTCCCAAATTTCCCTCGTTGTTTTGAAATAAACCAGACTAGCTCAAATTTCTGGTGAAACAACATTCAAAAGCCACGTTGTAACCATATCATTACATCGTTGCCAATGAGGTAGGTATTTAGACTGATTATTAGGTTTCTTATTCAATCAAGTGACTATTCCCAATTTGAGTTTTTTGAAGAAAGAGCAATTACCATTGCATGTTTCCATTGATTGTAGTTGGTGTTGAGAACCTGGGAGATTAAACTCATTCCTAGATAATCGTTGGGATGTAGGTACAATGGATGTGAGGGAGGAAGAACAAGATTAACTTCAGCTAGTTCAGATTCATCTGTCTTTGTATTTGGTGCAGATTAAGTAGTCGTATTTTGTGCAGATTGAGTAGTTGTAGTTGTGGTTCCTTCAGCCATTGATGAAGAACATGATTAAATCCTGTGATTTGATTGAGTTTGCGGAAGCTACATAAGCTCTAATACCATGATAGATAATGAATAATCAGAGAGAGAAAAGAGAATATATTTCTGTTAAAGTGATTGCTTCACACACATTTTACAGCAATGATGATGCAACAACTTATATACAAAAAGATCTCAACAAACTGATAACTGCCTCACTAGATTACAATTAGCCCCCTTGGTCTTCTTCAATGTTACACTCGTTACCGTTATTGTTTGGTGAAGCCTTCCTGCTCTTTTTCACCTTCTTGCCACCAATATCATCTATATCATTAACACTCCTCCATTCCAGGGAAAAAAATCCTCGTTTAAAAGTTAATTTTTTTAGAAAATAATACTTTTAGTAGTCCTTTAATAATAAAAAATTATATACCTTAATTTTTAAAAATGAACTCTTTTAGTGAAGCATCTCAAAATAAAATAATAAACTCTTTGTCCAAACGAAGGAATTTTTTTTTTTTTGCATTAAGAATAGTAATGGAGCCTTTGTATAGGAATATTACACCATGGGAATTTTGCAAATCATTTTTATCATTTTCTAAGAAGGGTGAATACGTTTTTTTTTTAAACAACTATTTGTAATTCTTCGTTATTTAATACTCCTTCCGTTATTTTGAGATGTTTCACTTAAAGAATCCACTTTAAAAAATTCAAAAATAAAAGTGCTATTTTATTACCTATTGAACTATTAAAAATGTCATTTCCTTAGAAAATTTAATATTCAAACGTGAACTCTTTGCCTCGAACGGATGAAAGTATATTTGTTGTTTGTTTTAGAGCAGCGTTCGTTATTTAATTATTCTATGCTTGTCTTCATTTTCTATATTGTCAGCTTCCCCGTTTCAAGCTTTTGCCCACTTAGTTTGGCTTACTTGTTGGTGCTATCCTACCAACCCAGTAAAATGTAAATTAATTTCCCCAATTTGCAGGTCCGCGGTTTCTTCTCCATTAAACCTGATTGCTGCTGCTCCACTTGATCTACGTTACCATCAAAAGCTTTCTTTGACTAGCTTCTCTTGGTCAAAACCATGAGTAAAATGCCACCCCTAACCCAGTGGGTTTGGGAGCCACCCTTGATATTACTACTAGTCAACTCGTATGGTTTGAGGGTGTCAATGTTTTATTGATATTACATCAACCTCATGCTTTTTATGGTCGATTGACGTAATCGGTGGATGGGGGCGGTAGATGTAACATAACGCTTTATCTAACGCTTTATCTAAACATAACATGCACTTTACAAGCGTAACACGCTTTGATGATCTCGTGAAATATATTATTATTGATCACATACTGACAATGGTCCGCTCAAAGTAGCTTAGAAAGTGGCTGGTCTACTCAAGTTCAAGCCAGTTACATGTACTTACCCGGTCACAGGTTCACTTGACATACTTACTAAGCCAGTTCAACATTTCTGTATGGGCTTCTTCTGCATTCTTCACAGCCATTTTATCGTCCTCTTTGTATCTTATTGCCCATCCATGACCCACATCAGGGTATACCTTAACAAGGCTCTCAATCTGGCAGATTTTTTAAGGTGAAAGTAATGATCAAATTAAACATTAACTATATCACATTCTTACATCCTGTAAAGCCAATACTTAAAACACAAATTTCCGCATATGAACAAGGTTTAACGAAAATCGAGCCTACTGAAGCTATGGATTTGATTACGAATAGCACGTGAAAGTTCATTGGTGAGATGGTGAATTACAAAACTTATACAAGCCAAAGCTTATAGGATAGTAGAAGCCACTTACCCCGGGTTTTACTGATAATATCTCCCCGAAATGTTTCACCTGTTCTGGCGCACTATATTTGTCAATCTCAGCTCCCAATATTGCAATTGGGACCCTGACCGCTGAAACAATATGGGAGAAATTAGACACAACCATACATGAGAGTCGCTTTAGAGAAATGGAATATCACCGTGAATTTCATCATCTGTGATTGGACCAGGATGCAACAAGACTGCAGCCTGAATGTCGTCTAATTTTGCTAGTTTCACAACCAACATTCCTGAGATGGAGGAGGAATTGAAATAAAATGTTAGCACACCCAAATTCACAACTCAGGTCCTTGTAGTTGATTCTTCGAAAAGAAAATAAATCTTTACAGTGAGGATTTCCTACTTTTGATGCCAAAAATGATGTAAAGTATGTTACCTCCCCAGCAAAAACCTACAGCCCCTATAGAAGAGACTCCTCTGCTTCTTAGTTCAACGATTATCTTCCTGGCATTCTCACACCCTGTTGCCTAATTGGGAAAAAAAGAAAAACTAAAAATGAGTAGGATTATGTTCGCAACACAGTTGTAGGTACCATATATCACCCTGCCTTATAATTGCCACTGAAACAGACTGGATCAGGACAAATTATTCTATTTGAAATGCTTGCTTTATTGTATTCAATCCATTCCTATATATGCTGTACAGCACAGTCCTTTCATCCAGCAGCTTGCCAAACATGGGGCAACATGTCAACATTATAAATCTTTTACCCGGTGGCTACCCCAAAACACTCACAAAGAGGTTACTCAAAAGGATCTGATTTTTTTTAGTCCACCAAGCCACTCTTTCTTTATTTCAAATAATAAAGATGAAGTTGAATTAGGTGTGACAAGAGTGCAAAGAAATCTTTTAAAAACTTCGCGAAAGCCAACTTGAAAACATAAGAGAAGTATTAATCAATTGAAAGTTGAATACTGATTTTTACAATCATTGGTGACCGGAAAACAAACCGGGCAATGTCTCTTTAACCATGCTGCCCCAGACTCAGGAGTGTAAGTGAGCTCAACAGGATCACCAAGGAAGAAATCAGGAACCACAACTAAGAATCCAGCAGCTGCAACTTTGTCTGCAATTTTCCTACAGTGTAATGAAATCCAATAAGCCCAAAAAGGCACTATATATATATATATAGAGAGAGAGAGAGAGAGAGAGAGTATGTTTTTAACTATAAAAAAAAACTGTTCATCACCATTCACCCAGTTGTGACTCTTGTCGAAAAATTTCACTACCCAGCAATCAGCATCAATAGACTGTGCTTCTCAATGTTACGCTAATACATAGTTCTCTCTCTGTCCCAAATTCACAAAGTGACACACAACACATATAGACCCGATGCAGTAAAAAGGAAGACGTTAACATGCCATATGCTTTTATTGATGAATAACTTGTAAGTTGTAGGTAATATTTGAGGGAATGAAATTCACACCGTAGAATTGGTAATCAAGCAAATTAAATTTAAATTTTGAGCTACCAGCTGCCATCCAATTTCCAAGACTTGCATTTGATGCTCCCAAACCGTACTGTACTTATTTACTAGTCTTAAGAAACATGGTTAAAATTATATTTACGGTAATACCAAGATTCTAAATTTCTAATCAAGTTTACAAAAAATTAAATTTATAAATAAATAAATCACCGTACCTGAATGTGACACCTTCATACCCTGAAAACATACAAAGAGAAAAAATAAATTAATTGGAGATAATAATAATGTGTCACATATTGTTTCATTTTCTATAGAATCCTATACATAACTTTTGGGAAATGCTTAATTTCAATAATAATTTTCATGAGCACCCTTGTTCTAGTGAATTTCAGTCGTGTATTTGATCAAAGACAAAACTTAACCAAGTCTAATAACTAAGAATAAATTGGAAACCCTAAGATAAAACCCTAATTATGGGAGCTCAAGCATGGTAGAAATGGAGGTGAGGATTAATTAGTAAATACCAAAAGCGTCAGAAGCAAGAATGATAGCGAGGTTGGAATGATGAGGGCCAGTTATATAAGCCTTAAAGCCTGCAATTTCTTGCACACAGCCTTCTCCATAGCTGGCGCTGACTCTTGGTGGATTCTCAAAGCAGTGAGCTCCTGACATTTACAGAGACTGGAGGTGGAGACTGAGAGAGAGGATAATGAGAGGGTGTTGACAAGTCTGTTACTCAATTAATTACTTGTAGCGATTGTTTGTTGACAAGTCTGTTAATTAATTACTTGCAGCGATTGCTTGTACTACTCAATTAAATTTAAATAATATATAAACAAAAAGTTTAATATGAAAAAATAAATAAAAATTAATAAAATTAAAATCAGTACATATCACACAATTCGTCTTCACCAGTCAAGACCAACAACGTCCAAGCCGCCAACATCTCCCCTCATGCACACCACCGGTCTTCAGAGGGATTTCTTACTTTTGTAGAGCACGAAGCGGCAAACTAAAACTAGCATCGCAGATGATTTCGTCTCACTGGAGCAATGTCGAAGACACCACAGTATTCATTGTCCGACCTCACGCGTCGCCGTGAGCAGTTGTAGCCTTTGAGCTTGTCGCACGTGTTGGGAGGTCAGTTTGGCGTGAAACGCGCGCAACATATCTTACCCTTCACGCAGTAGTTACAAAGGCGTAGGGGACTTTTTACGTGAAAATCGACTGCTGGGCCTCTGTTAGTAATGGACTAGTTTTACACCCGTGCGTTAAACGCACGGCCATATATTTTTTCAATGAACTTATACTTAAGTGAAACAAAGAAGAAAAACAAAATTTCAAAAATAAAGAAAAAATAATGTTTGAGGGAACTACTTTCAATTAAAAAAAATCTTTGTTTTGATTTAAAAATTAGAGACTTGAATATTTATGATCTGAGAAAATAAAGTCAAATTTTTAGAAAAAAAAAATTGGGGTTTAATAGTATGATGTATGTTTCAAGGAGTTTTGACTATTTAATGTTATAAGGGATGCAATTGTAAATCATAAAGTTTGAAGTAAAAAATGATGAATGTTTCGAGGAGTATTCAGATATAATGAAATCACATAAAAACATTGTGTTTTATTTTTTTGTATAAAAAAATATTTTTGACATTTAGATCTACTGTGAATTTGTTAATATTTTTATACATTTATTTTTGTTATTTATTTTTAGATAAATCTCCGAACTGTTTTAATCATTTAGAATTTTCGAAAGATATTTTTTCTGGTGATTTTTATTCAATACTACTAATTTGTCAATGGTTTTTTTTACATCTCAAATTTTAGGTATTTCTTGATTTACTTGATTTTTTTATTATAATATTTCAATATTTGATGAGTTCATATTATGAAGAATCACTGTTTAGGTGAGGAAGGAGATTATGAAATAAATGTCAAACAATATTTGATGAGTTCATCTTTCTTGCAGGTAGCTGATCATATATGAAGAAAGAGCGGTGATTGTGAACTAATCCATTTTCATTAATCATCATTTAAAATGTGTTGATTTATTTTCGTTTGACACAATCGAGAATTGGAAAAATGTGCAAATTGAGATAATTCACGGTGGAAGTTCCAAGGAGTTTTTGAATTATTTAATTAAAGAATTCATTAATTGTTTCTTGTTAATAGGAGTTTTTATTTTGAGAAACAAAGTTTTGGCGGGATTTTTCTCTAGACTACCTTACTTTTATATATATATAGATATGGCCAAATCAATACCAATCTGGTCAGTTTCCCACAATTTCAAGTGACCTCTTTCATACATTTCAACCTTATGCCTTGAGAAATCATCCAACCCATTTTGCAATGATGCTATTATACCCTTCACTCACTCATAATTATATAGTTGTTCACATCAAACATATACTCTATCATGCACATGCCCATCAATTATGAGAGTCATTGATTTGCTATATCAGTATATCATTTAATAATTTTGGGTTAAAGATAAAATTGAATGTTGCGTGTTACTGTAACTGTTTTTAACTTAATTTGCTGCAATATAAATGTTATTAATAATGTGGTAAAACATTATATCGTTGTGATGTTATATTGCTCATAACATTTACTATTTAACATAAAGTAAATTAAATGTGATTAAATCACCAATTATGACATGCAATATATGATATTATGAGGATCATTCATGTCATATATAAATTGCATTAAATATGTCCAATGTACCTTGATGTATTGATTTAATTGACATTGTGCACGAGATAACATGGTTTATTTGCTTATGAATCAAAATTATGATATTACGTCATATTTTGGTCGTGTTGTGTAGAAACGTGATTACTTTCTTGCTCGCATAAGTTAAATGCACAAAATAAACCCCAATTTTATTAAATTGAGAAATATGTTTGATTTGCAAATGATGCACATAAGGCTTCAGGTATGAAGTCCATGTCAACAGATCATAGGCTTTCCCCAACAGCTCTACTGTGCTCGAGCACACTACGAGCCTTAACAAGCGAACTACTCGAACTACTCGGAGATCGGCGACGGAATGAGCACACTATATGTCGGCCTCTGCAGAGACAACAATCCGATTGAACTTCAACTTCTCAACTTCAAGATAAACTCTCGCATTCGAGAAGTGGGGGCTACACCAAGGAAGATCAAGCATGATACGCTTCTTCCCGGTAGCTACTCTGCACTTTGTGCCCGAGCCACACTATTAGATTTTGCTCTATGTATGCATGCGCTCTCTACTTGCCGCTCAGTTATCTCGATTATACTTTTTTTCACGAGTAAGAGGTATCTCTACTCGTGAAAAAGGGTTGGTGTTTGAGCCTGTTACCTCGATTATTATCTTTTTCACGAGTAAGAGGTATCTCTGCTCGTGAAAAAGGGTTGGTGTTCGAGCCTCTTATCTCGATTATTCTTTTTTTCACGAGTAAAAAGGTATATCTGCTCATAAAAAAGGTTAGTGTTCAAGCATGTTACCTCGATTATTCTTTTTTTCATGAGTGAGATGTATTTCTGCTCGTGAAAAAGGGTTGGTGTTCGAGCATGTTATCTCGATTATTCTTCTTTTTTATTTTCACGAGTAAGACATATCTCTACTCGTGAAAAATGGTTGGTGTTCGAGCTTGTTATGTCGATTATGCTTTTTTTTTCGCGTGTAAGACATATTTCTACTCGTGAAAAAGGGTTGGTGTTCGAGCTTGTTATCTCGATTATGCCTTTTTTCGCGAGTAAGACATATCTCTGCTCGTGAAAAATGGTTGGTGTTCGAGCTTGTTATCTCAATTATGCCTTTTTCGCGAGTAAGACATATCTTTGCTCGTGAAAAAGGATTGGTGTTCGAGCTTGTTATTTAGATTATGCATTTTTTCGCGAGTAAGACATATCTCTGCTCGTGAAAAAGGGTTGATGTTCGAGTGGTTCTTAGATTATACTTAAGACCAAGTGTTCACATTTATGACGAGCATGATATGTCTCTGCTCGCCAAAAGGCTCCCGCTCGAGTTTACTCGTCGTTGAGTTGTAAATTGCACCTACCTGTGCTTCTGCTCGCTAGCTTTTTAAAGATAGTCTTGCTCGCAAAGCCGAGTACTGGGGCTTGACTTTGGCCCAAGTGGCACTTTGCACGCTATAGGAAGGACTTAAAAAATCAAGTTATAAAGCGTACTGGTTAATTAAAATATACAATGGCGATCAAAAGCGACTAAAGTCATGACTCATCCCAGTACTTATGTTATCTTATCTACCAAGATGAAAGTGATTAAGCCCCGGCCATCCCGATAAATTAAAGAAGATTACAAGCAAATCGTACTCCTTACCCTCGAGATGAATCTCGAAGAATAATGAGTAGGGGGCTATTGATGTGCATATTATGGATCCGTCTCAATGGCGTGTAGGCCTCATCTGATGCCTCATTATATTTTACATAATTTCAGAAGGCTTGGACCGGGCAGATAGTCCATGAGCTAGGCCCATTCCATCCAGGTATAAATAACCCCACTAGTCCATAGTGAAAGGGGCTCTCTCTTCTTCTGTTTGAGAATCATACACGCACTTGGGGGCTACGCGCCCTCTCTTTATACGTGTATTGATAAATATGCCGGAAGGTTTTTGGCGGGGGCCCTTCCCGCCGACTCACGGTGTTTATTTTATAGATATATAGTCAAATATCCACCACCGACGACTAGATGGCCGCCGGACGACAACTCCGACGACCCACGTCCACCGCTACCTTCGGCACCCCCGGAATGATGCTTTTTTGGATACGCCGGAGGGTTTTTGGCGGGGGCCCTCCCCGCCGGCTCACGGTGTTTATTTTACAGATATATAGCCAGATATCCACCACCGACGACAAGATGGCCACCGGACGGCAACTCCGACGACCCACATCCATCGCTACCTTCGGCACCCCCGGTATGATGCTTTTTTGGATACATCAATTTATTAGTTCTTTGAAATTTCAGTATAGTTAAAGAAAATAAGAACTATTTTTTTTTATTGTCGGATGTGAATGAGGTTGAAATTGTTTGGTATATATAGTTGTCAATTCTCTCAAGTTAAAGAAAAAATGCCAAAAGTTTTCAGATTTATTTATCTAATTAATTTTGATTACAAATTTGTTTCATTTCTCAAAACATTAATGACACATATATACAACTATATATATATATATATATATATATATATATATATATATATATATATATATATATATAAAGAGAGAGAGAGAGATGTTTCACTTTAATAAGCGCAAACCAATGACATTTTTTTTGTCAAATCAAAGCTCAATCTCTTTCCAATAACAAATCTTGATGAATCAAAGTTGAATCAAATTATAATTTATTGATTTGTGTATTACGAGTTGAACCCAAATCAAACCAAATTCATCCACAACCATTTGATTTTTATCCCTTTTTTGGTATTTTCGTAACTCAAAAAATGTTTATTATTATTTTTTAAATAATATACATTTTTATCTATAAATAAAGATTTTGTTTGCTTCGTTTGGAAACCAAACTAATTTTAAAGATAAAGATGGTAGGGTATGTAAAACTAGTGTTGGAATTTGTGCCACCAATTAGAAGGATTTCTTAATTTTGAATCAAATGTGTATCAAATAATTTTTTTTTAAGAGTTGTGTATGATTTGGTGGTTGATTTGATTCAACAATTCTTCTCACTTTCAAAAAATTATTGCGATAGATTATTTTTACAATAATTTTTGCTTATCTACTACATGTTTAATTAGTGTATCAAATAAATACATGTTTGAACAAAACTACCCCTAAAGTACTTGTCCATTTTAAGTTGACTAATCAAGTAACTTTTCTAATTAATTTTTAACATTATTTTTTAATTCAAACAATAATGAACAATATGGTTATTCTATTATTATTTATACTTTTTGTAATGACTTTATTAATTAATCTTATGACTAAAGTTATATTGTATAATAAACAAATATAGTAAGGACTGTTTTTGTCTACCAAACTTTGAGTAAATATGTGTTCTTTGGTTATGAAAAAAATAATAGGTAAAATTTAAAGAATGTAATCGTAAAAATTGATGGAATAGTAAAATCATAGTATGAAATAGTGTCATAAAATTTGAAATCTTTTGTGTACCTTTATAATTGATTCAGAATTTTAATCTTTTGAGTTGATTAAAACAAATATTCAGTAGAATACCTACCATACTAATATTATTGAATTGATATTTTAAAATAATATTTTTAAAACTAAATTAGAATATTTTATTTTTTTATTATAAAATTTCCAATATATTATAAAACTTTGGTAGAAAATGTATTAATCATATTATTTTTATTATAATGAATATGAGACGTGAGTGATTAAAAATTGATTGAACATATTTGTTATGAAAAAAAGAATAAATACCTTGCTTGTTGAGAATTAAAATATAAAAATAAAAAATAAAATAACTATATTTTTCATTGATGTTTAAACTAAAAAAATAATGTTATAATGTAATTAAGAAAGTAACTTAATTAGTCATCAGTGTCTTCTTCTTTATCTTCATCATCTTCTTTTTTTTCATCGTGTTTGTGTTTTTAATTCAAAATAGATTGAGTTTGTGTGTTGTGTTAATGTGCATGTAAATTGCTTGATGAAATGACTGAATATAATTTTGTTCGTTGTTGGACATTTTTTTTTGAATCTGTATATATGCATCAATTTTGAATCACAATGCATCATTTTGTGAATCGTGATGTGATGTATCGATTTGAATTTTTGGATGCAGGAAAGAGACATCGATTTGAAATCATTTACTGATTGTGTACTGAAAATAAGGTATATGAAGGTCTGGCTCATTATGATTTTATAGCGCGATACAAAATTGGATTGGGTAATTAAAATTGATGCATCATGGTGTAAAAATTGATGCAACTTAAATTAATGTGTCGCAGTGCAAAAATTGATGCAACATGATACATTTGAGTGAGTGCTCTATAGCGCGCATTCGGCTCATTAAGGCTATCATAATCTTTTCGTCACCAAAATATCTTTTTCTGGTTAAAGAAAAACATAAGATATTATAGCGATTAAAAACTTTCCAAATGGGACGGTCATAATTTTACCTTTAAAAACTTTAATAATTGATGCAAAAGCGTAAAGAAGAACACTCAATTTTTGGTAATTAAGGATCCATCAATGGTCGATAAATCTTACCGTCATGCCAAAGAGCTTGGGTCTGATTCCAAATATATACTTCAACTCCGTCTGTTTTTAAATTATTGTTCACTTTGATCCAGTACATCGTTTAAGAAAAAAATAATTGAATACATTAAAAATATTGGTGAAATGTGTGGTTACATTTAATACTTTTAAGCATGTGACCATAATGAAAAAGTTTAAATAACAATTTGGTCACCCTACTTTCCAACTTTTTTCGTTTAGACCACTCTACTTTTTTTTAAAATCAATTTAGTGACTATACTTGGCAAATTAAGTCAATAAGGTCACTGAGGATTATTTCCGTCAGTTAGATGGACGGAACAGTTTGAAATGACCAAAATACCCATACTAATGTTAAGGATTTTCAGTTTAAAGATCAAATTATTAATATTTAATTTATATTCCCAATATATATATATATATATATATATATATATATATATATGTATATATATATATATATGTATATATATATATATATATATATATATATATATATATATATATGTATGTATATATATATATATATGTATATACAACCTCCACATGACCACCGGCCTCTTTCTTGCTCCATCTCCTGCAAATCCGCCTCTCCATTACAGACCCCCCTCATCATCTCCTTTCTCAAGCATGTCTCGTCTCTTCATCTCCTATCTCTCTCTCTCTCTCTCTTCTTCGTCTACAACCCTAGAACTGGACAAATCTCAGTTCCTAAGCGCTCCATCATCATCGCACGAACCCAGCTTCGCCATCCACCATAATAGATGGTGGAAACTCATTGACCAAAATCGACGAAAACTCATTTGTAGACACATCCCGATTTCGCCATAATCACATACAATTTCGAAAAACTCTTCAATGGCGGCGTAAGCGAGGAGATGCCGATCGAGCAGAACCCAAGCTCCAGTTGGTGCTCTTGGTTGCGTTTTCCTTGAGCTTCTATTTCGCAACGCTGTTAAGTTTGGTGAGGCAGTTTGGTTCAAGGCTGGAGGCCAGATCTTTGGCGAGGGTGGCCTAGACTATTTGGGTAACTCCAACTTGGTTCACGCACAAAGCATTTTGGCAATCTAACCACCAAGTTATCTTGATGAGTGCTGTCGAAGAATACATAATTGCTAGTGGGCCACTTGGTGAGGTTGTTGATCCATTGTACCCAGGTGGAAGCTTGCCCATGTTTTCAATGTTCGGTTCAGGCCATAGTCACGGGAAAGGGCCCGTTGGAAAACCTCGCCGACCACCCTGCCGATCCAGTTAACAACAATGCTTAGGCTTTTGCCACTAACTTCGTTTTCAGAAAGTGATGAATTTTTTGATTGTATGTAACTTGTATCCGTAATGATACAATTTTTATAAGTGGAATCGGAAAGGAGTTCTAAAGATAGGAAAAATTAATCTAGAGATGCCGATATGAGTTGAGTGATGGTGGAGATGGGGCTCAGCCGATGTGTGTTAGTGGAGATGACGGTGGGAAGAAGAAGATGGTGTAGGGGCATTTACGAGGTTTTAATTCTTTTTAAAGTCAAAATTGGATTAAAAAAGAGGATCCAATTGTATTAAGTGGGGGCATTTTCGGGTTTTTTTAAAGTTTTTCATCCAAAAAATTGAATGGACTGATGAATGTGAAAATAAAGTCAAGTATAATGATTAAATTAAGAAAAAAAAGTAAAGCGATCTAAATGAAAAAGCTGGAAAGTAGGGTGACAAAATTGTTATTTAAGTCTAATTAAAATAAGTAGAAAAATAAAGGTAAAATGGTAAAAATGTACTTAAAAAAGAAAGTTTTGAAAGAGGATAATTATTTAACGAAAAAGTAAAGGAGGATGATAATTTGAAATTGAGGGGAATATTTTATTATTATTATTATTATTATTATTATTATTGGGAATACAAGGTGGGGTAATTTGTAAATGGCTTTCGCTACCGTCAATTTTCTCAAACCGTATATGCGGGTTAATTTCCTTTCGCTATCTCACTGTAAATGTAATCCGTAAATTATAAAGTTTGGAGTGGGGGTTTTTGTTGGGTTTAATTCCATTTCCCACGCTATCTCAAAACCCTTCAAAACTCGAAAATATTATCCATGGGTTCACTGAGAAATGGGACAGAGCACGAAGAAGAAGAGCCAATATTGAAGGAGGAAACCCGAAGGTTTTGTATGTTTCCAGTCAAATATCCTCAAGTTTGGGAGATGTACAAGAAATCTCTTGCCAGTTTCTGGAGCGGTAATTTACACTTACCACTACCATTTCTTTACGCAAGTCATCATCAAATTCAATAATAATATGTTTGTGTCAAATTCAATAATAATATGTGTGTGTTAATCCGTGTGTACTGTTAAACGGGTGTGTTGGTTTTAATTCATTGCGAATTTTGTTGGGTTTCTTTGTTTGATTGATAAAGCGAATTTATAAAATTAGGTACGACATAATTCTCTCTCTCTCATTTGCTTCTTTCGTTGATAATTGTTCATGTTCTAATTGATATTAAACGGTTTCTTTTTTGTTTTGTTCGGTTATAGTTAAATGTTTGCTTTTAATTATGATATAACAGTATTTGGCTAGTAATGAGAAGGAATAAAATTTATAATTTTGGATAACCTTTTTGTTTTTGTGTTTTTTGAGAATAAAAGAACTGATTGGTAGTTATTGGCTTGTGTTGGGTATGCTCTGTTTTCTTTTCATTTCTCTTATGTTATTTTTGG
The DNA here is from genome assembly GCA_013146195.2 of Codonopsis lanceolata. NCBI lineage: Eukaryota > Viridiplantae > Streptophyta > Magnoliopsida > Asterales > Campanulaceae > Codonopsis > Codonopsis lanceolata. The sequence continues at coordinate 47,386,182 of CM028384.1, read as the reverse complement.
GGTGGAGAATCCCCTTTCCCTTCTCACTAGGAGACAGTCAATTTATTTTTATTTTCTTCAATGTGCATTGTTTTTAGGAACATACTACTATCTTGTGTTATACGAATTACTGTCTGATTTGCTGGGTGGTGTTCTTTGGTTCTTTAAGGATGTTGTTGTAGTAAGAGAATCCATATTTTCATAATTAAGGTTTGAACTTCTTTAATGACTTGGTTGTCTGTGGAACAAATGAGTAAGTTGGATATTCTTTGGGTTTGTGTTATGATGATTAGTATTGATTTTATGTTAGATACTATCTGGGTTCTTGTTGCGATGGCTGAATTTTCAAAGTGGGACCCTACAAATGGGGCCGTGGGATTATAGTGTTTTAATATTTTTTTGAAAATCTTTACTTATGAAAATGTTAAAAAATGGCTTCTTTTTTTCCTGCCTCTCCCAATTTGAAGTGATGGAGGGTTGGGCGGAAGAGGGCATGTGTATGTTCCTCTGTGCCTGGCTGCCTGCATGAGGCTTGGAGTTTGTGGAGGACACACCATTTCGAGTTTTGATTAGAACTGATGAAAAGAGTGATGCTTAAATCACATGGATGCAGGGAATTGGCAGGGGCCCCATTCCCTATAAGGTTTGAGAATCTTCTCTTAGCCCTAGTTGTTATTCCTTTGTGAAAATTTTAAAATAATAATGGGATCTGTAACAGAAGTTGTCCATCACCTTCGCGCTTTTTGTCATGTTTTGTATGAACAACTCTTGATTGATATTCTGAAAATGTTGACAGAAGTTGGACATGCATATATGTTTTCTCTATATCAGTGTCAGCCAACACTTCAACTCTTTGGCTAATCGAAAGTTGATGCTCAGAGTGAAAGGGGAAATGAAATAGTGATTTCGGTGGTGTTATTTGAATAATTTTCATAGTACCCATGGTGCATTACTCTGCGATCACAGATGGGTAAATAAAATGTATTGGTTCATTGTGTATGTGTATTACTGTGATTGTGGTCCATCTGAATGAGAATATAAAGTGTTCATAAACAATAATCTATTGATTCTATGAACCTCTTAGCATGCCATCTGTATTAAGTTTAGATATACTAAGTTTAAGATCAATTATATTCCTTCGTTTCTGAATAGATGTTCTGTCATAATTTTCTTTGAGATTAATCTTCTTTGTACATCCATCTCATTGATATTTCTATTAACCATTTTATAATAATAAATTATCTGTTGGGGCTTCAGCGGAGGAGGTTGATCTTTCTTTGGACGTGCAACAATGGGGAACTTTGTCCGAATCTGAGAAACACTTCATAAGCCATGTATTGGCTTTTTTTGCTGCATCAGATGGGATTGTTTTGGAAAACTTGGCTGCAAGATTTCTGAATGATATTCAAATACCAGAGGTAAATTAACAAAGTGCTTTGACAATGGTTCATCTTTAAAATGCTGAATTGGAATATGGTATTTGAGTTATGGTTGAAATTTCAGCTCCTTAAGAATAATTTCTGATAATGTTGTCTGTAGCAGATTATAGACAAAAGTTCTGTTTAAACATTACATGCAAGTCTAAATGGGATGCATAATTCCTTAATGTCAATGCTCATGACTTTTTCTTTATGTGATTGTAAATGTCCACTTTATAGCTGGAATACTCCTGCCTTTTTAAAGGTGATTAAGGGAAATCCTTACTCTTTTATATAGGCTCGGGCATTTTATGGATTTCAAATTGCAATGGAGAATATACATTCTGGTAAGACTCGGTACATGAGGCTTATGGTGGTTTAACTTATGCTGTAACTAGCTGACTGTATGTATCTGTTTGTAGAGATGTATAGCTTGCTTTTGGAAACATTAATCAAGGATTCAAGAGAAAAACATAGATTGTTTAATGCTGTTGAAAACATTCCTTGTGTGGCACAAAAGGCGAACTGGGCATTGAACTGGATTAAAAGGTTTTACTCTTAATATGTTTCTTTTCTCTTTACTTCTGCCTAATAATAAAAAATATCCCCTTTAAGGAGCGGAAATTATTAATGTGCTGGAAGTCCTCATTGTTCAAACCATTGTATGCAGCTCCACCTCATTTGCAGAAAGGCTTGTTGCCTTTGCATGTGTGGAGGGAATTTTTTTCTCAGGAAGGTAGGCTTCTGTTAAGTTTGGGATCTCTCTAAAATTCTGCATTATCTCATCATGCAGTTATCTTGTTTGCATAGTGGTGCAAATCACTAAATTTATTTATGTTTGCATTCTCAGCTTTTGTGCAATATTTTGGCTTAAAAAGAGAGGGTTAATGCCAGGCTTGACATTCTCAAATGAACTTATTTCTAGAGATGAGGGTCTTCACTGTGACTTCGCTTGCCTTTTATACAGGTGGCTTTCCTAAACCTTCATCCTATCATCATCGTTATTATTGATATTTCAATTTCTGATTTGTTTATATTTTGACCAAGCCTATAATTTTTAATTTGAAAAGTACTTCGAAGAAAAACCTGAAATTGTCATCTACAGTTTATTGCGGAAGCAACTGCCGTGGCAAAAAGTTCATGACATATTGCAAGAAGCTGTTGAAATAGAGACCGAGTTTGTTTGTGATGCCCTCCCTTGTGCGTTGATCGGCATGAATTCAACTCTCATGAGCCAATATATAAAGTTTGTTGCTGATCGTCTGTTGGTATGATTTATTTTTCTCTAGTATATTTTCATCAGACGTGATTCCTTACGGTTGTTAACGTGCTGCAACTGTTGAATTTCGTGCCCTTTTAGGTTGCATTGGGCTATCAAAAGAAGTACAATGTAGAAAATCCCTTTGATTGGATGGAGTTCATCTCTTTACAGTAAGTATTGTTGAATGAACTCATTCTATTGGTTTTATATGATGTGTTACTCTCTCTCTCTCTCTCTCTCTCTCTCATCCTGAAGATGCGGGGTGTGATGTGTCCTTACGCAATCATTGGTAATAAAATGCGAGCTTGAGGGCATACTATGTATAAAAATAATGAGCTGTCAGTGTATCTGTTGGCTTGTCATGTTTTGACATTTGATTATATTGCCAAAGATGTGTAGCATGTGCTTAAGCCTTTTGTGTTGTTTAATTTAGTTGGAACAAAATAGTAGGTGGGTTATCACATCACTTGAGTTTCCCCTTCCCCTTTTTGTTTGTTTGTTTGCATTTCAAACTACTGATTTCTCTTTGTTGCTCGAATGAGCAGAGGCAAAACAAACTTTTTCGAGAGAAGGGTGGGTGATTATCAAAAGGCTTCTGTTATGTCAAGCTTACAGGACAGCACCAAAAATTTCGAGTTCAAATTGGACGAGGACTTCTAGCCCACCATTGTTGCTTTCTACGGCAAGAATATATCATCATCATGCTGAATCAAGCAGCTCTGAGTTTTGATATTACGGTAACTTATAGTTTATAGTAAATCATCATACTTGAGTCTTAATATATAAAGGTATCAATTCATTAGAGTGTCACTGTGTCAGTCCAAGAGAAGAAATATTATTTCGCGCTGTACATGGTAATTGTCTCTTCAGCATTTATGTATTAAGATATGGCCGTCCCAAGATTAGGCCAGATATTCTTTTCTTTAGGAGTAAGATTGTCTTTACGACATGTTTTTTAGTGGTTCTAGTATATTAATAAGATACTTGGGACTTGTTTGCTGGTGGGGCATGAAGAAACATTATTATTAATCTCAGTATTATTAGTGTCCTCATTATTAATTTTTATTTGTATATCAGAGTTAATTTTGAGATTAAAAATGTTGGCCATAATTTTTTTAGTAAGGACGCTAATAATATCACCATTTCCCTTGGTATAATTAGCGAGGTAATAACAAGTTTATCCGAGTAATTCGTGATATTAGTCCAGACCACATATTGCTTACTAAACATTAGAGCAATTCAGCTTATTATGTAAGTTATTAAACTTAAGCCTTAGATCTTGAACTCAATGATAATCACAATGACATACAAAATACTCTTAATTAAAATACCTGATGAAGACATATTGCTTCTAGTGATTTGCTCTTGATTCGAAATCTGCAGTATAGAGAGGAAAATGTGAAATATGGTTTCTCCCTTTTGGCCTAAAAAACCACAATGAGTTGATTTTATCGTAATAAATGAATATGATGGGTATTACATCTCTTTTATAGGCAAAGGGATGACCAAAATTCCTATTAGAGTTTTAATCTCAACCGTCCATCAAGATAGAGCTTATTTAGGAAACTTACCTTTTTTACAAATTAAATTTACTGTAATTTAGTAATTTCCAAATCAACCGTGATTCTCACTTATTGATCATATATAAATTTTCTTGACCTGCAAAAAATATATCTTACAGTTTCTCACTTGGTCAAATTGATAATCCTTTAATGGTTAATCTTGAAAACATAAGGCGCGTATAATTACTAAATTAATAACATGATGGTTAACATAATACCTTCGCAAAACAAGTTATCCATGAGAGTCATAGCGGTTCCATATTATCAGGTTTTCAACATGGTTCCTTCCATGTACTACAACATAAATAACTTAGTTTACTAGACCTTTTAAGCAAGGGTATAAGGGTCCAATAATGTTCTTTCTTCAAGAACTATTTCTGTTATCAATTATCCATTTACATAAAGTATACAAAATATGGAAACAAAAATAAAATTCAGAATGTCATAAATAAGAGCTCAATAGAAGTTCAATGTATTAGCATAACAAACGATAATTTAATAATCAGTCACTCTCTCTAGACTCATACTTAAAGTGTGTTCATGAAAAGTCTTAGGAGGTAACTGTAAGGGTAAAATAGGCATAACCTATTTTAGTCTTGTTTTCACCTTTCTTGGTCAAAGTAGGTTTTTAAATTAGTTAATGTTAATTTAGGATTTAGTATATTTTATTAGATTTAGTTTAGTTATTTTTGGTAACAAAATATTTAATTAGATTTTATTTTTGGTAGCATAATCTTTTTGTAGATTTTAAGTGCACATATTTGGTAACTAAATCTTTGTATAAATCCTAGTCTAACCATGATTCTTGACCAATTTCATATTTGGTAATCAAATCCCATAAGTTTGGTAAGTTGTTGATATTTTCCTTAAATACTAATCCTTGTCATTGTTGGAGTTGGATTCCTTTATGTGTGTAGGTTTCCTCAAGTATTATAAATAGAAGACAAGGGAACGGCGGTGAGCAAGCTTGAGAGAGAAGATCAAAGCCATAAACTGGGCAGCCGCAGAGAGCTGACGAGAGAGAATCAAGGCACTGAGTTTAAGCGAGAAAAATAGAAGGGCGTGCTGTAAGCTTGAAAGAGTGAAGAAAATTCCATAAACTGAGAGCAATACGACTACAGTTCTGTAGCAGTTCTTCATGTCCTTCAGCAGTCGCTTGAAATTTCTGAGAATATAACCTTGTTCTTCCTAAAGTTCTGATTTGTGTGCTTCCTGTTTTTCCTCTTCTTTTGGAAGCTGAATCTGTTTTTTTCTTCCCACGTTTGGTTTAGTGTTTATGTGGGATTTTTGGTTCTCCAAGATACTATATCTTGTGAGAATCTTTGTAAGGTTTTTCATTGAAAAACATTGTTGATTTTAGTAAATTTTGTGTGGCCTTGAGGCTTGATCTACAAGTTTGATACTTGTAGATTGTTTTTGATTAATTCTTGTCTTCAAGATATGCTAGAAACTGATTTTCTATAAACTTCCGCTGCTACTACTGTTTTTGCTATTAGTTGCTATTTTCATTGTGACTGCTATTGTTGCAACAATCACTGCAACATTGGTATACACATTGACTCATATCGAGAATCCGTGGTATCACGTTCTTTCAGTAACCCCTTCGTAAGTACATCTGCAACCATAAGTGTTGTGTTTATATGCTCAATGAACAACTGTTTCTTCTGAATTGCTTGCTTCACCGATAGATACTTAAGGTCCATGTGTTTTGTCCCTTTAAAATATCTATCATGCTTAGAGAAAAATATTACTGCAGCATTATCACAATAGAGTTTCAACGGTCCAGAGACAAAATTCAAGTCTCTAAATCTTGAGATGAAATTTCGCAGCCATAAGCAATGATTTGTAGCTTCAAAGCAAGCTACAAATTCAGCTTCCATCGTGGAATTAACAATAATAGACTCTTTTGCACTTTTCCATGAGATTGCTCCTCCAGCTAGTAGAAAAACATAACCAAAAGTGCTCTTTAATGTGTCTTTGCATCCAGCATAATCGGAATCTGAATAGCCAACCAACTCTAATTGATCTGACTTCTTGAATGTAAGACAATAATCCTTCGTATCCTGTAAGTATCTCAAAACTTTCTTTCCAGCTCTCCAATGATTAATTCCTGGATTTAATTGGTATCTTCCCAACATACCAACAGCAAAGCTGATGTCAGGCCTTGTGCAAACTTGTGCATACATCAAACTTCCTACTAAAGAAGCATAGGGTATGTTTTCCATTTGCTTACGCTTCAATTCATTTTTAGGACATTGATAGAGACCAAATTTGTCTCCCTTCTGAATTGGAGCAACGCCCGCAGACCGCAGTACATGTTGTCATTCCAAATCTTTCTAAAACTGTTTCGATGTATGTTTTCTAGGAGAGTTTAAGTAATCCACGTGATCTATCACAGAATATTTCTATCACAATCACGTAGGAAGCTTCACTCATGTCATTCATCTCGAAATTTTTAGAAAGATAAGCTTTGGTTTCATACATTAAGTCAAGATCACTTTTTGCCAATAATATGTTATCAACATACAAAACCAAAAATATGAACTTCCTCCCACTAATCTTGAAGTATATGCATGAATCTACTGTATTTTCTTCAAAACCAAAAGCATTAATTGTTTCGTTGAATTTTAAATACCATTGCGGGGAGGCTTGTTTAAGTCCATAAATTGATTTCTTAAGTTTGCAGACCATGTCTTCCTGTCCTTCCAAGGTAAAACCTTCAGGTTGACGCATGTAAACTTCTTCTTGTAGCTCACCATTAAGAAATGTTGTTTTCTTATCCATTTGATGTAACTCTAAGTCATAATGAGCTACTAAGGCCATAATAATTATGAGAGTCTTTCTTTGACACAGGAGAAAAAGTCTATTTGTAATCTATGCCATCTTTTTGAGTAAAACCTTTGGCTACAAGTCTAGCTTTATATCGCTTAATATTGCCATGACAGTCGCGTTTGGTCTTGTAGACCCATTTACACCCAACTGTTTTGTGTCCTTCCGCAAATGAGTTAGTTCCTGCACTTGATTATCTCGCCATTGATTTCAACTCATCCTTCATGGCATCAATCCATTTATCAGAATTATTACTTGTAATGGCTTGTGAATAAGAAACTGGGTCTTTCATTATCCCTATGTCAAAATCAGATTCTTGTAGATAAACAACGTAATCATCATGGATAACACTTTGTTTTTCTCGTTGAGATCTTCTCAATGTTGGTTCCTGTGATTGTTCTACAATTTCTTCACTACAATTTCTTCATTAGCAATGATTTCATTAGGGGGTTGTGGCTGATGTGGTTGTGGCTCTTCATCATTTATCAGTTCAATGATGAGTGGAGCCACATGTGATTCTTCGACGTTTAACGGTTCAACGATGGAAGGATTCACATTGTCTGTTTGATTATTGGGTAATGAGATTGTTACCCTAACTTCGTGAACAGACTTATCTTCCACAAATATATTTCCACTAATCATGTCATCATCAATGAATTTGACATTATCAGTTTCCACAATTCGCAGCTTATGGTTAGGACAATAAATTATATCCCTTTGGATTTTTCAGGAAAACCAATAAAATAACCACTTATGGTTTTCAAATCCAATTTCTTTGCTAGAGGATTATATACCTTCGCTTCAACTAGTCGTCCCCAAACTTGCAGGTGTTTTAAGCTAGGTTTTCAGCCTTTCCACAGCTCAAAAGGAGTCTTTGGAACTATTTTACTGGGAACCCTATTTAAAATATATACGGCCATACGAAGAGCATATGTCCACAACGTAATGGGCAACTTAGCATGACTCATCATGCTTCTAACCATTTCCAAAAGCGTGCGATTTCGCCTATCAGCTACACCATTCTTGCCATGGAGAATCTGACATTGTGTTTTGAGCTACATTTCCAAGTTGTTCGAGGAGTCTGGCAAAAGGTCCAGGATGTTGTCCTGTTTCGTCATACCTACCATAAAATTCACCACCTCTATCGGACCTTATGATTTTCACTTTTCTTTCTAATTGCCTCTCAACCTCGGTTATGAATATTTGTACAAAATTCACAAATTGAGATTTGTTATGTAATAGATAGAGATAACAATAACGTGAATAAGCATCTATAAAGGTGATGGAGTATGTTTCTCCCCCAAACGTTGGACTATCAAAAGGTCCACAAATGTCTGTATGTATTATTTCAAGAAGCTGAGAACTTCTTGTGGCCCCTTTCTTTGTGTGTTTTGTTGCTTTGCCTTTAATACAATCCACACAACTATGATAATCAGTAAAATCTAGGTTCGGTAAAACCCCATTTTTTACTATTCTTTGAAGTTGTTTACGGGATATATGTCCCAACTTCTGATGCCACAAGAATGAAGAGTCTTTTTCATATGATGTACAGTTCATTCATTATGATGCATAGTCAATTGGGTTTCAGGTAAGGATGGAGAAAACAAAGTAAATTTGTAAAAATCATCCATAAGAATTTCAGAGCCAAATTTAACAGAATCTTTATATAAATTGAAACTTCCAGTACCCACATCAAACATAAATCCTTGTAAATCAAGTTTTGAAACTGAAACTAAGTTACGGGAAATAGATGGAATATAAAGAGTTTGAAATAAATCTAAATAATGTCTTTTTGCAAGAACAAGACGATATGTTCCAATAGCTTTGACAGGAGTTTTATTGCCATTTCCCACAAATAAAAAGTTTTCAGCTGGGTTTATGATTTGGGTTGTAAGGTATCCTTGCATCGAATTAGAAACATGAACATTAGCACCTGTATCCAACCACCATGAATTTGAAGGCACATTAGAAAAGTTACATTCTGAAAAACTTACGAATGTCAAAGGATTATCTTTACTTTCAAACCAATTACGACGTTTCTCACAATCTTTCTGGAAATGTCCAGATTTCTTATAGGAACGACAAACTTCTTCTTTCTTTGCATTGAATTGAGGGAGTTGGACGTTATTATTCATTTTGTGTGGTGCTCTTTTCTGGCCTTTTCCAGCCTTTTTCCCAAACTTATGATTTGCTCCTTGAATTGTGAGATGCGCAACATTAACACCTTGTTGAGTTAGCCTTGCTTCCTTCCTCTTGAACTAGCACGTTAGATAGTTCATTCACTGTCCACTTTTCCTTAATGGAATTATAGTTCACTTGAAAAGGGGCATACTGTGGAGGAAGAGAATTTATGATAAACTGGACAAGAAAATTCTCATCCACTTTCATTCCTAAATTTTGTAGCTTAGCTGCAAGATTTTGCATCTCAATAATATGATTGTGCATTGACCGTGCACCATCAAACTTCATAGTAGTGAGTTCTGACATTAATTTTCCTGCAAGGGACTTATCTACAGTCTTAAAGCGTTCTGCAACGGATTCCATATTCCTTAGCCACTTTCGTTTCAGGAAGAGAGGTCTTGATGTTTGCAGCAATTGTCATTCGCATGAACATAAAGCTCAATCTGTTACTTTTCTCCCACAGTTTATGGAGATCTTTATCCTCTTTGGAACTTTTTACGGTTAATGCAGAAGGTTTTTCAGTTTGGAGCACAAGATCGAGATCAAGAACACCCAAAGTGAATTCAACGTTCTCACGCCATTCTGAGAAGTTAGTACCATTGAGAGAGGGTACAGATGAAGCATGCGAGTGCAACAAATTAACGGGAACAAGAGCTGAAATATAATAGAGATATACACGAATTAGAAATTGTCTAAATGTACATAAAGAAGATTCTTCTGTGGGTAGAACTTCCACTAAATTAATTATGAGTCATAATTCCAATTTAATCATGTGTACAATAACAAGATAACTATCTGTGGATATTTTTCTTTTCTCTAACACATTAATTTTAATGTTGTTCAAACATGTGGATCAAAATCACCTGTGGGTGATTACCGTTCTAATATGTATGTACAACGTAGAAGACTTATCAATAAACATTAACATTAAATAACATCAATTTAATTATCAATTATCACTGTGGTGATAATTAGACTTTATACATATCAAAACGGTTAGTGCGGAAAAAACATAATTAATTTTCTTAAAATAATATAAAATTCATAAAATTTCAAAGAAAAAAATTTTGAAAGCCAAAATAGGATCGAATTGTAAACAACTTCATTGCCAATTTCATATTTCAAATTTTCAATCCGACATAGAAACCATCATTATTTACTATTACTAAACACATTATTAGTATTATTTACATAATAAAAATAAATAAACCAAAAAAATAAAAATAAAAATAAAAACTTGCATGTGCGCTGATGAATGAAAGACATTAATAAAGCAATAATTGCATGATAATCAAAGATTAAACAATACCAATTCAAGTCCACGGTCAACTTTCATAACTAAAAAAACAATGACGATCTGATGAACCGTGTTTGAAAAAAAAAATCAATTATTAATTGAACAATAATATTGCATGCGTTTTTATGGATGATCACGAGTTCGAAGCCTGATTCTGATACCAACTGTAAGTTATTAAACTTAAGTCCTAGATCTTGAACTCAATGATAATCACAATGACATACAAAATACACTTAATTAAAATACCTGATGAAGACATATTGCTTCTAGTGATTTGCCCATGATCCGAAATCTGCAGTATAGAGAGGAAGAGGCGAAATATGGTTTCTCCCTTTTGGCCTAAAAAACCCTAATGAGTTGATTTTAACACAATAGATGAATATGATGGATATTACATCTCTTTTATAGGCAGAGGAAGGATCCAAATTCCTATTAGGTTTTAATCTCAACCGTCCATCAAAATAGAGCTTATTTAGGAAACTTACCTTTTTTATAAACCAAATTTACTGTAATTTAGTAATTTCCAAATCAATCGTGATTCTCACTTATTGATCATATATAGATTTTCTTGACATGCAAGAAATATATTTTACACATTAATCCTATCTAATTTTAATTTTGACTACCAAACGATATCTTAAGGCGTTGTTTGCACTTCACGCCCCTTCTTTTTTGGATCTTTTAAAGTCACCAATGACGTTACGGTAGAATTGGAATATAGGCATGGAGAAAAGTTTCTCAGATTAAGTGGTTTGGGTGATTATTAAGATTCTTGTACCTTATGGATATTTTACAAAAATGTGGAGTGGGAGGAGGAAAAAAAGGTTACTGGTAAGATGCTTTCCACCCACCAACTTTTGCCCTTTCCGCAAGTGGAAAGTTGTCTTCCATTTGGCTGCTTTTGGATCGTTTGTGTGAGAGGGTGTTTAGGGTGGGGAATCATGACTTTCTAACTAGTTTTTGTGAGATGTGTTTGGGTTCAAATTATTCCTCAGATCCTCAGTTTCGTGTTTCCCTTTTTGGGGGTATGATCAAAGCAAAGCAAGAGGTTACACAGCGCAATATAACACGCCCAGGGATGGAGGATGGTATTAAACTATGGTAGTAGAGTTGTCAAAATGGATGGGGATTTTTGAGCCGGTCTACCTGTCACCTATAAGAGGTGGGTCAGGTAGGAAAAGTATGATTCCACTAGGAGACACATCAAACAGGTTGAGCTTGCCCGGTGTACTAGCAGGCAATGCCGGTGTGAAATTATTTTTGAAATTTGAAATATAGGTAAATGTCTAAATGATAATGGATTCGTTAAAAAATGACATTTGTATAGATGTTAAAGTAGATTAACAACAATATTAACAGGAAGATGAATTATAATAAGTTTCAAAAAGAGTGATGATAAAATGGTTTTGAAACTTAGAAAGTTATTCCAAAAACATTATTTAGAATATGCTAGTAGAAAATATATATTTTTTCTCATTAAGTGTGAAAAATGTTATTGTTATTTTCTTTTGATGAGTAGTGAAGAATTTGGGGGGCTGACCAGCTCGACCCACTATGATACCATTAATGAAACGGAGGCGCGTTAAGGATTACTCACTCTGTGTATTGCGATGCACGAAATTCAATCACTTGTGATTCTGAATTGATGCATTGTAGTTGAAATTCGAAGCATTGCAATTCAAATTGATGCATCGCGATTGCTAATTTGACATTAACAAAAAGAATCACTGCAGATCATCAAATCAAAATTAAAAGGAATGATTGCGGGCCGGTCTCCTTTTTTGAAATTGTAACCGCTCCACTACCGTCTTTTTATTTCCAATCGCATAAGTCTACTTTTATTTTTTTTCCCAATATTTCCCTGTCTCTCTCTTTCTTGTCTTCTTCATCGTAGTCGACAATGTACGATTTCAAATTCAAGGCCATCGACTTCATCAAAGTTAAGAAAGTTTACTACTTGCAAAAATACGCACATCACTCGGGAACACAAGTATCCAACAAACTTGTGCAATCTCACGAAGACGTTGTACTAATGACTTCTCTTCTTGCCTATCTTCAATGCTAACAATAACAATAACAGATAATCATTGTTTCATGGAAACACATATTTTTCAACAAATTAAAACCTTGATATATGAGTTTCAATTCATCAAGCATATATATACACTTTTACAAGGTTTTTATCACAATCAATGCCAATGTATTGTATTGCTCCATGATTTATCAAAATTTCTCCAAACATATCAAAAATACTTTGAGTGTACTATATCGAAACCAAAGATGCCTGAATCGAAACCAACGATACCCGAATCGAAACCAACTATGTCCGAATTGAAACTAACGATGTTCGAATCGAAACTAATGATGTTCGAATCGAAACCAACGATGCTGCATTGAAACCAACAATGCCCATTAACAGTTGGAAGTTTAGTGACTTGCTCACACACAAACAACAGTTGAAATTTTGGTGATAAACAATGAGAGAGTGGGGGTTAAGGAAGAAGACGTTGTCGAGTTTCAATGTGCGCAATCGACATCTTTTTTCATAAGACCAATCGGGATAGAGAGTGAACAAAGGAGGCTCTACCTGTTTGAAATGAAAACGATTTCAATTGTAGATCTTGGGCTTCGTCACTGGAACTCTCTGGAAGAAATGGAAAAGCCTTGCATGTCTTTGCATTAGAAGAAATGGAAATGTTGATAGAAAGAGAGAGATCACAATATTTCTAAGTAAGAGAGAGAACATTTTTTGGGGATTGAAATGTGGGGTGACGGAGGGGAAATATTAATGGAGAGAAATTTTGAGCGATGCCTAAATTTGGGTAGTGACTTTTGCATTGCGATGTCCAAAAATTGAGCGATGCTCAATGTTTTCATTGCGATGCCCAAATTTAAACAGTGACTTTATCCGTGCGTCTTTCCGTCATTAAGGGTATCTTCGTCATTTTCCATAAAAAGTATATTTTAATGATTTAAAACAAATATATAAGATTTTTCCTGTTATAATTTCATCACATAGGATTGGCTCAAATTTCTCCCAAATTACAAAAAAAAGAGGAGGAAGATAAGAAAGCAAGACAAAAATACTTTCATTCAAACTTTAGGTCTTAAAGCTATAACCCTTTGGGTCATCGATGCATTGAAATCTTCACATTCATCATGTTTTGACTACGAATGTCTTCGGATGTTATCTTGGTCGATTTCCCATGACGTTGAATTTTCGTCCAAATGAGATTCCTTTTCTTGTCACGACGAGGAAGGGTCCAATGAGGTGAGGATGAATATGTCAATTGTTAGCGTGTGCACATGAAAGAATAAGACGAGCATTTTATGAAAATGCATTTTACAGATTAATAAATCATATGGTACTTAATGGGTTGAAAAAAATTCAAAGCGTACCGGTCATCAATTTCTTTGAATATAAACACAAACACAGACACAAATGGTTATCGTTAATTTGAGTAAATTGGAAAATTTATAATGGATAACGTTACAAATATTTGAAGGCCCTTTATCGCTTGGAACTTTTATACTTTTTGGGATTCTCCTAAGTCCTAACAAGCTTGTTCTTGACACGGAATTAAACTTGAAAAAGATTATTTGACTTGACATGATTACAAATGAAAACATTGACCAAAACCTTTAATTTACACTATTTCCTTCCACCGGCTTGGATAATCCAATTGGGCAATCATTTAGCTTATCCCGATAACCTACCCATTTGACCTATTTGTATATTTCATTATTTATCTATTTTCTGCCTTACATTCGGCTAAAACAAAAATAAAAAAACCGCTTCTTTGAGACCTGTTCATGAGATAATTAAACAAAATTTCAATCTTGTTACATAAGGTTCGATCTTTTGAATTCAGATATTTGTCTTGAAAAATACCAACTCACCTCAAGTTCATGTTAATTAAAAGCTCACATGAGATTAGCTCGAGAACAAAATCTCAAATTTAGATACTTTTTTAGGTTCGTTAAAGCTTGAACAATAAAGTAATCGGTTCATTTTCGTCTTTAACAATTGGGTCACCTCTCAGAGTAACCCATTTTACCTAATTACTCTTTCGTTTTAACGAAACACATCATCCACAACTATGATTACTTGGTTAGATTTGTAAATGATAATGATTTGGCTAAGCGTCTCTCCATAATGATTAAGATTGTAGGTGGATGCTTAATGATGCATTAGTGGCTTATTTTTCTTTTATGTATACATTTAGTGCAATTCAAGTTATGCTCATTTCGTATAGTCCGTCATTATCGTTTAGTTAAAGATAAGAGACTAATTTGCGTCATATGTTTTCTTTTTGAGGAATGTTTGACTTACCGTCATTATTATTATTAGTGTTACAATTTATCTTATGAAAGAGCAAAATTGAAAAGTCACTCGTATCATTTTTAAAGCAAGTTATAATAATAGTGATAAGTCTAGCAATACTTGTTTTTTTCTTTCATTTTTTACCAATTGTTGATTCAACTTGTATTTTACTTTTACACTAGTTATTTAGTTCGTGCTTCGTACAGGTACAATGTGAGATACATATATTTTTTGTAATAATAATATAACTTTTGGACATTATAATTAGATTGTTAATCTCTTCTATGGTTATAATTTTTTTTTTCCTATTATTACTAATTTTAAGTGATTCTTTTACCTAAATACTTTTAAAATTAATATAAGTTTCTAGCTAACGTGAGATACATATTTTATATTAATAATAATAGTAATTTTTTTTAATCTAAAGATTTTTAAAATTAACATTTAACTTGATAATAATATTAGAAGTCATTCTGTTAAAAACTTTTAAAATCATAATTCATTTTTAAACAATATGAGATACTTATTTTATATTTTTATTGCCAATGAAAGTTTAAGTCTTTAATCTAAAGATTTTAAAACCAACACCACATTCTAACCATCTGGTATACAAATTTTCTATTAGTAATAATAGTAGTAGATAAAAGACTTTTTAACCAACATTTATTTTTAAACAATGTGGATACATATTTTCTATTGGTAATAACAAAAGATGTCTTTATCTAATGACTTTTATAACGAATACTCATTTCTAAATAATGTGAGATACATTTCTTTTTATCCAATGTGAGATACATCATCTAAAAACTTTTTAAACCAATATCACTTTTATAATCAATGTGAAATACTTCTCTTCTATTGCAAATAATTGTAGACTTTTAAAATCAACATTACTCTCTAACAAATGTGTAATACTTACATATCCTCATTTGATAATAATAGTAGAAGTCTTTTCTTTTAAAAAAAATTATAACCAACATTTCTTCCTAAATAATATGTGATACATATCTTCTATTATATTGATGATAAACTTTTAAAACCAACATCATTTTTTAACAAATGTAGGATATCTCTTATATTAGTAATAATAGTAAAAGTCTTTTTATCTAAAATTAAAATCAACGTCACTTTCTAACAAATGTAAGATATACATATTCTATTGATAATAATGGTAGAAGTCGTATATCTAAAGACTTTAAAAACAAGCATTACCATCTACTAAATGTATGATACATCTATTCTATTGATAATAATAGTATTTTTGAAACCAATATTAATTTATAACCAATGTTTGATACATCTTTTCTATTGATAATAATAGTAGAATACTTTGTAACCAATGTGAGATACATGCATCTATTATATTTGTAAAAAAAAGTTTTTAATCTAAAGACTTTTTAAACCAACAGTTATTTTTAAACAATGTGAGATACATATCTTTTATTGGTAATAAGAGTAAAAGTATTTACTATAAGACTTTTAAAACTAACATCTTTTTCTAAACAATGTAAGATACATCATTTTCATATTCTAACAACGTGAGATACTTCTTTTCTATTTCTATTGGTAATAAAAGTTTAAGGGTTTTTTTGGTAGTCGAACAAGGATAAACAGTATTATTAATCTCAGTACTATTAGTGCCCTCGCTATTAATACTCACTTGTATAT
The DNA here is from genome assembly GCA_013146195.2 of Codonopsis lanceolata. NCBI lineage: Eukaryota > Viridiplantae > Streptophyta > Magnoliopsida > Asterales > Campanulaceae > Codonopsis > Codonopsis lanceolata. Next base: position 47,369,663 of record CM028384.1, on the reverse strand, counting down.
CGGGGGTAGTTTTGATATTACAAATACTAATCCCAATTTTTTTTTAGTGAGGACGCTAATAATACCACCCCCCTTGATATTAATAGTGAGGGGATAATGACTTTATCTGATAACTCGTGTTATTAGTCCCAACCACCTATTATTAGCAACTAAAATTGCTGACTTATTAATCCTATCCCAAGTTAATCTTTAGTCTAAAAACTTTAAAACAAACATTTAAAATTTTATCTTTTTAAAAGTGAAAGTCTTTAATGTGTTATACATTTTTTATTAGTAATAATATAAAATAATTTAAACTTAATATCATTTTCTAACCAATGTGATACATACATCTTCTATTGGTAATAATGGTAAAAGTCTTTTATCAGATGACTTTGAAAATCAACATTACTTTCCAAACAATGTATGATGCATTTCTTCTATTGGTACTTAATAATAGTATTTTTAAAACCAACATCAATTTCTAACCAATGTGGGATACAACTTTTCTATTGTTGAAAAAAATAGTGTTTTTAGTGAAAGAAATTGTGCAACTTGAGGTACAAATTTCTTTACGTGTCATTTATTTGTTGGCGAAGGTAATTGCGCAAATATGTTCTACTCGGTGAGAGCATCAAAATGATATATTTATTTGTCGAAATCGAGTTTTGGATAATAATATATCAAGACTTAAAGTATAATACTTGTTAAAAAAATTAGTGTTTTTAGTGAAAGAAATTGTGCAACTCGAGACACAAATTTCTTTACGTATCATTTGTTTGTTGGCGAAGGTAATTGCGCAAATGTGTTCTACTCGATGAGAGCATCGAAATGATATATGTATTTGTCCAAATTGAGTTTTGGATGAATAAGATATCAAGACTTAAAGTATAATATTTATTAAAAAATTAGTGTTTTTAGTGAAAAAAAAAATTGTGCAACTTGAGACACAAATTTCTTTACGTGTCATTTGTTTGTTGACAAAAGTAATTGTGCAAATGTGTTCTACTCGGTAAGAACAACGAAATGATATATTTATTTGTCTAAATTAAGTTTTGGATGAATAAGATATCAAAGCTTAAAGTATGGTGTTAAAAGTGAGTCATTAGAAGTAATATCTCACCTTGAAGAGTTTTATCTTACATTGGTTAGAAGTAATGTTAGTTGTAATTTTTTTTAAATAAAAGTCTTCTTCTATTGACAATAGAAGAAGTTATATATACTAATACCTCTTATCATATTGATTATTATTATTATGTATTATTATTAGCTAATGACTAGAAAACCAAAAGTTTTTAAAACTTCCACATGAATGCTTAAGAATGAAGATTTATCCAAAGGTGGTGAATGAAGATTTATCTAAAGGTGGTGAGGTGGTACAACCATATTGCTCTTCACCAATTTTATATATTTATATATATATATAGAGAGAGATTTATTTTAATTATTACAAAGTTGCTAAAAACTAGTTAAAAAAAGCATATCCAAAGAACTGCGACAGTATATTTAGGGATAAGGATAATGATGTTGGCAGTATAACCTTACCATATATATATTTGCTAGTGAAATGTTAAAGGCATGAATGAGCAAAAGTCACCAAAGTGCTTACCTACAAAGATATCATCATATGATTCAGGGAAGAGCACAAGCTAAAGTAGTAGCTAGGAACAAAGAAGAAAGAAGAGGGACTATCATATCTATCACACACTTGCCCTAATGGAATGAAGCTGAAGTTGAAAAAGGTGGCCTTTTTTCTTTTGCTTCTCTACCTAAAGTAATATGCTTATAGGGGAGGGGACCAACTCTGGTTGGGGATGGGGATGGACTCTGTCATCTTCTCTACCTACCACTACCCACTACATATTTTCTTTTTTACTTCGCTTAAGTTGTGAGCTACTAATGAGGAAAAAGAGGATAAATATAAATATATAATGATGAGAGTTGAGTTGGGAATCATAGCCTTTGGTTACCAATTACTATCTTGGAGGTTGTAAGTTGTAACCAAACCAACCAATGAAAGGAAAATAATCATTTTTTTAATAACTCTTTTACATATTTTGATGTCAGTTTTCTCACAAAAAAAAAAAAAAAAAAAAGGTTAACTTATTGATAAGAGTTATGTATATAGTTATTGATAAGTCGTCCATGTGAGATAATGTTTTCTAGGATTAGGTTGGTCATGACAATTTTATTTATTCATTTTTCTTTTCCTTCTTATCTATGATGATTTATAACATAGAAAAAAATAGCTTGAGACACTTTTTTGTAAAAAGATTAGATTATTGTTCTATGAATTTCCTAAAAATGTAAAATTCAAGAAGTATAATCACCTTTTTTTTTTTTTTCAGGTTATTTGGCAACCAACCAAGACAATTCAGTCCCCACTAAAGCAAAATAAAATTAAAAAAAAATTACCCCCAATTTTTGTCCTCCCACAAAATCATTAAAAAAATAGGATTAAATAATTATTTGGTCCCTCTATTTTCACTTTTTTTTGTTTGGTCCTACCTCTTTTTTTTTATTAGATGTGGTCCTTTCATTCAAGATTCGCTATGAGATACCCCCTCTAAGCGTTACCGTTAATATCACCGTCTAAAAAAATTTAAAATAACAAAACTATCCTTCACTACATGCGCATGCACGACACATGGTGATATTAACGGTAAAAATTTAACATTAGCTAACTTTTCAAAATGTCCAAATTATAGGGATTTAATGTCCCGTTCATCTCTGTCTGCCGTGAACCATGTCTAAACTATATGGGATCATCAAAGAATCGCCTTTCCCGTTCATCTCTGCCTGCCGTGAACCATGTCCCGTTCACAACTTAACCGGCTTCCTTGTCCGCGATCTGGCCATGCTCCAGTCACATCTCCATTCTCTGCAACACCGTAGCCATTGTCTTCTCCAAGATCCGATCTTCTTATCCATTCCGACCAAACTTGTAACTACTCCAGTCATAGATATGAAAGATGGAAGCCACAAATCTTTTTGAATTTCAATTCCAAGGTTGAAGATGACTTTTTTTTAATTGGCACATTAATTCCATAAAGTTTGGATATTTTGAAAAGTAAGTCAATGTTAAATTTTTACCGTTAATATCATCATGTGTCGTGCATGCACGTGTAGTGAAGGGTAGTTTTATCATTTTAATTTTTTTAGACGATGATATTAACGGTAACGCTTAGAGGAAGTATCTCAAAGCGAATCTTGAATGGAAGGACCACATCTAATAAAAAAATGAGTAAGACCAAACAAAAAAAAAGGTGAAAATGGAGGGACCAAATAATTATTTAATCCAAAAAAATAATTATATGAATATTATTATAATCCCATGAATGCCCCTTGCCCTCATTTTATATTAAGTCCCAACCCCTCCATAAGTTTGACCTTCGCATTTTACACCAATTATATTCCCTCAAAACACACACAATTAGCCAAATTACCGACGAACGCCCTCCCTAGTCCCTCTCTCCCTAGTCCCTCCCTCGCTTCCCTGTCTCCAGTACCATGTGTGTGTTTTTTCTCTTTCAGACACTTATGCGACATTAATGGAGGTAGCCGTAGCGAGGAGTGTTTGGGACAGTGTAATTGAAATAACAAAGGTCGCCCAAGAAAAGGGTATCGACCCTTTGACGTGGGCAATCCAGCTTTCCTCGAAGTTGACTTTGGCAGGGGTGTCTTTGCCGTCGACGGAGCTTGCACACCTTTTGGTATCTCACATTTGTTGGGAAAATAACGTTCCCATAGCATGGAAGTCCCTTGAAAAGGCCCTATCGTTCAAGATCGTTCCTCCTTTCCTCATTCTCGCTCTTCTCTCTACCAGGTCTCTCTCTTTCTCTGTGCTTGTGTGTGTGCGTGAATACTTCTCATTTTGATCCCAGTTGTGCTAAAAATGGGATCTTTTTGGTGATTTGGAGCTGGTGTTTTATTGGGTTTGTTATGACTTTTGAAATTGGTGTCAAATGTTTTTTAGACAAATTAATCGCCGTTGATCTAGTGGGTCCCTCTTCCGGTTTTAGTGGGCCCCTCGTGAAATGAATGGTGGGTGATTAAAACTGAGCATTTTACTTCGTTTCTTATTTAGTTTGACTTAAAAATGGAGAATGCATATTTGTATTAGATATTGCAAGAATGTGCTATTGTCTCAAGAGGACATCGTTTAATTCATGTAGCCGATTTTTGGGACAAGGTTGAGTTGATTGTTTACCTTTATTTTTTCTTGAAAATGGGGTTTGTTTGCTAAATTTTTTATCTTTGTGAAGATGCTGTAATGAACTTATGTTATCCCTATCGATAAGTTAGGAATTATAGACTTTATGTCAAGTAGTTGTTACTCTGCTTTCGCTGGTTGAGTTGACTAGCACTTTGCATGCAATTTGACTTCTGAGACATTGGTGACTTGGACAGATTTTAGCTGTGTAAATGTTCAATGTGATCAAAATCACTGCCACGAGCTCTTCCTAGATACTGGTTTGTGGGCTTATTATGGCTCGTTTGTTTCACGGAAAATTATTTTCAGAAAATGATTTCGGAAAATGATTTCTAGAAAATGAAAAGATTTAATTTTCAAGTGTTTGGTAAATCTTTTGAAAATAAGCTGAAAAACATTTTCGGGTGTCTGGCAAACGTACGGAAAATGCTACGGAAAACAATATATGAATAAATACAAAAATATATTCTAATATTAATGCTCATATTGAATATAAGATAGTGTTGAGATTTAAGTAATTTTCCATCGGTAACCTTAATTTATCATTAGTCGTGTCAAATCAATAAGGTCTATCTTTTTTCAATCTTAAAAATACAAATAAAAAAATTGACAATTGATATGAAAAAAAAAACGTTTTAAAAAAGAAAATGAACAATATTTGGGACGTCCCTAAATAATATAGTTGACACTAATTTTAGGACGTAGTGAGTATTTATTAAAATTATAATTTATAAATAGTATGCACAAACTCCATTTATATTTCTAAATATATTTATTTGTTGAGTGAATGTGTACTGGTGGAAGGGGCGGAGAGGTGCTCGAACTTTTGGAAAATGACTTACGGAAAATGAATCCGTAAGTCATTTTCCGGAAAAGAAGGCTTTATTTTCCGTTGACTCGGAAAAACTTTTACGTTGACTACATTTTCCTAAGGTTACCAAACACCGGAAAATGAGGAAAAACATTTTCCGAAAGTCATTTTCCGTGAAACAAACGAAGCCTAAATTTCATATTTTGCTGCATATGTTTAATCAATGGTACTGGAGCTATTGAGCTCCTGTGGTGCTTGTATTAGATATTGCAATCATAATTTCGTTGATTTTTTGCTCACTTTAATGGCATTGACTTTAGCCGACCCCAAGTGATTGGGACAAAAGCTGAGTTGAGTTGTGTTGAGTTAAATGGCATTACTTCTAATTGTATTTGACCATTACCTTACTGAGATGTGCTATTTCAAAACTGCCAACTCACTGTTACTTCCTTCTTCTTCGTATGTCACAATATTGAATGATGTCTTTACTTCTTTTCGACAGGGTTATTCCAAATCGGCTTTCTAGGCCAGCAGCATTTCGAATTTATATGGAACTCCTCAAGAGACATGCTTTCACGCTTAAATCTAGTATAAGTTGTTCAAATTATGAAAAGTAAGTTCTTGATGTTCTTGCTTACGTCGCACGCATCTCATTCTTTACCTACAACAGCACACTCCGCCCCATGTCAAGAGTCCACTTAAAAGAGTCTCTTTTCTCAATTAAAGTTCCGCCGTTTGTGTTATCCTAACTTTAACCCGCCACATTTATCAACCCAAAAATAAAAAAGAAAGAAAGAAAGAAAAAGGTAGAAAATCTGTAGGTTAGGGGCGATAATGCAATGTTAGAGATGTTTGGTTTCTAGAAAATGGACCTCTTTAAATGGGATAACTGGGGTAAGCCAGTATTATAACTATTTGAAAAATGTTGTAGCTTTTGTAATTTATTACCTATCTTTTTATGCAGGACTATGAATTCAATTGACAATGTTCTACATCTATCACAAATAGTTGGTCTCCAAGCCAGTGAGCCTGGCATTGTTTTAGTCGGGTTTATTTTTTCAATTGTTTGGCAGTTATTGGATGCATCATTGGAGGATGAAGGTTTGCTGGAACTTACTCCAGACAAGAAACCTATGTGGGCATCGATACCCCAGGATATGGAAGTAGGTCATCATGATCTTTATGAGGAAAAGTGGACTGAATGTCAGCAGATGTTGCAAAGGATTAACACTGTGATGGCAATTGAGCTGATTGGGCAATTCCTGCAAAACCAAGTAACTGCCAAGATTCTTTCCTTGGCTCGTCATAACATGTCAGAACTTGATTACTTTTATTTTACAGTTGCTTTTCAAGCTTCATACATTCATCAACAATTCATATTGGGCAACGGGTATTTTACTGGCTAATTCGTTGGCTCTTTATTCAGGCCCACACATTGGAGAAGTTTTGTTCAGCGACTGCAACTTCTTATAGTGAATTCCTCGTCATTGAGAAATTCAAAGGTTATGACACCAGAGGTACTTGTTAAGTTGATATCAGAAGATCGCAAAATTTGTTCTCCAGAAAGCAAATCGAGTTATCTGCAAGACTTGCATGCAAAAATTTCATCTGGGCCTTTGGCTTCTTCTGCTGGTCTTTGTCATGGAACTAATCTTTCCTCTCTTTGGCTTCCTCTTGATCTGGTGCTAGAAGATTCAATGGATGGTTCGCAAGCTACTACGACAAGTGCCGTTGAAATAATTTTTGGTAAAGTTCATCTTCTTATTTTGCTCATCACGGATTACTTTGAAAGAGGTGGTCATATTCATCAAGTCCAATGGAATGAAAACTTGGGCTCTTATACAGGTTTGATGAAGGCCCTTCAAGCCTTTAATGGAACTTCTTGGCATCAGAGTTTTCTGGGTCTATGGATGGCTGCACTACGTCTTGTTCAAAGGGTTGGAATTTGTCAATCTTGAATTAATCATTTGTCTTTTTTTGCAACTAAAGAGTATTTTGTGCGTTTTATCCTTCTAACTGCATAAACATAACAATTTTTGTTGTTGGTCCATGCAACAATTTTCAGGAAAGAGATCCCATTGAGGGCCCTGTGCCTCGCCTGGAGACTCGCATGTGCATGTTATTGTCTATTACAACTCTTGTGGTTTCCGACCTTATTGAGGAAGAGGAAAGCACATCAAATGATGATCATATACAATGTAGCACCAAAAACCACTGTGTGGAACAGGTTCCTTGGAAGCGTCGGAAAGAGTTGGTCTCTAGCTTACAGAGTTTGGGTGATTACCAGAGTTTGTTAACTCCCCCTCAATCAGCTATTCCCGCTGCTAATCAGGCTGCTGCAAAAGCAATGATGTCTATATCGGGCATCAATGTTGGTACTGCATACTTTGAGTGCATCAGCATGAAAGACATGCCAACTAACTGTTGTAAGTAACGTCTCTTAACTCATAAAGCAGCAAATACTTTTTTTTAGTTCGGTTTTTGCAGTCTGTGAGTGTTAGAGTTGTACCACTTCCGAGTAAATGGAGTTTGTATTTGTGCATTGGAATTGATCTTGTCTCGCTGGAGCCAGGATAACAACTAACAGGACCGTGGTTTTATCCATAAGCCTGTTCAACCCTAATCTGCTTTTTATCCTATTTTGCAGCTGGAAACCTGCATCATTTAATAGTTGAGGCATGTATTGCCAGAAATCTGTTGGACACGTCAGCATATTTCTGGCCAGGCTATGTGAATGGACGGATGAACCAAATACCTCATGGGGTGCCTCCTCAAGTGCCTGGTTGGTCGTCATTCATGAAGGGGGCTCCTCTTACTCCAGTTATGATCAATGCTTTAGTTTCATCTCCTGCTACAAGGTATTAATGTACTTATCCATACAAAATATTTCCTTACTTGATTGTACATTTTCATTTAGGGTATTCGTGCTTCTACTTCCACTCAGTGATGCTTTCATGTATCATTCTGAAGCTGCACCTTAAGTTTCTATTCCACCATTGACTGGGTCGTTCTGTTTAGCTTTAGTATCCCTTCTATTGAATATCTGGGATAGGGTAGTTTTTGATATGGTGCCATCTAGGTGTTGACTCCATAGATTTAACCTTGTCAAATATCTAATTGAATGTTACATTAGCCTCATCCAACATAGTTCAGTAATGGAGATTCGAGTTGGTATGATCAACTATTTAGAACACTTTCAGTTATTTGAAGAACTATTGCATCAGATATTGATGCTATGGGACATTTCAATGTATTGGCGAGGCCTCTTAATTTGCAAAGTACAATGGTGATGCAAAGTAGCAATTAGATGTTTTTTTGTATTCCACGAGTGTGACCTGGTCTTCGGTTACACCATTTTCTTTCCTGAAGCCAGGTATATCAGATGCTCATTTTTATTAATTTAGCCAAGGATAAAGGAACTGAATTTAAGCTCATGGGTTTGATGGAAGTTTAGCAGAGCTGGAGAGAATATTTGAAATTGCAGTCAATGGATCAGATGATGAGAAGATAGCTGCTGCTACAATCCTTTGCGGTGCTTCTTTAGTTCGTGGTTGGAATGTGCAGGTAACCTGTTTGAATAGTTACATCCATACAAATTTTATGAGATCGTTCAAACCAAGCTACGCATAGAGCATTGGATTGATTGAAGCAAATTCGTCAAGTAATTATCTTGACAATTGCAGGAACACACCGTTTACTTCATTACCAGATTGTTATCTCCCTCGGTTCCCGCAGACTATTCTGGTTGTGAAAGCCATCTTATATGTTATGCTCCGATGCTGAATGTCCTCCTTGTCGGAATAGCACCTGTTGACTGTGTTCAGATTTTCTCTCTCCATGGCTTGGTATGTTCAGCTAGCATTTTAGACACCTCCCCTTTACAGACGAGTTAATAGTTTTCATAGTTTACTGTACAATGATTTTGCTTGGTTTGATCAGGTTCCACAGCTTGCTGGTTGTTTAATGCCAATATGCGAGGTGTTTGGATCATGTGTACCCAATGTATCCTGGACCCTCACAGCAGGAGAAGAGATCTCTGCCCATGCTGTCTTTTCAAATGCGTTTGCACTTCTATTAAAGCTATGGAGGTTTAATCATCCACCTCTCGAACATAAAGTCGGAGATGTGCCCCCTGTAGGATCCCAACTAACACCAGAATATCTCTTATTAGTTCGAAACTCACTGTTAATGTCGTCCGGAAACATCCACAAGGACCCTAATAGAAGAAGACTTGAAGCAGTTGCAAGTTCATCATCTCCTAATCCCATATTTGTAGATTCTTTCCCGAACCTAAAAGCATGGTATCGTCAGCACCAAGAATGTATAGCCTCAACTCTTTCGGCTCTTGTTCATGGGACACCTGTTCATCAAATTGTTGAAGGCCTTCTTAACATGATGTTTCGAAAGATTGGTAGAGGAAGCCAGTCCCTAACATCTGGAAGTAGTAGTTCATCTGGACCGGGAAATGATGATACTTCTCTTAGACCCAAATTACCTGCTTGGGATATTCTTCATGCTGTTCCTTTTGTGGTCCATGCTGCTCTAACAGCTTGTGCCCATGGAAGATTATCGCCTCGTGAACTTTGTACAGGTCAGTCTGATGTGTTTGTTCAAGTTCTTTGTCCCAAACAATGGAGCGCACAAAGAACTCATATTGGAGGAAGATATGTTAATATAGCCCTCAGGTTACTAAATCATGTATTGTTCTGTTTCAGGGCTGAAAGATTTAGCGGACTTCCTCCCTGCATCTTTGGCGACCATCGTGAGTTACTTCTCAGCTGAAGTGACTCGCGGTGTTTGGAAACAAGTGTCTATGAATGGAACCGATTGGCCAAGTCCAGCTGCAAATTTGTCCTATGTTGAAGAGCAGATCAAGAAAATTCTAGCTGACACTGGTGTTGATGTCCCGAGCCTTCTTGCAGGTTCTTCCTTCCTTCCTTCCATTCAAAAGTGCTGAACTGTTGTCTGTGAAATGGTCTCTGATAAGTATTCAAAACCAGGCTGCCAACTAGTTAATGATGGAACTAGTTATCCAATATAATCGTTGGAATTTTTTCTTGTGCAGGGGTGAGCTCTCAAGCTACACTTCCACTGCCCTTGGCTGCCTTTGTCAGCCTCACTATAACCTATAAACTCGATAAGGCCTCACAGCGCTTTCTCAATCTGGCTGGCCCAGCCTTGGAGTCTCTCGCAGCAGGTTGCCCGTGGCCGTGCATGCCAATTGTGGCTTCCTTATGGACCCAAAAGGCGAAACGCTGGACCGATTTCCTTGTCTTTTCTGCTTCACGAACTGTCTTCCTTCATGACAATGCTGCAATTGTTCAGCTTCTCAAAAGTTGCTTCACTGCTACACTTGGCTTGAACTCCGCACGCATTCCAAGCAACGGTGGCATTGGAGCGCTTCTTGGGCATGGATTTGGATCCAACTTTTATGGGGAGATCTCTCCGGTAGCCCCCGGATTTTTATATTTGCGCGTTTACCGTTCCATCAGAGATATCATGTTCATGAGAGAAGAGATTGTTTCTTTATTGATGCAATCAGTGAAAGATATAGTTCATAATGGGCTTCCTAGAGAGAGCTTTGAAAAGCTGAAGAAAGCCAAACACGGAACAAGATATGGACAAGTTTCACTTGCTACGGCGATGACAAAGGTGAAGCTATCTGCCTCACTTGGGGCTTCTATAGCATGGCTATCTGGGGGCTTGGGCTTAGTTCAGTCATTGATAAAAGAAACTCTGCCTTCGTGGTTTATCTCTGCTCACACGTCTGAGCAGCAAGAAAGCTCTGGAGGAGCTGTTTCAATGCTTAGGGGATATGCACTTGCAAATTTTACAGTGCTTTGTGGAGCTTTTGATTGGGGAGTGGACTCGTCCTTGCCAGCATCAAAGTGGCGTCCAAGAATTATCAGTTACCACATGGAGTTTCTAGCAAGTGCCCTTAACGGAAATATTACACTAGGTTGTGATCCTGCCACCTGGCATGCTTATGTCTCGGGATTTGTGAGCCTAATTGTGGATTGCACACCGAGTTGGGTGGTGGAAGTGGACGTTGAGGTTTTGAAGAGGGTAAGTAAAGGATTGAGACAATGGGACGAGGGGGATCTAGCGCTCGCTTTACTGGAGGCAGGTGGATTTGGTACAATGGGTGCAGCTGCAGAACTCATTGCTGATAGTGAATAATTTTCATTCACTCACTCTCACTCTCTCTCTTTCCTTTTTCATTTAAATTATTTCCATTTTTAACCCAAAATTTTGTAGAGTGACGTATGTATTGTTTAGCATGTAGCTGTACATGAGCTTTTGTTATCTAGGACAACATAGAATGAAGTTTCTAATTTCTGGAGTCTATATATTGGAAAGTTCTTCAGTCGTATACCTAGGCTGCAGTGTTTGGTAATGAAAAACTGAAAATGGAGAAGGTAATCAAGTGTGGAGCATTCTTATTTAGTATTTTACTCTCTGACATTAACTTATTGATTATAAAGATCATATTTGAATATTTGATTCTGACAAAGTAATTGGATTTTCTTCATCGGGATGTTTTTATTTTGTTTACCTTTCTTGTCTTTTAAGGTATCCAAACAGAGCGCTAAAATAACTCTTCTTTTGAAGCTAAAAACTGGTCAATACCCAAAACACTAGCCCTTCTGTTAAGGGAGAGGCTGCAACCTCCATATTCTTGTCAAACCAGTACATTATGAAGTGTACAAACCGAGTTGGCCTATGCACTGCACAGAGCTTGTAACCCGGCTTGCCTATGTGCTGTTCTTGTAGTATTGGTCTTAAAACGTTCTGCAGACTCTCGAGGCTAGCTTGCTAGTCTTGATATATCACGCAGACGACTTCATCAATCTTTGGCTTTCCATGGCTTGTTTTATTGAAGTTGCACCATCCCACATTCCTGCATTGGTATAAAGATTGTGTAAAGTAATTCAACCGCGGCCATAAGATGGTTCTGATCTTACCAGACTCTCAACGGCCCTTATTCCTACTGCCACATTACCACGTTTTCTGGATGTGTCCAACAAAGAGAGAAGAAGAGCAGAACAGGAGAACAGGAGAAGACTCACAAAGGGAAAGTGGGTTAATTGGGATTGATGGAGGGAAAGAAGCAGTGTTTGAAAGAGGTAGGAAATAAGGGGAAGAACTTGGAGGCGAGATGAGGAGACGGAGAATTATGTTATGGCAGCATATATTGGCAAATCTTCTGGCATACTCGAACAACACTATTTTGAGAAACATGGGTAGCATTTTTGGTACGGTGATTAATGCTTCCGTAGGCATGCAAATTTGAATTTGAGTATGGGATAGTTTTGGAGGAACAAGAACCGAGGGGAAGGCCATGGATGAATGATGAATCGGATGTTTGCAGAAATAGAATTAATGAACAAATAATTACAATAAATATAAATCCAATATATAAATTGACTGATCATGACCAAAATTTAAAAAAAGAAGAAAAAGTACTCCCTCCATTCCAAAAAGCACTAGTATACTATATTTGGGTCAAGGTTTAGTCAGTTTGATTAATTCAATGCTTAGTTTGGCTGTTGTCTATGGAATCCCAGTCGACCTGAGGTCACTGATCAGTGCGAACATTGCAAGACTGTGGTCCTTTGAAACTCCGGAGGCAGAGACAGTGAAGATGGTTAGTTTTGTGAAAGGGTCAAAGATAAATGAGGGGAAAAGATGAGATAATTGAACTTCAAATGAAATGGAGCGTAAAAGCTTCAGTGTTAGAGTCAAAGAGGCAAGAAGTCAGCCAGTCAAGAACTTCTGAAGAGATGAAGGAACAGGATGGCTGGAATTCATCAAAGGAAAAGATAAGTATACAGACGGATAGGGGGAGCAGGCTGTAAAGGAGAAGACGAGTAGATGGTGAATGGGAAAAGGGACCTTAATGATGAGTATTCCAAAGCTGGAGTGATAAATTGGACGGCAGAAGAATAAGTCGGCGTGAAGAAGTCGAGGAAGACACAGAGACAGATGAATGTGTTAGACGTTTGCAGGTGGAAAAAGCCTCAGCGGTGGTCCAAATCAGTTTTTTCAGCATTTTGTCTGAAGATAGTGACTTGAACATTGAAATGAACTAATATTGTCATTGAGTTCAGCACGGAAGACAGACTTATAAGGGGTAGGTCTATTATGTGAACTAAAGGACGACTGTCTTCCATTGGCTGTTGAAGTTAAATTTATGGAAAACAAAAGATTAATGGAAGTATAGAAGTTCATAGAAAGCAGAAGATTAATGGAAGTATAGATAACATTTCAGCCATCCATTACCCAATATTCACAATAGACGATGGAGTCAACCTCGTTGGTAGTGCTCTTGTTGCATTTGCCAGAAGCTACGTACCAAGGTTTTTGTTGAATGTTGGTACTTTGTAGCTGTTGCTTTTGTTCTCGTCCATGCAGGTTTGGGGTGGAGATGGTCAAATTTACGGAGAGCCAGCTACCTTGCTAGGGAAAAATGATTACTCTTGATATATGTTTCTTCTGGGTGCTTTTAGTTTTGCAGCATGTTCAACAAAATTTACTCCATCCACATGAAAAGACAACATTCAAGATGTGGCACTTAACTTTTAAGGACTAGTGTTTTGAGACCAACTTTAAATACTCATTTCAGAACGAACGTTTCCAGAGACAACTGAACGTGTTGCGTGAGAATCATCCCTTTCAATAACTAAGAGTAGTCACTGTTCCAAGTAAGGGTATAACTAACTATCTGCAACATGTTAAACCCTGTCAGAAAACCATACCACTATATGCAGGTGTCCTCGTCATTCTTTGGCTTTGCATTGCTTGCCTTACTGAAACTGCATCATCCCACTTTCCTGCTTCTGCATATATATTGAATAGAAGAATTCTACTAGGACCATGAGATGGTTCTGCTCTTGCCAAACTCTCAGCAGCCCTTTCACCTACTTCCACATTACCATGTGTTCTAGATGCTGCCAACAATGTACCCCATATCACGACATCTGCCTTCATGGGCATGCTCTTCATCAGATCCTCCGCTTCTTCTAATCTCCCAGCTCTACCCAAAAGATCCACCATACAACCATAATGTTTGATGTTTGGATCAATATTGTAAACACTCTTCATGCTTTTAAAATGATGCTCTCCCTCTTCCACCAGCCCAGCATGACAACATGCAGTTAATACTCCAATAAATGTGATCGAATTGGGTTTTATTTTACACATTTGCAAGTCTGAGAATAGTGTAAGAGACAAATCTGCATGGCCATGCATTGCTGAACCACATATGATGGCGTTCCAAGGTGAGACAGTAGAAACCTTATCTCTGACCTGATTGAAAACTTCTAATGCAGTGCTGATGCTCCCACATTTAGCATACATGTCAACAATAGCGGCACTTAAATAATCATTCAGAAAAAATGAGTTATTGCATATATATTCATGAGCCGCTCTTCCTTCTTCCAATATGCCCAATGAAGCAATCGCAGAGAGGACACTAACCATCGTAATTTCATTCGGATTTATACCACAAGATATCATTTCATAGTAAAGTTCCAGTGCCATATGAGGCTGTTCCGTTTGTGAATAACCAGAAATCATTGAACTCCATGAGAAAACATCTCTCTCAGGCATCTCATTAAAAACTTCTCTTGCATGATCAACCATTCCATTTCTTACAAGTCCTGAAATAAGCGCATTCCACGATGGCCTATGGTCCTTGCTTCCCAGCTCAAATTGTAAACAAGCAAGATTTATTTTACGACAAGTAGCATAAAAATGGATTATTGCTGACTGCAAATAATCATAACGGTCTAAACCTATCTTTACACTCACGCTATGAAACTGCTGACCCTCATTAAGCGCCATCACTTGTCCACATGCAGATATAATATCAACAATCATAACAACATTAGGACCCACCCCGCTATGTAGCATTGCACGATACAAAGGCAAAGCTTCACTCAGCTTCCCTTCTTGCACATAGTAATCAATAACCGTACCCCAAGAAACCACATCTCTTTCAGGCATTTTCTCAAACAATTCCAAAGCCAAGTCAACAAATCCACCTTTTGCGTACCCATTCAGCATTATATTCCAAGTAACAATATTCCGATCAGGCATCTCATCAAACAGAGCCCTCGCATCCTTCAAACACGAACAAGCACAGTAAACCTTAACCAAGTTAGTCAAAACAACATTAAATCCCTCGGCCCCAATCTTAACAACAAAAGCATGGAGCATATGACCATTCCTCAACCCAACACAATGTGAATAAGCTGATATCACACTAGACATTGTCAGTTCATTCTGAACGAAACCCAAAACCCTCATACCCTTGAAAAGCTTGATCGCATCATACCAACAACCTCCTTGCGCTAAACCAATAATCATAGTCGTAAACGAAACCTGACTTTTGTCCGGAATCTTATCAAACAGTTGGCGTGCATAACGTAAATAACCAAATTTGACAAACCCGGCAAGCAAAATGTTGCATGATATAGAATCAAGTACAGAACAAGAATCAAGGATATATTTCGCATCAAGTATTGCACCAGACTTTGTGTAGAAACTGATTAAACTATTAAGGATGAAGATGTTGGAGAGGAATCCAGTTTTGAGGAGAAGGGAGTGGAGTTGTTGAGCTTGAGAGATGGCTGAAATGGAGGAACAAGATTTTAAGGCGGAAATTAGAGCGCGTTCGTAACTGGGTTGGTGGATGGTGTGGTTGTAGCCATGGAAGAAGGCGGTTAAAGTACGGAGGTGGTCTTCTGGTTGAATCGGAGCTTTGGCGGTGGTTGTAATGGAATAACATTTTCGAATTTGCGGGGATGACAGAGTGGATAGGATGGGAGAAAGACGGCGCGGTTTGGCTTTGATGGCAATGTTCATTAGCTCCGAACATGAGAACCGTTGGCGTTGGTGGTGATTGCCGATTGGGACGAACCTTTGGAGAGAAAAGAAGTGAAGAAACGGAACGTAGAAAGCAGCAACGAACACAGGCTTCTTTTAGAGCATCACCGATGTTTCGACTACTTGTAGATTTAGTCACGTTACCACTTACACACTTTTCTCTTCTTTAACTTATTTAAAAATGTGTGTTTTGGGGGAGGGGGGTGCTGCATAATACTCCCTCCGTTCCTAATTTATTGTCCTGGTTGACCCGGCATACCGTTGAAGAAAACTTATTTGACTGGATTATTAATATTGGTTTAATGTATAGTTTCCTTTAAAGCCCATGTGTATGTGACACATAATTAAAGTAGGGCGAAAAAGTAAGGGTAAAGTGATAAAAGTGATGTTCTAAAAAAGTAAGTTTTAAAGTGGACAATTATTTTGGGACGGACGAAAAATGAAAAGATGACGATAATTTAGGGACGGAGGGAGTATGTATTTTATTTGAGATGTATTAATTAAATTACATTTAAAATTAAATTCTTATTTTAAAATTAATTTATGTCTTAATTTATAAATAAATTTATTTATACGAAATATTTAAATATGAAATATATTAAAGGATTAAATGATTACTTGGTTCCTGAACTATCCAAAAACTATGTGTTTCGCCCCTCTATTTTTTTTGTATGCATTTAGTCCCTCAATTTGATTTTTTTGGTCAATTCCCTCATTATCGTTACTAAAAAATTTAACATTAGCTAATTTTTCAAAATATTCAAACTATTGGGAATTAATGTGCCAAATTGAAAAACCTAAATCGACCATCACAAACTAACCGACAATGGCTCTCCCCTTGAAAATGTACACTAATTCTCCTCACTTATTAAAGTCACATTGGCTTCCGATAAAGAGGTTGCCATCGACCTCTTTCCACTCCTAATCACATACACAGACGGCACCGTCAATCGCCTTATCACCTCCCCCTTCCTTTCACTATCACCTGATTCAGATCTATACAGAGGCGCATGTACAGAAAGGAAAAGAAATTGAATTTTGTCGTACTCGCAAGTGATAAACTGATGAACTTAGAGACACATTCTTGAACAGTTTCCTTAGCATCCTTGGCGATTTTTCCATTAGCTAGAAGCCCTTTCTTCATGATCCAACTAATGTTGGCGATCGGCAAGTACATGTCTTGCTCCCGAACGTTAGACGACCTCGGGCTCAGATTTTCTCTCTCGTGGCTTCCACCGCCTAGACTAATCGAGATCAGAGTCGCGTCCGCCATTACAAAACCCTAAGCCAAACAAAAAACAAAACATGATCATCATCAAGAATCAATCAAATATAATTCACAAACCGCATTCACAAACAGAATTGAACACACACACACACACACACACACACACATATATATATAGAGGATGCGTATGTGTAGGTTTATAGAGAGAAATGCATGTGTTTGTGTTTGAGAAAGAGAGGGAATAGATGCGTACCGGTGTGAGGGGAGAGAGAATTTGTCAATTGACACATTAACTCCCTATAGTTTGGACATTTTGAAAAGTTAGTCAATGTTCAATTTTTAAATAACGGTAACGGTAGGAGGGGGAATTGACCAAAAAAATTGAATTAAGGGACCAAACGCACACAAAAAAATAAAGGGACGAAATGCAGAGTTTTGAGATAGTTCAGGGACCAAATAATTATTTAATCCTTTAATATATTTCATATTTAAATATTCTGTATAAATAAATTTATTTATAAATTAAGACATAAATTAATTTAAAAATAAGAATTTAATTATAAATTTATAATTTAATTAATACATCTCAAATAAAACACAAATTATACAGCCAGCCCCCCCCCCCCCCCACACACACACACACAAACAGCCAACCCACCACCCCCATTCTTGTTTAACTCAAAGCTGGGCCCCACCCCT
This sequence comes from Codonopsis lanceolata, assembly GCA_013146195.2. Classification (NCBI taxonomy): domain Eukaryota; kingdom Viridiplantae; phylum Streptophyta; class Magnoliopsida; order Asterales; family Campanulaceae; genus Codonopsis; species Codonopsis lanceolata. The sequence goes on along the minus strand of CM028384.1, from coordinate 47,351,843 downwards.
CGCCCCTCTCACTCGCCTTTATCGCGCATGTGATGCATAGAGCTGTCAAGGTGGGTTGGCGGGGCGGGCCAATCCACAACCCGCTATAACCCACCATTTGATGGGGCGGGGCGGGCCAACCCATGAAATGTGGTGGGCCGGGAAATTGTCAACCTAACCCAACCCATCTTGGGTTGTGGGTTAGGCGGGCCAACCCACCAACTTTTTCCCAATTAATCTAAATAATAAAAATAATCATAAATAACACAAAAAAATGTCACAATTCATTAAAAAAATTATATTTTCTACTATTATATTTTTAATAGTGTTTTCTAACAACTTTCTCAAATATTTATAATATAAAATGATAAAAAAATAGAAGTAAGAAACTATTTTATCATTACTCTTTTTGTATGTTCTTATAATCAGTTTTTCTATAAATATTGCTATTAATATATCTTATTCTGACATCTTTAGTTGTTATAAGTGTCATTTTTTGAACGAATTCAAAATCATTTACTAATATTTCAGATATAAAAAATAATCTTACATTTTTGAGCGAAAAATGATTTAAACTAATTATTTCAAACTTATAACTTGGTTATTTGAAATTAGTATATGGCGGGCCAACCCGCCCTGACCTACCCCAACCCACCTCAACCCGCAACCCACCGCGGGCTCAACCCATTTGACCCACCTCCTAATGGGTTCATATTTTCCCAACCAAACCCACCTTTTTAAAGTAGCGGGGCGGGCCAACCCAATGGACCCAATCCATTTTGACAGCTCTAGTGATGCACGCGTCAGCTTTGGGAGTGTCGTGCACCACTCCCCCCCCCCCTTCATTGTCAATCCTTCCTAAATCTTGGTTTTCTTCCTAAATTGGAAAAGCCTCTCACCTCTTTCCTACATGGCACACTTAAGAAGACATCTTTCATTGTTGGATTCTTCTCTTCTTAATAAGAAGTTGCTTAAGAAGACCCAAAATGTGTACAAAGTGGATGCTCTTATGTAACACACATATTTAAACAAAAAAAAAAAGGTGATACCCGTGCGATGCACGATTTTAATAATTTTTGTTGTTGCAAAAGTTTCTTATAATAAGAGAATTTTCCAAACTCGTTATAATTAGAACTAGATCTTCAAGTCCGTGCCTATGGCACAAGTGCCAGTATATCTGATTTCGTCAATTAAAATGACAGTGCCTAAATAGAAGATGTGATTTAAAAAAATATTATAGTTGAGGGTATATTACTTCAAGTGATAGTTGAGAGAACGATATTTTATAAGGGGTGACTGTTGAGAAGATTAATCGTATGGTGTGACTTTGTAATATGAAGATAAAACATAGGGAGAAGAAAAATGGGTATCTGCTCATAATATTAATTGTAGGGGGTGACTTGTAATAGGGAAAGAAAAAATATGGCTCACGCATTTGAATATGATGGTGAATCTTAATCGTTAATTTTTTAAGATAATTTAATCTCAACCTCTGAATAGCCCTAGTCAATTACCTAGTTGTTTTATAATATAAATCTTTTGAACAAATCTAAAATAAGGTAAATACTGAAATTAATATATGAATATTTAATACAATATAAAAGAAACAATTTAATTAAATGAATCTATTTTCTTACGAAATTGTTGCAGAGACGGCGAGTAATATGAATTTCAAATTTTCTTAAAAACTACAATTTGTTAACTCAATTTACTTCAAGATAAAATAAAATAATGAAATTAATAGTTTCTTAGATTTATCAGAATATTTAGTAATCTGAAAATAGTTAACAACTGAACACTTTCTATCTTAAATTTAAAATAAATAAAAATTGAAATAGAAGGAAATTGAATTTTTTTTAATTCCTAAAATAATTAGCTTTCTTAATTATGATATTATGTTATTATTCAAATTTGTGACCAATGTTTAAAGATTCTTAATTGAAACAACTTTATTTATCAAAAGTTTAAGATAAAAAGAATCAAGAGATCACATGATCTTTACATGTAGTATAATATTACATTAATTTTTTCTTTATTTCTAGTGATAAAACTTATTACAAATGGACAAAGAAATATAATATTATAAATTTCGATTAACCTAGTTAAAATATGAAATTCTTGAATATTACATTCTTTTATATACAAACGCATAGATGAGTTTAATACATACAAAATAAAAATAAGATTATATTTAACTACATCGATAAAAAAAATAACATCGATATAAGAAAAAAATAAAAAGAAACATTAGAAACTGTAACAATTTTTATCAGTAAGAAAAAAAACTTTTACTAATAACTTTAAGGCAAAACACACAATTGGGTCACCCAACTTTACCATTTTTTACAATTCGGCCACCGAAAGTTTGAAATTTCTATTTTAGTCATCCAACCTTTGTCATGTTGCAAGCAAGCTCATTTTTTAGATGGACGTTAGATTTAACCGTTAAGTTATGTGAAATATCTATTTTACCCTTCTAAATATAAATTTTTGCCTATTAGAAATCTAAAGGGGTCTAACTGAAAACACAAACAAAAAAAATGAGGAAATTGAACATGCAATGATTTAGGTAATTCAACAATGATCATCTTCATCTGGTCAACAATGTTCATCAATATGAAATAATACGACTAAAAGATCATCTAGATATAAACTCTTCTTCACCCCTTTCTTTCTCTCTCTCTCTCCTCACAGTCTCTGAGCAATGCCAGCTTCCTCAGGTAAATTCTCCCCCAACTTTCTCTTTCTACAACTCCTTCCCCTAACTTTCTCTCTCTATATCTATAATTATATATACATGTGTTTGGACACATAATGATTTTTTGGAAATTGAACATTAATTTCAATTGCAATTTCGAATTGACAGAGGCTAGGAACATGTGGAAAAGGCGAAAGAAAGAGCCCCAAATCACTACCTCCCATAGAGGTAAACCCCAACCCCACGACGAAAGATAACGCCACTGAGGACGAAGATGATGATGACTTGGCGTCGATCACCACCACCAACCGGAATTCGATGAAGACCCACATCTGGAAATTTGAAGCTCCGGCGGCAGCGGCAGTGATTGAGAGTGATTAGGGGGAGGGAGATAGATGGTGGAACCTAGATCTAGAAATCTGGGTTTTTTCGAACATAAGCTCTTTGGATCTGATATCTTCATCACCTCATTCTACCTCACCCTTTGCTTAATTTGTTGTTTCTTTGAACGAGACCTCTTCTTCTTGTAATTTCGAGTCCAATTCATTTGAAGATTGAGTCCTCATATTTGAATGGATTTCTTTTCTGGTTTTTGAGGAATGAGACTATATTTCCATTGTTGTTGTCTATGGTGTGTGTGTGTGTGTATGTGAATTTGTTTCCATCTCCTGTGAGAGAAAAATAGAGAGAGAGAGAGAGAAGAGTGAGGCGGTAGTGCATGACTAATAGCGATTAGGGGAAGAGAGAGAAAGAAATTTGGGTTTTTTTTTCAATTAGGGGGTATGCTTTCTTCATTTCCTTTTGCCTTGCCCTTTGCTCAAATGTTGTTCCTTTCAGGCTCACCTTAACAGCCTAAGATCGGTGAGTCATAGGATGCCTCCACTTCGGTGCCATCGACATCCATAGTTCCCTTTTTTTTTTTTTCTCTTTGGATCTGTGAGGATCGAAGAGAGGAGATCGTTGTGGATTTGGGGTTGTTGGATTTTCTTCCAAGATCAACATTGTTGACCAAAACCTGTAACCCCAAAGTTCTATTATTTACAGTTGGACCCCTTTTATAGGGACAAAAAAGGGATTTCACTAAAAGTTAACGTCCAGGGGTAACGCTCGTTAGAAAATGGGCTCACTTGTAACATAACTAAAGTTAGATGGCCAAAATAGAAATTTCAAACTTTCAGTGGCAGAATTCAAAAAAAGTGGTAAAGTTGGGTGGTCTATTTGTGTGTTTTGCCTAACTTTAAACTTTCACACGAAGGTGACACGTGAAAGTATATAATTTCTTTAAAACATTAAATATTTAACAAAAAGCCGTCACGTGACAATAGTAATAGTTATAGATAATTAAATATATTATAAATATTAGTATAGTACACGTTAGAGAATAAGTTATATTATAAAGGGTGTTAAGTGTAACATTACTATCTAATATGCACGTATATGTAAATACCCTAGCTTAACTAGTTTAAGGTTACAGCTTTCAAATCATACTTTATTCTTCTTCTCTTCTTTGTTAGTTTACATGTTAAGTTACCAATTCTTCCAAAAGCTTAAGGACGGAAAGGGACAACTTCAGACTGTACAAAGTGATAAATAAGGAAATCATCATTAGAGTATGAAGAGAACGTGTCATCAGATAGAATGATTGTGATTCAAAAGGAAATCATCATTAGAGTATGAAGAGAACGTGTCATCAGATAGAATGATTGTGATTCAAAAAATGTGACATCAAGGAAAACGAGACAGCGATTCAACACCGTTAAAGAGGATCTCAAAAGTAATAGCATCAACTCTTTATGTTTGAAATGGTGGAAGTAATTAATCTAAAACATAAATGGAAATGGGGGTAGGAAAGACATCTTCATCCATTTTTCATTCCGACGAAATGAATTTCCTATTTATATCATGTAGAGAAATATTGCCGGTTCACGAATTGTAATGTCGAGAAATCCCAGCATGTTTAGACGAGTGTAATTGTAATACTTGCCCAACCAACCAACCACCCACCCACACCCCTTAACAATTCTCTCTTCCAGCCTGCAACCTGCAACCTGCAGCCTGATTTTCAAGAAAAATTGCATTTTTTTTTCTTTTTATGAAAACGAAACTTGAAGTGGCAATAAAAACATGCATATTTTGGTTGCAAATGCACAAGGGCCAGCCAAGGTATACGATCATACCCTCTTCAACCTACAATCATCACTATTTGATGCTCAGCTTATACCAAACATGAATGCCAATATCGACTTTTCTAATTCATATATTTATTCAGGTTTAATTTGGTATTATCCTCCAGATGAGTTCATCAACCACAAAAATGTGGTTACACCGAAGAATGTTTTAGACAAGTTTGTTCAGAGATATGCCATCAGGGTATTTAAAAGAATTGTTCTAACCAACAGTTCCAACTCCTCCAGAACAAAGAATGCTATCCAAATTCTGAAAGATAACGAAAGAAAAAAGAGAAACATATAGACGAAGCCCGATGGCAAATCTGCTACAGCCTACAGACAATCAGCGATGATCTCCTCCTCCATTCAGAGCCAGACTCCTGTTAAAACCAACATACATGAATGTCAAAATGGTCCTAATTTAATCCCAAAGGAAAGAAAAAAAATGTCACTAATTAATTTAAAAAGTTTAATAATAGGGATCCAACCTTTTGCGTTCAAATTTCTCATCTCAATCTAGGTGGCAAGTATGTGATGGGTTAAAGTGTAACATCCAATCACAAACTTGCCACCAAGATTGGTATGGAAATTTTGGACAAAATATTTGCGTCCCTATTACTACTACTACGCATATACAAAACAAAACGTGCCATGTAAAACAGCATTTGATATTACTATACGATATTTGCTTAGACAACAGCATTTGATATTACTATACGATATTTGCTTAGACATACACTTCATTAGTTTAAACAAATAGAAGGTGATAGAGAAAATGAACTATTGAAATTAGAATAAAAATGAGTAGCATGCTTAGTCTACACTCATGTGAGTGCAAGCATTATCTAATGGGGTCCAATGGATTGACTATTTGCAAATCATAATGCAGTCTTAGCAAGGTAGGTCTACTGCACCGAGGCAGGCAATTGGAATATTGCATTTTGATTTGAAATGAATACAAAAGTCCAAGAAATTCATTAGAACCAGCACTTCAGAGTAAGAGGATTCGCACGCACACACTAAAAGACACTGTCAACAAAAATAATAAATCAATATAGGAAAAATAGCTGAACATGGATCAGTAAAACCCCTGAAAACAATCTGCAGGAGGGTAAAATTACTGTAGCTTAGCTTACTTAGCGTGTGACTTTGTGATGGAGCAATCCCATATGCAGACAATCAAGGATATGGATGCCTACGTTCTAGTATGAAACACAAGATTCAAACACAAGACCTTGTAATATAACCCTTAAATTGATCTTATTAGGATCTTTATTTTTCAAATGGGAAGACTGGTAATGAAAAAAATTTATTTTCACCAGTCTCATAGTTATCATTTATTCACATTCCTGGTACAGAAAATCAGCACTTTCTTTCCAGTTCTTTTTGTGGCTTTATCAAAGCTGTTTCTTATGCTTTTATGCTGTTTCTCAAACATTAACCGAAATCAAGTTAATTTTAAATAAATAAAGTAAAATCTGAATTGGCTGCTCCAAGTCAAACATCCAATAATTACGGATCTGGATGATGTGAAATACAACTGACAGAAAGCTTGAAGTTCCATAAAACATGTCAAGAATTCAACAAATGACCATATGGATTGTAATAACAATAATTAAAAAAAAAGGAATTGGTTGGACTTATGGTTCTGTGAATGATTTCTGAGTTCTCTGAAGCAGTTCACCAAAAAATAAAAAGAAGTTTTTGATGAAGATTTTCGGTGTGGATGAAGAATCTAGATGTAAAGGATGATCAAATAGCATTGCAAATAATTCTACTCTCTTGAAGACTTCCCCAAAACATGAAGGTCTTTTAGCTGCCCTCTACCTTGCACATTAGTGTACATAAACATAGTTGGTCACTTACAAACAGGAGACCTTAAATCACCTTTCACAGTATAAAAAGCAGACACCACTTCACTTTCTAATGCAGCAGCACATTCAACCTAAAAACACGTCTATGCAACATCATCACAACATGAGGTAAGTTAATTGCTGGCTAGGTCCTAGAACTTTACCCTATCAACAGACTTTTTTTTTATATATAGGTAAGTGTGGTCCCTACTCCCTTGATATGGAGATTGGAACCAAGGACCTCAAGGTATTTGCCTTAGTGCCCTTGCCATCCCTCCCATCCCTTTGAACCAACCCTATCAACAAACTACAAGGCAGCAATGCTGGATGGCTGGCAAGTTATTAACTGAGACTTCTTTTTTTCTCCTGGTTCAGCTAATTAATTAAATTTAGTTCACAAGTCTCCGTCAAAGCTAAATCCCATAAGCTGAGTAACCTTATCAGAGGTCACCAACTGCAGCCACTAGGTTCAATAAATGGCCTTAAAAATGTCACTAACATGTGAAAAGGGATTTAGCAGACTTTAAAGATGCCAAAAACAAAACAGAGAGGAAGGTGAAAGAGTCATTGGGAGAAAAAAAAAAGATAAGGAAAAGACCCCCCCCTCTCCTAAACTAACAAGTCTAAAGTAGGCACTAGACCACCCTTGATATCCAACATGACACAATACTTAGAGCTTGAATAACTAATGATTGAACACACAAGGATTAAAACAAAGTCTACTGGTGAAGACGATGAGTTTGGTAGTTCAAGACAGAAGTTCCTCAAAGAGAATTGGAAGCACCCTTTCCAGTAAATTTAAGATCTGTAGTTCCAGAAGGAACTTGATGATATTAAGAGTAATGGAAATCAAGAATGTTGCATCGCCAAGAGTATAAAGTTAAGTTTCTCCTAAATGAATGTCTAAATCAAAGCTTACATCTCTATGACTTGAAACTGCTATGTATAGAGAAAGTTTCATTTTCTTTTAATCTAGCAACTAAATTTCCTACATGAGGACCATGCTCCAACATTGCAATCAATTTACCTCAAACTTCAAACACCAAGATGGAAACCAAATGACCCAAAACATTGACAGAAAACCAATGCTGTGTTCAACAAGGAGGTCTAAGGGCTTTTTTGTTTTTCTTTTGGACCCAAATGGTGGTCATGTTCGGCTTGAGGATTTCTTATTTATTTTTTCATTAAAGTCAACAAATGAGGCTATCCGTCAAAAAAGAATAACAATAAAAACACAAATATAAAAAACCTAAGCCCCTCAAATGATGTAATAAATTTTATAAAAACATAGACTTATTAAACGGTCGAAAACAAAAAGAAAATTACAGCAATGACCTTCGAAACTTGCACATAAATATCATGCAAGCCCCTAAACTGTATATTAACCTTTTCAAAATACTCTAAAAAGTGATTTTCTTAATCTATGTAAATGTCAAACAAGACAGTCTTTTTGGGATGGAGGGAGTATATAAAACACCAAAGAGTTGATGATTCCAAGAATCCTTGACTCAGCAGCCACGTCCTAGTTATCCTACTTGTATTACTCTACGTTTTACATTTGATTGTAGATGGATGCTCTATGTTCAGCGATCAGATAACCAATAACCAACAAAGACTCTTCATGTAAGAGAAGATTTATAATTAATAATAAAAAATTATTATTTCTATAATACTATTATTATTATTTTTATTATTTTGAGGAATGCAGGGAAGTCACCCCCCCCCCCCAAATCCATGGTGGCACCTTTGCTATATATATACTAGAGGTGGCAATTTTTGCCCGCGCCCATTTGCCCGCCCAAACCGTCCAATAAATAATGGGTATGGGCACACCCAAAAATTTAAATGGGCACAAATGGGCATGCCCACTTGGGCACATTAATTATGATGGGCTAAATGGGCGCCCATACTAAAACTCATTCATTTTCTCTTCTAATTTTGTTTTATCAATTACATACATAATTATAAAATTCTTAAGATTGATAATGACATTTAACATAATTAATATATTTATATTGTACACCCACTCTTCCAACCACACACACACACACACATATATAGTACACCCGCCCTTCTAACCGCCACCGCCACCCCAAAATTGCAAAGCAAAGCATGGAATGTTATTCTATGACTTTGTACCCTTAAATGAAACACAACATCACTCCTAGATTGTTCAATTTTTATAACTCCCGTCCCGTTATACTATAAATAGATTCATAGCAGTTTTGTGAGCAGTGTGCAACATGCGACATTCTTATTTGCTCGAACATTTTCATATAGATTTGTACATGTGCCTTAGTTAGCTTGTTTAGTTTTTGGTCAGGTTTCCACTCATGTGTTTGTCTATTGGGTTTCAACGAAATTAAAAATCTAACCACAAAATAGAAGATTGAATTGAGGATTACAACAACAAAAATGCATTTTTACATACTAATACATAAAACTATTAGTAAAAATTAAAATGCAATTTCAAGAAAAGTTATTTTCTTCACAAACTATTACTCGCTCTTAGTTCATTTGTCACATTTTATTAGATCCCTATCATTTTCCTTTTTTAGTGTCATATGTGTTCAAGAGAAGAGAACATAGAACTCTAATACTAACTACTCCATCTGTTCCACCTAAACGTCCACGTTTGAAAAGTTTAATTAATAAGAAGATATATTAATATCATTAAAGTTAGTCTTAATTACAAAAATATACTTTAGCACAAGCAATATGTCGGTTTTTTTCAATTATTGTGATTGTAATCATATATATATATATATATATATATATATATATATATATATATGGTTAGTTGTAACTTTTGATAATTTTTTGTAAAAAAATTTATTTTTTTGTAATTTGTATATTTATTTGATAAGTGCATGCTAATGAGTAAATGGGCGCCCATGCCCATTTAGTGCCCGCCCATATATGCCCATACTATTAAATGGGCACTTACTTGCCCGCCCATTTGAGTCCGCCGCCCATTTACGCCCGCCCATGCCCGCCCATTTGCCACCTCTAATATATACGAATTCCTCCTGACAATTCAAACTCTTAGGCATCAATTCCCAAGATTACCCCTCATGAAATTCACAACCTTTTGTCTTTTATGGTTTGGTTTGAGCTATTCCATAAACCAGAGACAGGTGACCAAATCAGGCTATTGAATATGTTGAATATCAAAAGCATGTGACATTCATTGAGGAGTAAAGTAAAAGGGGAAAAGGAGGGCCATCAAGGGAAGGGGGAGTTTATTTAGCACTATCCCAAGTGTGCATCCAGTGAACTTCAAGTAAACGAGACATCCAAATCTCCAATATACGAGAATCTGCCTTCAGTACTCAGTATGCAAGAACATATGGATACTTCAAAAGAAAAAAAAAAAACTAGTCAATAGGCATATAGCCAGTTGCCTTGTCATTTTGTTCAAACACCACCACGATGCTTTATATATTTTTTGATAAAGAATATATTACTTGTAGAATAGCAAGGAAGCTACAAACTTCAGTAAAACTCATGCTTCTTCCATTGCAGAATGAATGTCACTGTTGCCTCTATTTTCACCTGAACAGAATGTATTAATTATCTATAAAAGTTAAAGATTCCAGTAGCATGATTTCCTATGATATCCTACTGCAATGGAGTACGAAGACTGCTAATTTTTCATATCATCCAGTAAACTCATCTTCCTTTCATAAATGATTGACATCGGAATTGGATCCCATGCAGCTGCCTTACTCTAAAGGATAAATTGTGAAATTCCATTTTGGCCCTTCTCAAATTTCTTCTCAGTTCTCACAACACCAAATCATCGGTTATTCAAATGGCAGCTTCAATTGCCAAAGGATAAGTAGTTGCTTATACCAAAGCAATTCATGTTCTGAATTGTTGTAACACAAGAAATGGCATTTACACCGACTACTCGCAATTGCAGTTGCAGGTTCTCCGAAGAATAGTGTCAACCTTGCCAAATCAAATCTATATCATGAACTCATAAAAGCTACTCTACTACCTACATTTGATCTTTCAAGGTCATGAAAATACTAGCTAAGCAGAGCTTCCAAAAACAATAGTTTCCTGCATCTTTCAATATGTGAATTTTGAAATCAAGAGGAAATCTAATGAGCACCCTCATTTTCCTACCTCAAAAATTTTTTTGATAAGTAAGTAAGACTTATAAATAACAGCTTCAAAAAAGATGAAGCGTCTATACATCCAGACCCCCACTAGCTACCAAAAATATTATCCACAAATTCTACAAAGGGATTAGACCCCTGTGATATCACCTCGGCACACCAAAAGAACAGCATCTGGATAATCTGATCTTCCCTAAATTTGAGACAACAATTTCCAAAATCAACTAAAGGGTAGGCTGCAGCATCCAAAATATCTAAATTTCCTACTACAAATAAATGGACATGAGAAATGATAACTTTATCAATTAAATACCAGAAATGAAGCTCAAGAAGAATAGTATATGAGCTCCAGTTTCTTCATTTTCCTCGATTATGCAGAAACCACAAAGGGATTCCCAATAAAAGATACCTCGTCCTACACACAAGGAACTTTGGCTTGCCAAGTCAATTACATGGAAAATAAATTGAAACTTTGGCCAGGATGTGGAATTCAACTCGTCTAATGATTCAATAGGTTGGTAACCTAAGGCCCTTCGGGCAAAAACTCAACGTTCATTCCCTTAAACACGTAGAACCACTTAAATTCTTCCAACAATACATACTTTTTCTAGGATTCGCAATTCTTTCCCAGAGAACTCTAACAAATTTGCAATTTTTGTAGATAATTTTTGGTTGAGAGTGCAATATACGCACTTATGTGAAAGCTTCTATTGCACCGGACCCAGATTCTTGTTCTTCTGTATACCCTATGCTGGTGACATTTTGGTTTATATAATATAATTTACTGATGCCTAGGATCTTTGAAAATGAAGAGAGAAGATCAAGGAACTCATTCTGGAGACTCTGTTTTCTTGGTGCCATGAGTTGATAGCTCTTGGTACAAACCCTTTTGTAGAGTTTGTGGATAGTATATCTAGTGATTAGTTTTTTTTGTATACTCCATGTGTACAGAGGACACATCACCTGTTTTGACGCCTTTTTTATTTTATTCTTACTTATCAAAATAATTTACTGATACCTATAAAAAAAAATCCTGCGAACATGCTTACTAACAAATTCCTCTCTCTTTCAGGAAACCTCTATTATCCACACTGATATTATGCAATAACAAACATAATCGAAATACTGCTGCTGCAAATTTGGTGACTGGAAATCAAAAGCCTACTGATCACAGAACCTCGTGCTCATTTCCAAAAGGGACTAACTCGAAACTTCCACCTGATTTGGCAAACAAAAGATAGCTCAGCCCCCAATTAGCCAAGATTTAGGGACTTCGACTTGACACGCACTCAAAGATTGCATCTTGACTGACTCAATCTTTCTGTAGAACATTGGGAAATTAAACACTGATTTAGAACAGCTTGGTGACCAAAACAAAAACAAACATTAATAGATCCAAGATTATTGAATAGGGGGTCGCATTGAGCTAAATTACTTTTATTAGAAACTTCACCTTCAATCATTCAAAACTGAAGCTTAACTCTAAACTAGCTAAACAACCAGTAGTTTTGATCAGATAAATCCTCCTAAGCATATCGTAAAGCACTCAAACGACATAATTATTGTGCAATTAGGATTGAATAAGCACTTAATTCAAACAAAAAAGAATACAAACTCACTTCTTGTTCCGACGGCCGCGTTTAGGGCCCCAGCCCTCGAGCTTAGCCACGGGGCACCCACACTTGGACCGAAACAGCAAAACTGCCCGTCCATTGGGCGGAGCCATCTTCCTCAACTCGGACCTCAAACACTCATAATCCGGATTTGTCTCACTCCCACCTTTCCAAGGCAACTCTTCCATTTCCTTGACACTTTTCCCACCCGATCTCAAAATCTCCTCCGTCTGCAGCTGCAAATCAAACTCCATGGCCTTCTTCAACCCCTTACACCCCTTCTTCCCGCACTTTCTCGACCTGTTGCCGCAACAGATCTCGAATCCGATTATCGAGACAATAAAGAAGATTAAGAATCCGATGACGTAGAGGGCGGCGGAGGACTCGACGATTAGGGAGGTGAAGGTGGAGGTGGAGAGGGAGAGGGGAGGGAGAATTAATGTTAGGGAGTGGAAGATGTAGGAGAAGTAGGAGGAGATGAGGAAGGCGCCAGAGAAGAGGACTAGGATTAGGATGAGGATGTCGAGAGTGGCGGAGGGAGAGTGGCTGCAGTTTGTGCAGTTTTGGAAGGAATTGGAATTAGGGTTAGGGCTCAAACTAGAGTTGGAAGAGGGTTTCCTGTTGGTGGTGGGTTTGGAAAGGGAAGAAGGTGAGGAGGAGGATGGTGCCATTGCGGTGAAGGGAAGGAGGTGATGGCGCATGTTAGTGAGCTATGGCGGATTTGATTGGAGCGGGGAGAGAAAATGCGGGGTTATGGAGGGGAGGGGTTTTCAGGTGGCGTCATATGTGGCATTTTGGGGGTGGAACTTGGAAGTTGGAAGGACGATGTGCGTATGTTAGCTGACTGTTTTGGATCATAGGATGCGCAAATTAGCATTGACCAGCATTTCTTGTTTGGACGGAGGATGAGAAACTGCTCTACAACAAGAGCTTTGCATTTGTTTCAAAATGAGCGTTCTATTTTTAAATTGAGAAATAATATTAATAAAATTGTTTAAAGTTACAATTTTTACATTGTTATAAGAAGCAAATGAAGGAATAATGTTCAAAATTGTTAAGTTTACGGTTGTAAGATGCATGAACAAAAATAATATTTATTAAACTTAATAATTGTGAATGACCAATCTATAACTTATTTTAATTTTTAGTACCTATTCAAGTCATATTCTCACCAAACAAAATCCTTAAATTTAAGACAAATCTATTTTACTATATCAAATCAAATCAATTTTTAAGCATCCACCACTTTAAAAACAAATCAAAATTATTATATCTAAGATACTAAAAACCCCTTTATAGCTCTTAAACTATCAACAAATCAAAATTATTATATCTGAGATAGTAGGTTTTCTGTGAGAACACAGCTCAGCCCACCAATACACGGCTGATCGGATTAAAACAACACATCTTAAATTTTAGCCTAAAAAGAAACAAGTATGACCAAAGGTCCAAAGGCTCGTTAATGTCTAACCCTACCACAACGATAAATAACATCTCTAAGAAAATAAGTAGGACATGTGAAGTAGTACTTTAAATTCTTTTGTAACATTATGAGTTAATTTTGAGTGGCTTAGACTTGACTTCGAACAACAATTGAAAATGATCGTCAACAACTAGCATACCATTCATAATTGACATTTGTATTTATGCATTTGTTTCCACTGTTGAATGAGAACGAGTTATGGTGTAGGAATAACTACCCCGGCTGCCAAAGACTAATATGATAATAGTAACGTAATTGCACAAATTGTTGAAAGGTCTTAACGTTCATGTGCGGCAATAATTGGAATATACTCCATCACTATATTTGAGCAACTTGAGATGGCTTTTCAAGTTTCAGCCAACAAAAGTGCACAAAAGTCTTTATCCGCATCTTCTCATTGGTCAAAACTAGGCTGTGGATCAGTGGATCAGGTCAGGTATAGGTTGTGTTAAGAATGATAATGTGTTAAAACTCATCCTCGAAACAGGTTGGGAACCGGTTCGAGTTATGACAGATCGATCTATCTTAATCCATAATTTTCCCCAAGAATACGTATATTTATAGAGTACAAAACTATCAAATCAAAAATCTAAAAATATTAACGAGTTGGATTGGGTTGAATAATTTCCAAGTCGGGTAGGTGGGTTAATGAGTTCCGGATTGTAATTATCAAGCCAGCTAATAAAAACATAATCTAGTAGTTGGACTCACAAATCGTTTAGCCAATCAAAATATGTACTCCTTCCGTCCCAAAATTATTGTCGTATTTTTCTTTTTCGTCCGTCCCAAAATAATTATCTTGTTTGAAATTTTTCTTTTTAGATCAACATTTTTATAACTTATCCTTACTTTTTCATCCTACTTTAATTATGAGTCACATACACATGAGCTTTAAAATAAACTACATATCAAACTAATATAAATAATCCAGTCAAATGTCTTTTTTAAACCATGCACCAAGTCAACCCAAACAATTTGAGGACGGAGGGAGTATTTTTTTTTTTTTTTTCATTTGTGCCAATAGTATTTCTCATATAGAAAATGAACCAACTTGCAAAATGAAAAATCGACAATATAGGGAAAAAGTAATGAAAACGTGTGTTTAAAAAGAAATTTTTTAGATGCCACCGAAGAGACGGGAGTCAAATTTGCATTCAATATGCTCAACTTGTTTTCAAGTAATTGTCATCGTTTCATTTTTTTTATCTGTTCTAAAATAAAATAATTGTTCTCTTTTAAAACTTTTGCTTTTTAAAAAACAATTTTACCAATTTACCATTATTTTTTCTTCCTATTTTAGTTATGTTTACGTGTTTAAGGGTATTAAAGAAAAACTACACATTATACTAATATTTATAATACAATCAATTATTTCTTTATAAACTTTTCTTAAGAAGTATATTGAGTCAAAAATAACGATTATTTAAAAACCGAGGGAATAAGAAAGAAAACCGACCTTACTTTTATGAAAAAGTTAAAACTTTCTTGATATTCAAACGGAGTCGACAATAATCAAGGAATCATAGTGTTTCTAGTTGTGGAGAAAGCTCGTAAAGAAGTAAAGTAGCCATCCAAAGAATCCTTAAATTTAACCACAAGTTATCTGCGCTGCAACTATCAGATCACAGGAGGAGTTGGAGCTTCAAGTTCACGAGATTTTTCTGTCCCTTCAGTTTTTAAAAAGTTACACTCTAGTCTCTACATTAATTACTACTCATGCATGGCTGCTTCTGTATCTTCATACCAGATTTTGGTCCTTCACATTCAGTGGTGCTAAATTACCTTACCACTTCTGCGGGTCAAGTACCAATAGAAAGTCATCACTTAGGTGATTGAATTCGAGGTGGATATTATTTCTTCAATCGACAGCTCTACTCGTTTTGATTAAGAAGTTATCCGCATCACCTATATGATGACTTTTTACTGTTACTTGACCACCGGAGCGGCTAACCTGACAATGTAATGCTGATTTAGGACCACTAAATATTTAGTCCACCACACCCAAAACTCCCAACCGTCCAAACCGTCACGTTTACACTCGTGATATCCAGCTCACTCTTAAGAACAGAACACATCCCCGTGTTATGAACAACTCCATTCATTTGCAACCGAATTTTACAAACAACATACTATGATATAGTGACAAGCATGTTATCACATAAGTTTTAATATACATGCAGATTGCACTAGGGCAGATTGCAGATTGAACCTTTGGAAACCTTGTATCAACTCTAGACTCTAGTACGAATATCTAAAAGAACTCACGATCAGGGAATAGCAGAGGAGCAACAAGAGACCAGATATATAGACCAGCAGTGACCCATTCAGAGCAGATACGAACCCAAACTGACGTCCAGCCTACGTCTATCAGGTCTGAGCTTTCAGAACTGCTGGTCCACCCCGATAAAAGCATGGCTGAGTACATGCTAGCTAGAGCAAATATGAGGTGGAAGAACGTATAGGAGTAACTAACTGGCTTTGCTCCTGCTTCATTCTTTCCATTCCCTGCTTCCAGTTCTTCTGATTCTAGAAGAGGTTTCTTACCTGAGATGGGCAGCACAAAATACTTCAAGAGATCCTGTTGAAATAAACGATATTTCTCTCTTTTTCTATCTTTCTTTGGATCGAAGGGATTAGATAAATGACTATAGAAGATAGGAAGGGTAGGAAGTTTTCACACCTGCCCTGGGAGATGATGGAGGTGATAGGAAAGTGGTCGAAGATCCAGCACGAAGGGCAGAATATATAACTGAGAGAACGGTCGTAAGCATGCCAAGCACAAGGGTACCTGTGGAAGCTGCTTTTGATTTGTTGCGAAGACCATTGCAGACATAATCTCGAGGTTCAGAAGAGAGACCGGTGTAACACACATAGGCACAATAAACAGCTATCACTGAAGCGGGCAAGAGACTGCCATTCACCTGTTGTCAATCACATCACATCAGAATCCTCTTGGACAAAGTTTCTATTTCGACTTCTCAACAAACAACAAGACAGAGACATCAAATGATCAATTTCTATTTCTATTTATTTTTTGTTTTGTAACAAAGAGTTTAAATTTAAAAAAAAAACAGTGAAGAGGATATGCTCCTTACCTGTGGATGCAACGCGATAATGCCAAAAGAAAATGCAAGAATCATGGTCATGACAAGGAAGAAGACATTTAAGCCACAGTCATGGCCAGACGGATTGAACCAAATAAACAACAATCCCGAAAATACAAAAGCAGCAATATAGCATGTCACTGATATAACGAGTAAAGCTATATACCTGAAAATTACCATTAAAAATAATTAGAAATGGAAGTAATTCTATGTCCGGAAAATGATAAGAGACGACAATTTCAACTAACCATTTTTGATCATCTTTGGCAACCCATGCATCATTCCATGAGTGAGTGGCATCTAATAACATAATCACCTGAACCAATAAAAAGAGCCCAGCTCCAAATTTTGATAAAGTTCCTACAAATTGCACAAATTTGAATTTAATCATTATATAAAGGAAGAATAATGTGAAACATATGAAGTTCTTTTATTTGTTATATTAGTAATTTTTTTTGGTTGTGGGAGGAGGGGGTTGCCGCTGACCATAAAGTGTTATGATGACATTTGGAACGAAAAACATGAGTATGATTAACAAAGCCCAGACTAAAATCTTCAAAATCCATCCACCATGCTGCCAGGAATCACGTTGGTCATTTTGATCCTTTATACCAATCATTATAAGGGCAAGAACTGCAAAAAACAAGCAATTTCCCAGACTGACACGAAGAACAGCTTCCATTTGAAACCATTCCTTTGTAAGAGTGTCAGAAGTGTTTATCCCTGCAAATCAGAGTGAAAAAACAAGATTTTGTTAGTACATTAATGAATTATAATTCGATACATCTGGAAGATTCGACTGGATTGAGCAATTAAATGATTAAGCCCTTGGCAAGATTCCTTTGGGTTAAGTAATTCAGTGAGTGATTCATAGTTCGAACAACAGAAAACAAATTGTTCTAGCAGATACTTTTAAGAGGAAGAGCAGGAGTTAATGCAAGTAAAATCTTCGTTAATTCTATTAAAATGTAAATTCTACATTCGCTCAGTAGCTTCTTTCTAAAGGATAAGATTGTTTGTAGGTTGATACATTAACAATCCCACCCCCACCCTGGCAAGCGCTTGGGATGAATCTGTCAATAAAAGAAACCTTTCTCCCTCTAGGAAATTTTTCCTTTGAGGTCAATCCAACATCAGTTTCCTTCATTTAAGGCTTCACCTATGAAGCATGTATACAAATAGGGAATATTGGCGCTGTAGGGTGTGTACCTGTATATGTGTGTGTGTATATATTTATATATATACAGAAGTACACACGCCCATCTTTACATGATTCCCTTAATCAACTTGTGGATAAATACATAGAGAAGAGCACTCTCACAAGAGAAAATAGAACTAGAAGAAGCCTTATATTGACCAACCACAGTTGCCCTAAGCTTATTAAACAAAAATATATTGAGTCATCCTATGCTTTACTATGGGCGGAAGAGACTCCAAAAACTAAAACATTACATTAATATTTCAAGGGCACGATATTTACCAATGTTCTAAAAGTCGCTAGGCGCAACACCAGCACCTAGCGCCTAGGACGTCTAGCACCTAGACGGGGTCTAGAATTAAGACATAATTACAGAAGTTTTAGATTTTTTTAATCTAACCTAATTAACAAACATTAAAACCTTCACATATACTAATAGTAAATAACACTAATATTTACTCCCACTCCTAGAACATTTTCATTACTCCCCTTGTGGGGCTTTTATCTAATTTTGCAACTCATCAAACAAACAATTATGGGCTAGTGGCAAACCCAACCAATGCACTTTGGTAGTTTGTTCAAAACACCAACACTATGTAATATTCAGTAAGCAATCAACGTACTTTCATCAATGTTTCATTTTTAACATTGCCATCTATTTTTCATCTAAATCCTTAACGGGGAGCTGAGGTCTCATTTTCAATTAACAAAATGATACTCACGTGGCTAATAATTAAGATGACAAATCCGTTCTTCACTAAGTGTTGAACATAAATTAGAAGATGATGGTAGAAATAGAACAATTCAGGAAGTACATTGGTTAAATGATAGATAAGTGAAGTGCATTGGTTTGTCGTCAGCCCAACACTTGTTATTGTATTTGCTATGAAGTTCTTGCAGTTAAGTAAGAACTATTATAATTTTGACCATTGAGTATCTGCCATGTATCCATCACATATCCGCCACGCATCTATCGACACGTATCGAAACAAAACTATTAAGCATTAACCATGTCCAGCCGTATCCAACAGGCACCCAGATCCCTTACGCATCTGATACCACCATGGGATTCCATTTTGGAGTATCCAGCTTCATTGGGTTTCAGTTTCACGAATCTAATGGTAACCTAATGATGATGCTTGACATTCCGTAAAGCTGTCCACATAGATTAAGAGCTTATGGCATATATAGAAGTGACGAACACATATTCCCGCCGTCCCATATCAAGTGCCCCTCTTTAAAAAAAAGTTATCCCAAAATGAATGTCCCTTTTTTTTTCATGAAGTTACTAAATTCACCTTTGTCATCTATCATGTCCTAATGTGCAGTTGTGATACTTACAGTGTGATTATTACTAAGGGCATTCATGTACATGTATGGCCTTAAAAGTCAATTTTCTTGATTTTAGCAGAAAACTAAAAAGGGAAACTCAATTTGGGATGGAGGGAGTAATGCTTAAGGCTACAAGGAGACCTCGACAAGCACATCATTTTGCCGTTGTCCTCTGACATCCCAGTGGATTGATTAGACCAATCCAACGCAATCCTCTTAAGCTGAACGCTAACTTTTTTTTCATTTTAGATTCCAATCATCTAAAGCCAACATAATATAAACTCCGTTTACATCGAAATCAGCTCAAAGCATAACTAATGATCTTCAACGCCATAAGCATTAAGCAATCACAAAAAAAAAAAAAAAAAAAAACGAAGCTCAAAAAACTGTAATTCCAGTCCCAATTCCGAGAAGCCAAAGAGAAAAGGGGAAAACCCAGCTCAAGAAAGAAAGTGTGTAAATTAATGAACAGAAATCATTAAAAAAAATAGAACCATAGAAAAGAGAAAAAAAAAAAAAAGGGAAAGGATTGATAGGGAAGAACTAACAAGGAATGGTCTTGAGGAGAGGAGTTCCGACTTCGCGAAGGATCCATGAGACGATCAAGGAAGCTCCGAATAAGCCGCAGTAACCCAGCCTTGCTGACCGCTTTGTGATTCCCGATGCTACCGACGTGCAGAGCCCGCACGTCATTGACGCACAGCATGTCGCCAAGCACGACATCTTCTTTCTTCTCTAGCTCAACGAATTGGGTTTGGGCAATGGGTAATGGGTAGACTCAGTTTTAATAATTTGCCTTCTGAGTTTTGGACTCGGGAAAATCACACTCCCGGCGTGGGATGGATATTCTGTATGCATAAAAATATACTACCTTCGTTACGACACCGTTTGGGACGGAGCTAAGATGTAGTGACTAGTGAATTGTGATCTGCGCCCCGAAAATTAGCGTGCATTCTGGATAGTGCAATAAGCTAACACGTGGTAGTTATGGCTTTTTTAAAGGATTGGGAATCGTCGTAATAACTCGGGGTGACACGTGTCACTAAATTATACCAATTCCGACTCTTATTGAACCCGCCACGATAACAAAAATAAATCATTTTTAAATTTAATTTCTTAAAGTTATTAGGATTTGTTTAAAGGGCATGCTTCATACAATATCCATGAAATATTTAATAAGGGGAATTCTAAGTGGGTACAATTTTGAAAAAATGTTTTCATCTAGGATCATTAATTTTTTGCACATTTCATAAAATTACAAATTGCTTGTCAAATGACAAAAATGTCATTAATGAAAACTCTGATACCAAAAAATCGATGTCCAAAAAATCAACGATGTCGCATCGAAATCAACCCGATGCCAAAATCAACTCGATGTCGCATCAAAATCAACCCGATGCTAAAATCAACCTCGATGTCGAAAATCAACCTCGATGTCCGCATCAAAACCTTCAAAATTTAAAATCAAAACTCAAAACTCAAAATCAATAACTTCGTCATCCGTCGTCTTTGTCCGCCAGCAACCGTCCCCGGTTGCAAACAGATTATGTGTGTTTCAAAATTAGCGCAGAATTTGAAAATGGCGGGATCTCAATCTCTCCTGCTAATGCCAATTTCGAACGGAGACAACAAACACCAAAGCGGGATAACGACCGCCATTGGAGACCAGTGGGCGGTGAGCCAGGCAAAGTACTGGTCTCTTATAACAAGTTCATATTGCTTTTAGGACTAAAGCCCAAGTCTCGTCAACTGGTCTGCTTCACGAATTCCGAAGCATATTACATCTGTTTGGGAGATTCAACATTGATAAATCTGCTTCATGAATACCGAAGCACGCAGGAAACACATAATTTGTATTTCTTTTCTTATTAGAAATCCAGATCTCTTTTTTGGATGGGCCAGTCTTGCAATCTTCACAAAAATCATTAGATCTGGTTGATTTAGAAGAGAGAGGGAGAGAGAGTGAGCGTTGGGGGCAGTGATGTACATTTATCCTAAAAATGTACCTAAAATATATGTCTAAAAAATTGATGGTTTGATTTGAAAAAATGTTTTAGAAAATGTACCGGCTTGTAATTATTCATATTTAATACGAGGGGTGAGCAGCCCAGCCCATGAACCCGTACAGCCCACTGTGCCCGGCCCAAAGTGTCTGTGCCCATGGGCTGATACATAGTGTTGGGCTTTAGAGATGTTAGATACCCACGGGCTCGGACACACCCGGGCCTTCAAGTTCTAATGCACATCTAAGCCCGACCCAGCCCATCATCACATTAAGTTTTTAAATTTTAAATATATTATAATTATATCATTACTCTATTAGTGTCTCTTAGTATTAGTTTATTAGTTATATCATATATAAAATTATATATAAACAAAATCACAAATTATATTATTATATACTACTATAATATATTATACACTAACATAATCCACTATCCAGATTAGTCAATATAGTGAAATGAATTAGTGATATACCAATAGATCCAATACAAAAGGTCAAAACTCAAAAGGGAAAGTGAATGTGTGAAACCCTAAATCAAATTGACTGCTAGCCTGCTACCTTCGGTTCTTTAGTACCTTGACAGAATCGTGACCCTTCGGCAGAATCGTGACTTCTCGTTCCCAGTTCCCACTTCACCGCTAGGCCCGCTACCCACTAGATATTTTTTTTTTCTCTTTGCGAGATTGTAGATCTTGTTATCTAGTGTTCATGTAAGTTTGTTCTGATTTGAGTTTGTTTTCTTGCTTCTTTATTGAATATAACATCTGGGTTTCAAATTTTAGGTGTTCATGATGTTTGATCAGGGGTTAATTGTCATATGTGTGTTGAGTTTGCAAGTCAAATGAATGATTTCAAGGTTTTTGATCAAATGTAGTTTTGTTTCGGAGCTAATGAAATAATGAAAATACTTTGTATTAGTTGAATTTTGTTTCTTCATAATTATGTTATATTGTAGACATGGGGCTTCACACAGTATGAGGTCTTAAGTTCGATCCCTTCTCATACTCCCCTTAGAAGGAAAAAACAAATCAACGCCATCGCCATTTGCCGCTGCACCCCTTACCGTCGGAGAGCCCATCTAAGCCCGTGCACGTCTAATGCCCGTTCACTAATGCCCATGGGCTTGTCTACGGTACTAGGCTTTTTAAAATGATGTCCGCTACCATATGGGCCTATACTGGACATTACCAATGCCCGTGAGCTTAGAGCCCATGCACACCCCTATTTAATACATTACTTTTGGCTATGAAATTGTTATATTACCCTTAGTCACATATATATAAACAAAATAACATACAAACCAAAAACTCTCAAAAAATTTATTCTCTCTAGATATTATATTTTCTTCAATTCAAACAAGGTACATTTTCTAAACTTATTCATTGTAATTTCGATATGTGGTTTAATATTGTTTACTTCGCATAGACTATTTTAGTGATTCTCTCTAAGTTTATTATTTCCTCATTTGTGACTTTTAAATTACTTAACGATTTATATTGGCAATTTATTAGAATATATAATAAAAAATAGTAAGAAAAATCATTTGTTTTATCGAGTTTAACAGCCCGATGGATCATGCTAAATAAATTTAACAGTCATGCTTATATCATCGTGTGTCATGTTTGAGTTTCAATTCCAAGCCACATAAATTTATCGTGTTTGTATTCAAACTTATCATATTGGGATGTTATCGTGTCGGCCAATTATAACCGACATGACCTATTTACTACCCCTAGCCATAACGACCTAAAATATGAACACAAAATTGTGTAAAGGTGTAGGTGACTAGCAAAAGTTTAAAGTGACGGAGAGCAATTATATGAAGAAATTGCGGGTCGGTCTCATTTCCTAAAGTTTTAACCACTTGCATAATCTATATTTTTTAACCAGAAAGTACACTTTTGGTGGCAAAAAGATGACTATGTCATTAATGAGCCGGAGGCGCGCTAACAATTAATTTGTGCATCGCAATACATAAATTTGTTCATCATAATGCATCAATTTGAATCACGATGTACAAATTGGATTTGTAATGCAAAAAATTCCGATTTAGAAAGTGGATTCCTAATTCACAAATTGAATTTGATTTTGTTCATTACAATAGAAAATCGACGATGTAGAAAATTCGGATGCACAAATGTGATTCACGATACACAAATTCGATGCATGAACAATTACTTTTATGCGAGCGTATTCGAATCATTCAAGGTATCGTTGTCTATCCACCCCAAAAATATCTTTCTTCGATTAAAAAACATGGTGAACCAGAGCGGTTGATAACTTTTAAAAAGGAACTGACAAGTTCTATTATGCCTAGAGCTCAAATAGGCTTGAAGAACATGGATAAATTACGGGTATGTCCCTTTTTAGAGATTTGTAATCGTTCTAGTACCTCTCTTTTTTCAACTGCATAAGTCCATTTTAGTTGTTTTCTTCATAAAATACCCATCACGATGCGACAAATGAACTCTCTCTATAAAGCAATCGATATTCATATCATTACCATGTCGAAACCACACATTATCCTCTTATTCCTAAAATTTCTTCGGTGGATCTTATTTCTTCCTAATTAAAATCTATCCAATGAATCTTCCTCATAACCTCATCCTAAAATTTTCCAGTGAATTTATTTGTTTTTCCTAAAATTTTCCAGTGCATCTCGCTTCCTAAAATTTCTTGCTTGTAGAGAAGAAAGCTAACTGTGCATTCCAATGCACAAACTGATGCATCTTGATGCATGATTTTGATTATGTTTTTATTGTGATCCATTATTTTTGAATTGCGATGCATGAAACTTTTTCGTAATAATCCCGATACAAAAATTGGATTACCGATGCACACATTAGAATTGCGATACACATCACTTATCTCGTTAAATGCTTCACATAACATACACGATAGCTTCTTCCTAAAGTTTTTCCGATAAATATTCTTTCCTTCCTAATATTTCTCCGATAACTTCTTCCTAAATTTTCTCCCGTGAATCTTCCTTTCTTCCTAAAATGTATGCGGTGAATCTCCCTTCCTAAAATTTCTCTAGTGAATCTCTATTTCCATTTCCATAGCTTGCAAAGTTGATTTTCATGGATATACGTGGGTGATCAATTGCTGGGAGCAAAACTGTTTAACTTGAGAGATAAATGTGAAGAAGCAAAGTGAGAGAAAAATCAAAGTCAAACTGATGCATCTCGATACATAAACTAATACACCCTAATACATGCAAAAATTGGATTACCGATGCAATCATTGGAATCACGATGCATCGATTTTGAATTACGATGCAGCATGCCTCTGATCCAATTTCATTAAGGGTATACTCGTTATTTTGCCCTAAAATTTTCTTTTATCGGTTAAAAGCAAAATCATATCCTTTAGAGGTTAGAAATGTTATAAAAGAGACCGGCTCGTTACCACCCAAAAAACAAAGTGAACAACAAAAATGGGCATATTGGGCCAAACTATTACAAACAAAGGTATCCTCCAGTTTTCTTGAGTTGAACAAGCCATGTTAGAGCATCTCCAATGATATCACTCTATATCACCCTCTAGATACCTCTTCTTCTTCTTTTTTCCTTTTACACTTTTCAACAATTTTAAAAAAATTCTACTCCAATAATCACCATCTATACAATCATTGAAAAACCTCAAATTTCTTTCATCACAACTAACAAACCTAACTACTACTATATTTCTCATCTTTTTTATTTCTATTTTTCCAGCACAATTGAATTGAAATATTTATATTTTATATTATATATTCTATAAAAAAAATATTTTTTAATTATTTCAATTACTTTCATCTAAAAATATACGTCATTTTAAGGGTCAATTTATGTTTATAATAATAATAATAATAATAATTATTATTATTATTTTATCCTCTCATAGATTACGAACACGAGATAAATGATTTTCTTTGGTTGAAAAGAATTCGCAATTAATACACACATTTCACATAAAAAATAAGCATTTTTCAATTTGATCAATCGATTAAGTTTACGATAATAATGTAAAAAAATAATATATATACATTAGTAGCTTGCAACGGTATGAAAATTTAAGAAGACAAATGTAGTATAATTAAAGGAAATCATACATTACACAAATATGTGTAATACAATCAATTACTTTTTCTTAAACGGTGTGTCGGGTCAAATATGACAATTATTTAAAAACGAAAGGAATATATGTTTTAATAATTTTTAAAATAACTTTTATCTCAAAATAAATGTTAATCTAGACAGAAATTTATGTTTAAAATAATTTTTTATTATTGTCTAAACTTAACTCCTACCGAAGAAATGATATTTTTTAGCATCAAATAAAACATATTAAATTAATAATAACTACACAAATGGTGGAGAAGAAGAAAGAAAATAGGGAAGAAAGAAAGTTGGAGAGAGAAAGTGGATCATTATTCCACTAAAAGTCCCTTCAAACTTAGAGGGAGGCTTAACTTTTTTTTGAGGGATAGAGTAGGGGTGGAATCGGGACGGGACCCGTCCCGATTAGCCTTATCTTGATCCCGTCTCGATAGAATTCGGAATTTCAATTTCCTTCCCGATCCCGTTCCCGATAAGTGTCGGGACTCGACGTGTCGGGATCCCGACAGTTCGGGAGATAAAAATCCTGTAATCCCGACTATAATATTTATGAACAATATCTCTGACACTAAAATATTTTTAAAATGTCTCCATCATGATTATGATTTCAGACTGTATATTTACAATTATACTTGAATATTTACTTAATTGTGGGTATTGATGAATATGTAATTATGAACAAAATGTACTTCTGACTCGCATGAGAAGAGTTGCACTAAGTGCAGAAATTTGATAGACAAAAAAAAACCATAATATTGTGAAAATAAATTTAACAAATATCATTCAATAATATCAGCAAGCACAAAATAGACATTATTTGAAAAATAGTCTTTTGGCTTGGCAACAGTACACACTCAAAATATTTTAAAAAAAATTTAAAAAATTAAAATAAAAAAAAGTAGTCGGGATGGGTCGGGAATCCCGACGGGATTGATATATTTCCCGAATCCCGTCCCGAAATAAGTCGGGACGGGAAAAATCCTGACAAAGTCGGGATCGGGATTATGTCGGGTCGGGATCAGGACGGGAAAACGAGACTTTTTGCCAGCTCTAGGATAGAGGGTGGAAAAAATTATCCATCGTCGGCTTAAGTATTGGGAAAAAAAACTCTAAAATGACTTTTAGAGATTTCAAAAAAGGGTCATTGTGGACGCCCTTACGTGTACTAAATTTCATAAAAATATAGTAGTATATTTTTAATAAGTTCAATTGAACTATGCATAAAAATTACTTGATTCGAGAGGAAAAGACTCCCTAGGCGGGTTATATCTCCCCTTCTCTCGAAGGTGACCCCGGGTGGCCGTGGTGGTGCTCCCCCACCTTGGGTACCTTTTCCACGGTCCCTCCACCAAGAAGAGTTGTCGGGCTCCCTTCCCCTTGCTTCTTGTTGTGATTTTAGATCACACTGCCCGGAATGAACCCGTACAAAAACGGAGCTTTTGAATTAATCAATAAATTACAACCTCCTAACAACTAGTCTATTAATACAGATTATCTAAATAATGGAACTCCAAGGGACCAATGTGTAGGACTCCAAAACATGCAAACAAACTGTTAGATTAAACAGCTATGAAGTTACAGAGACTTCATCCACCATAATCTAACCTGCAACACAAATGGGTTAAACAATAAAAAGCTACGGGAAGGAACAAAATAAAAAGGAATGAAGAGCTTCACAAATACGCCGTGACCCAAGCACGACTCGTTGTCATCGACCACAAAGGTCTAGGCTACAAGCTCTTCGGCTCAGATTCCTTTCACCAACCAAAGTCAACCAAAGAGACCACAGTAAACCCAGCAACTATCTACCAAGGTTAGAGCCACAATATCGGTCAGACCAACCCTTCCAGCAACACAACGTGGGAGAAGAAACTGAAGAACGGTTCGCCCCCAAAACCCACCCGAAGCGCAGAGACAATCGGGAAGGGGACTCACTCACCAATCCTTCACACACTAAATCCCAGATCGAAGGACGAACCTTCAATCACGAAGAATAGAAGAAGAAGAATGGCGGTTGTTTGTTTCTTTCTCAAACTCAAGTTCACAATTTGTGCACTATGCAAGGGGCTACTGAAAAAAAGGTATAAATACCAAGTCAACAAAGTCAATCAAGGCACTAATTGAGGAGTAAACAAGGTAAGGAGTGACCGATTGGGCAAGTCACCAAGGAATGGGCCATCTGCATATTTGGGCTCAAGGAAAGGTTTAAAGGTTGCCACGATTGTGCCTTCAATTTTAACATTCTCCACCTTAGAACAAGTGTTAGTTGGTTCATAAACATGGACTCACCAGGGCATATATTAAGAAAGATATCATCATCGCCTATCATTGCACTTGATCTAACACAAAGTAAGAACAAAGCAGGGAAAAGATTTCTAGCACACACAAAGATGCATAAATCAAAAATACTTAATTAATTCATAAAGCGGAAAGCTGAATCAGTAAAGTCACCATAGCTATTCACAAAGAACTACCATGGATTTCGGGGAAATTACCACCGCCAACACTAAGTAAGCAAATCTAACGTATTCTAACACCAAAGTAAGAATAAGAAAGATACCACGACACACACCAAGTATGTCGAGGATTTTCGAGTAACAAAAAACAATGCATCAATCTCATGAATCAAAATCCAACATTTTAAAACAAGATTGAATTTTTGTTACTACCAAAGGTTTTACCTCCCAATCAAATTGGGCAACTAGAGCAAGCTTAATCACAACCCCTTGTTTTCGAGAAAACCGTTTTACAACCAACCTAGCTTTAAAAGTAACAAATTCAGCCACACGAAAGGGCACCAAAGTCCAAGAATGGTTCACATGCAAAGCAGTAATATTGTCCATTAAAGCATTAACCAATCACTAGGATTTCTAAACTTTAAAGCATCATTTTTGAAAATTTTGGGTTCATGCAAATTGTTAAAAGAATCAAACATACAAAACACAAATGAGGAAATGTGAAAATTGTTATCAAAACTAGATGACCTCCTAACAAAAGGTCTAGACCTACCCCTAGCAAGTTGATACTCACCTAAATTTCAATCACATTTTCTTCCTCCCCATTTTGTTTAAATTCTTTAACAATAATTTCGGGATGAGCAAGCACAGTTTCAAAATTTTCCACAATTTCAGTTTGCACACAAGGACTAACATCGAGAGACCTTAACACATAGGGTTGCTCCACCGCAATTGGAGCCGTGGGAGGGGGCGCATCAATAGCAATTAAAGGTTAAGCAGGAAGCAAGTAAGGAAATTCAGTTTCGTCAAATACTATATCCTTACAAATGATAAGTCTCTCATCATTTTCATATCTCAACCACAATCTCTTTCACCCTCTCCGAGTACCCTAAGAAAACACAACGAACCGACCGAGGTTCAAGTTTGTTATTCTTTCGATGAACATACGCAGCACAACCGAAAACATGCAAGTTTGAAGAATCAATTTCACTCCCAAAAAACACAACTTCAAGACATCTACCATTAAGCGAGATATAAAGGGGCCTATTGATCACATAGGCGGCGGTAACAACCACCTCTCCCCAAAGGCCTATGGGAAGACCCGACAAAGTAAGCATGACCATCACTCGTTCTAACAGAGTTCTATTCATACGCTTGGCCAAATTGCAAGGGAAAGATTTTTTCATGATCAATCTCACTCTCAACGCAGAATCTCTCGAACTCACCGTTACAGAACTCTAACCATTTATCTGTCCTAAGTTTCTTGATTTTCTTACCGGTTTGATTTTCAATCAAAAGTTTCCAAGTTTTAAACTTTTCAAAAACATTAAACTTTTCTTGCATAAGAAAAACCAAACTTTCCTTGAAAAGTCATCAACAATAGATAAACAATATCTATTCCCACCATGTGAAGGCACACACATAGGACCCCACTCATCTGTATGAATTAACTCAAGATGATTTTTGAAATAAAATTTTTCAAGAGGGGGAGGTGAAAAACTAACCATTTGATGTTTACAAGTCACAGAGGTATCACATAAAGGCACACAAGAAATTACATCATCAATAAAAAATTCATTTTTGTGAAAATTTTCTAAGCCCTTAAAACTCAAATGTCCAAGTCTTTTATGCAACAAATTTGAATTTTCATTCTTAAAAACATTTGTTTGATTTTCAGTAAAAGACACCGGGACCGCATTGCAAACAATCAAACTCTTTTGTTTTTTAACTTTGAAAATCACCAAATTCCCCTTTGTAATTTTCATCAAACTATTACCTCATCTGCCCTCTAAACCATCATCTTCTAAACATGCATAAAACATCAAATATGTATTCAAATAAGGAACATGTCATACATTTTTCAAAGTCAAAATATTTTCAGATTCAAATTTCAAGCAAATATCGCCAATTCCAGCAACTTAACACGTTTCCTTATTAGCCAAAGAAACTTTTCCAGTTTTAACCTCTTTGTATGACGAAGACATGTTTTTATAAGGTGTCATGTGAGACATACATGCATAATCAAATAGCCACTCATTTTCACATGCAGCAATAGAAGACACAAAATTATTCAAAGTATCACACATGTCCTTACCATAAAAACATCACAAGGATCCTCACTCGAAGAGGCCAAATTACAGTCACTTTGCTCATTCGAATTCCAATTTTGACTTTTTTTTTTCGGATTAGTACAATCCCTTTTAAAATGCCTAGTTTCACCACAATTGTAACAAGTTCTATGTCGTTGTCTAGAAACTGATCTACCCTTGCCTTCGCCTTTTTCATTTTCAAAATTCTATTTTTTCCCTTTGGTTTTTATTTTGATAATGTTTTTTCCTATTGTTTCTCTCAAGCGTCCTACCCCTAACCATATGAACCTCACCGACATTTGATTTGCCCTTATTAGCTTTCAAATCCAATTCTTTGCCTTTTAAACTAGATATCACCATATCAAGTGTGGTCTTATCCCTACCATACTTAATAGCAGATTTCACGTCAGCATAAGAATCAAGTATAGCATTTAAAAGCACAATCGAAGAATAATCATCAATGTGTTCATCACTGGTTTGTTTTATATCTTCAACCAATTTGGTAAAAGCATCAATATTATCTTCCATGTCTTTGCTGAGATCCAATTTAAAACTGAAAATTTTTTCTAGGTGATTAATTTTACTTGGTAATATTTTTCCAAAATAAATTTGTTCCAATTTTTCCCAAAGACTCTTAGTGCTCGTTTGTTACGGCTTTTTTAAGGAGGCTTTTGGCTTTTGACTTTTAATAAGTTAAATTTATAGTGTTTGTTTTAGCTTTTAAGCCAAAAGCCAATAAGTAAGGTACAACCCATTATTTGCATACAGAAGCCGAAGCCAAAAAGCCAAAAATTAAAGCTTTTTGAGAACACGCGGCTGGTAGCGTTATTAATGAAACTTTTGCTTTCCCAAGCTACCCTTCTCCTTCCCTTACAGTTTATAGCTTCTATTCACCGTTTTTTACAAAGGGCGTTGAGAAGAGTTGGAGTTCAGTGCCGGAGAAGAACGGCACCCAATTCTCGTGCATCCCTCTCAACCAATTTCAATTTCAATTTCAATCTCTCCCACCCTTTCTTTATTTCAGTATCCGCCATAGTTGTAGTTTTGTTGTTGTTGAGCTTCTCACCCAACAGACAAAAGCCGGAGAAGAACGGCACACAGTCTTGGTTTGCTTCTCATCTTTTTCCTAGTTAGTTCTTCTTCTTCTTCTTCTCTCTCTCTGCCCCCCCTTTATGTTTAGTTTAACTGTTAATGTTTCTTTTTAATCATTGGCTTTGCTTGTTTTGAATTAAAGTCTGACGGCTTTATTCATGCGTTATTCACTGGAGTTGCTAGTCTCAGTTTTTTTACATGGGTTATTCACGGGATTGACTAATAATTTGAGTGGTTTATCTTGTGTATACTTAATTTGAGTAGTGTCAAACGATGGATTGCAGTGGAGTATGCTTTGTGGTGTTTAACAGTTCTCGAGGGATTAATTAGATAAATGGGGAACATAATGTTTGATCCCTGGAAAAATTGTC
Organism: Codonopsis lanceolata; assembly: GCA_013146195.2. Taxonomy (NCBI): domain Eukaryota; kingdom Viridiplantae; phylum Streptophyta; class Magnoliopsida; order Asterales; family Campanulaceae; genus Codonopsis; species Codonopsis lanceolata. Next base: position 47,320,171 of record CM028384.1, on the reverse strand, counting down.
GTATCTTTACTTTTGCTTGTGATCTCCAGAATCCAGATAGTTTTATACTTTGAGCCATTATGAGGGGTTCATTTAACTAATCATCCGGGGTCTTAAGTCGAAGGCCGACCTTTGTTCACAGTAAAACTTTTAGGAAGTCTTGGCCACACTTGTTATGAGATATGCATAATATTAAGGTTGCCACCACGATGTATTTCTTTCTCCATTTTGGCATAGTACATTTTTTAGACAATCTGAGCTCAATACAGTGACACTGGCTCAGAACTTGCTCTTGCTTTATGTCCTGGCAAAGTCTTACCATAGAGTTTGAAGCTTGAGGCCAGAAGAGGGTGCTTCATTATGTGTAATCCTCGTACAAATCTTGAGCTTGTAGTATGTTGGGCACTTATCATTTGCATCTTGGTGGTCCTGATTTTGCGTTGTCATGTGATTTTCAACAACTGGTAATACAGTGGACATAAAAGCCAAGTAAAAAGTTGTTTTTTTAAAAAAAAAAATTAGCAAGCACTGAACTCCAATTTCTACAATATTATTAATTTATTAGGGACCATTTTTCCCCGATGGATTATTTTTCCTTTCTTTTCTTTTTTTTTGGGGGTGGGGGTGGGGGGGGGTGGGTGGGTGGGTGGGTTTGAAGTTGATATACTTGGGTTTCGGTTGAGAAATTTATATGGAGTTGAATTGTTAGGCTTGCTGTTATGATTGGCAGAAACTGATAGTGGAACATAATCAATGATTTTTGATGCAATTAGACAGTGTCCACTAGGATTATGCCCTTCAACACTGATCACCTGGGGAATGCAATCATAAGAGGTTATTTTATAAACCCAAAGTTTTAACTTTTTTAGATCAAAATTGGTATTTGTAAATGTGAATTGGTAGGTATTGTATCATATACTCTTCTTCCTTTGAAAGATCAGAACTCTTCATTCACGTGTATATACTCTTTCTCATTTCCATCTCCTTATCCTTATGTTTCTATTTATGCTTTCTAATTTTAAATATCGGGTTTTTCAGTCTTAAAAACTTACCCCTTACCCCAATTGATTCTTACGTTCATAACTAAATTTTGTCTTTCTTAATGATCTCTTTTTGTTTTGTTTCACTCTATCTCTCTCTCTCTCTGAAGGCAGATGGAATCACGATATGTCATTAAGCAAAACAAAGGGAAGGGAGGAAAGGGGAAGGAGAAGGAAGAAATTCCCTTTGAAAAGGCTGTTTGGGATCCCGTAGCCAATGAGATATTTGTGTCTATATGTGTGGACTTAGTTTTGTCAGGAAATAAGCCAAATTCATCTTTATCAAAATATGGGTTTGGGGAACTGATAAAAAAAATTAATGAGAGAACTGGAAGAAAGTATATAAGGAAGCAGTTTAAGAATCATTGGGATTGGAGTTTATGGAGGCAGTTGACTCATGGAGAAACTGGACTAGGTATGGATCATGATTTGGGTACCATTGATGCTTCTGATGAATGGTGGGACAAAAAACTTAAGGTATATATAATACTAATTCATGTCATTTAAGGTTTTAATCTATTTCGTTAGGTGAAACTATAATATTATCATTTAAATTGCAGATAGTTCCAGAAGCAGCTAAGTTTAGGACTGCTCCACTCGCCCATTGGAAAGAGTTGCAAACCATATTTTGTGATAGTGTTGCTACTGGTGAACATGCATGGACGCCTAATTCTGGTGTACTTCCACCACACATGGTTAACTTAGACACCGATGATGAAAATGCGCAACCCCTTGAAGACATTGGAATTGATGATGATGATGATGCAAGTACTGTTGCGGCAAACACAAGGAAGAGAGTAGGTACATTAGGGCCACGTAAGGCAAAGACAAAGAGGGTTAGTGCTTCCAACAAGCTCACTGAGGCACTAGACAAAATTGTGGAGGCGGTAACTAATGATAGCGTCACATCTGCCCCCGCATATGTTGAGCCACCATTTTCTATTCGGGAGTGTCTTGCATGTTTGGATGATATGCTTAGCGTAGGCGATCCATTGTACGCCTTTGCGCTGCATTTGTTTCACCGTCCTGTTAGTCGTGAGATTTTTCTCCAACTAACTGTTGAGGCTCGTCTTATTTTGTTGAAAGCTGAACAAGCTTTAAGCAAAAAGTAAAAAGTTGTTTGGTTTGTTTTATATTGATGGATGGCATTCGACGTTTTGATATATTAAATTAAGATGATTTGTCTCTATATTACTAATGGATGGTGTTTTGTTCTAAAATCCAGTTCATGTTTTTGTTAAGATATTGTCTCTATGTTACGTTGATGTTTTTCATTATTCTATTTTCTTGCATTTGAAGAGTTTTTTAATTTATAAATTTCATTATCAAATTTATTTAATGTTATTTGCAGTTGAAATGAATATGAATGATGAATATCCATATTCTTCTGATGAGGAAAACAATCTCAAGCTGGCAGAATCTCTATCGAAAAAAAAAATTGCTTCTCAAGCGCGCAAGAAGAAAATGCTTGCTTTAACAAGTCTAGCTATTGCAAAATACAAATTTGATACGTATATAAAAAAATCACCATGTAGACCATCTGATGTTGCAGGTTGGAAGTTTGTTATGGAAATTCTTGAATCTGAAACTGATACACGTTCTAATGAGATGTTTCGTATGAGGCGAGAATCATTCATACACTTGTGTACATTGCTACAAAATGAATATGGATTGAAGCATAGTAGACATGTTAGAGCGGAGGAAAAACTAGCAATGTTTCTCTTGTTAGTTGGTCACGGTGTATGCCATAGGGTTGTTCAAGAGCTATTTCAAAAGTCTGGTGAAACAGTAAGTAAGTATTTTCATGAAGTTCTTCGTGTTACTACGAAGATGTCAATGGATTGGATCGCGCCTTCATCAAAGTTCCCGTATCCCGTGCCTCGTATGTGTCAATTATATACGAATATTACGCATATTTATATGTAATTTTATTTATTTTACATGAATTTAATTTTACTTTCATTGTAGCTCAATATTACCTGGTTGATGCTGGATATCCTAATAAAATAGGATATCTTGCACCATACAAGGGGGAGAGATATCATTTACCTGAGTTTCAACTTAGTCAGCAACCTCGAAACGCAAAAGAGAGGTTTAATGAAGCTCATTCCTCATTACGAAGTGTGATTGAGAGAACATTTGGAGTCTGGAAAGGAAAATGGAGAATTCTAGAGCGCATGCCTTATTATCGGTATGATGATCAAGTTTGTATTGTGTCTGCAACAATGTCAATTCATAATTTCATTCGTAGAAGAAATCTTGCCGACAACGACTTTCAACATTATGATAACCAACCTGATTTCATACCAATTAATGAGCGTGAGGAACCTAGTGTAGCCAATCACCAACCTAGTGGCCCTATTTTCGGTAGTGAAGACCCTGAGATGAATGTTGTGAGAAATAACATTTGTTATCAAATATGTATGGGTAGTGAATGAGTGTGTACTACTTTATTACCTAATATTATAAGACAATTTGATTTTTATATCTTTAATTCCTGCATATTTTGTATTTATATTTCTCACTTTGATTTAACAAAAGGTAAAATAATATTTAGTATTAATACAAACATTGTATTATATTAAATTTTAACGCAATTTAGAAAAACAAAAATGATTAAATTTCTATGTAGTTATTTGATAGTTATCATGCATGCAAGCCAACTTAAATATTAGGGTATTTTGGTCATTTTATTCTGAATCTGTCATTTTCAGCTTTTTTAACAAACATTTACATGTAGCTTGTAACAACTCGTAAGTTGCTTCTAAACAAATTCGAAACAAACAAGATTCGTGATATCAAAGTCATTCATTCCATAAGCTATCGACATCGAAAAGCTATCGACCATCACCGACAAACGAGCCCTTAGCATGTGCATGTTCACCACATTTCCGAATAACCGATTCAGACAGATTTAAGATAATTGAGGAGTATGCAGATTCATCCATTTCAGTTATGACATCTTCAAAGTGTCTTTAACATATTTTAAAGTTATGGCCTTGAAAACCTTTTTTTTTTAATTAAAATGTTTTTCATCTTCTTTTACCACATAGAAAAATCAGTTTTCCCATTAAAATGTTCCAAACTATAATTAGATGAAGAACTCATTTAGAGAAACAACACAAAACCAACCAATCAAACCAAATCGGAATTTATAAGAAATTAGGAATTTTTTAATCACTAAAAAAATTAAGCAAGCAAATTCCAACCAAACAGTAGCAGTTTAAATAGAGCAACAATCAAGTAAATACATTCCGAGACAATTTTTAAAAAAAGATTAAACACAAAAAATAAACGTAATTATTTCGAGATGAAAGAAGCTCACCCAATAAACTTTTAGAGTTACCGTTTTGGATCGAACGAGACTCTACCGTTTCACGGTACGGAACGCGGGCTCTGATACCACTGTTATGATTTTAGATCACAGTGCTCGGAATGAACCCGTACAAAAAACGGGGCTTTTGAATTAATCAAAAAATTACAACCTCCTAACAGCTAGCCTATTAATACATATTATCTAAACAATGGAACTCTAAGGGACCAATGTGTAGGACTCCAAAACCGGCAAACAAACTGTTAGATTAAACAGTTATGAAGTTACAGAGACCTCATCCACCATAATCTAACCTGCAACACAAATGGGTTAAACAATAAAAAGCTACGGGAAGGAACAAAAAACAAAGGAACGAAGAGCTTCACAAATACGCCGTGACCCAAGCACGATTCGCCGTTATCGACCACAAAGGTCTAGGCTACAAGCTCTTCGGCTCAAATTCCTTTTACCGACCAAAATCCACCAAAGAGACCACAGTAAACCCAACAACTATCCACCAAGGTTAGAGCCACAATATCGATCGGACCAACCCTTTCCAGCAACACAACGTGGGAAAAGCAACTGAAGAACGGTCCGCCCACAATACCCACCCGAAGCACATAGACAATCGGAAAGGGGACTCACTCACCAATCCTTCACATACTAAATCCTAGATCGAAGGACGAACCTTCAATCACGAAGAATAGAAGAAGAATGACGGATGCTTGTCTCTCAAACTCAAACTCAAGCTCACATACTAAATCCTAGATCGAAGGACGAACCTTCAATCACGAAGAATAGAAGAAGAATGATGGCTGCTTGTCTCTCTCTCAAACTCAAGCTCACAATTTGTGCACTCTGCAAGGGGCTGCTGAAAGAGGGGTATAAATACCAAGTCAACAAAGTCAATCAAGGCACTAATTGAAGAGTAAACAAGGTAAAGAGTTACCGGTTGGGTAAGTCACCGAGGAATGGGACATCTACAAATTTAGGCTCAAGGAAAGGTTAAAAGGCTGCACTACAAGAAAAATGAACTCTTGTGACACTTTGTAAGAGACTCTTTTTGAAATGCCTCATAAAGCTATCTTTGGAGGCTTTTAAAAGTGTCATTTTACTAAGTACTACATTAGTTTTCAAAAAGCCTCATAAAGTGGTCTATTAGGGCCTTTTTAAGTGTTATTTAATTAAGGATTGTATTGAGGCATTTTAAAAAAGCCTCATAAAGCAACACAATTTTTGTTGCCGCCCTAATAATTTAGAAACACGGGATTTTTTTTTACTTTGGTGCACAAAAATCTTCTCCCATTCCGTACTTCTTACTTTTCCCCTTTCCCGGTTATTTTCCCCCAATTCCTAGGTCGCTTGCCCTTTCCAGTTTCTCTCTTCATTCTTCTTCTTCAGTTCAAAAATTGTGGTTTTGATTTTGCAGGTGCTAGCCAAGTAAGTTCCTCTCTTCATCTCTCTATCTCTCCATCTATAATTTTGCAGTTTCTTTCTTCATCTCTATTCTTCAATTTGAAAAAAATTGACGTTTTGATTTTGATGTAATTCTTCTTCCCTTTTCGAAAGCAGAGCTCGTTGGCTGGACAACACAAACCTGTTTTGATTTTGCAGCGATTTGATTTTGGAGGTGCTACCCTTGTAAGTTTCTCTCTTCATCTCTCTATCTGATTTTTTTTCCTTTATCAATTCGAAAATTAGGGTCTTTTAGTGTTTAATTCCAACAAAGCATGATACAATGCACCACTCAAAGATTGCGGTGAAACAAACTCAGTGACCTAAGTATAATCAATAGTGAACTGATAGAATATACTATATAACATGGAAACCTTTAATTCTCAAAAAGGATATGGAAGTTAATCAGATTATCTTTAATTAGCAATGTATAATCGCAAGGAAAAGTTGATGTTGCCTCTCTTTTCTCTTGGGGGGGGGGGAAAGAGGGCAATTTTCTTTAAAATAAAAAAGGAAAGGAATCTAGGGTGATTAAAGGGGGCAAGTGAAAATTTGTGATAATTTTGCAGCTGCCACCATTGGGCCTCCAATTTTAACACTTCTTTTTATTTTCTTTTGTGTATTTGCAGGTTCCTCCCCACGTAGCGGTGATGGTGATCTTTACAGACCACTTGTGTTGTTTGAGCGCCCAAGGTATCATCCGATGAGCTCCTTTAAAATGAACAAGATATATTACGTGTTCTTTGTGTGCGTGCACTAAATATTACTATAATAATATATATTTTTAATAATTATAATTTTTATAATATTTTTCTTCTAATTATTTCCTAGTTATTCACTCTAAACTCTATTTTTCTTTAATTTTAAGAACTCACCACATGCCTGATGATGACATGATGTCATTGCCACGTCGACATATTGAAGAAAAAATAAAGAATGAAGATGCAAGAAAGCAGTCAAATTAAAGAAAGGCTAATGCTAGGGCCACTTTAATAGCACTCAATTTTGGGTACCAAATGATGTGACATCTTATGTGTCATATTGTTAAGATAACTTTTTAACTTATAGTGGAGTCCATAAAATGTCAAATAAGATGACACATTGGAAACCACATCATTTGGTGCACAAATTTGAGTGCTCATTGAGTGACTCTAGCATTACTGTTAAAGAAAATAGTTTTAAAAAAAAGAATAAAGAAAAGTACCACATGTAATGGAAAATGGTAAGAAATAATTTTCATAAAATTTAAATGGCCATAGTGACAGAAATGCGTTTAGGGACTAACTATATGAATAACTATTAAGACAAATGATCAATCAAAGAAAATCAATTACAATAACCTAATAAAACGAGAAAAAATTAGGTAGAAATTTGGGCCGGTCCCCTGTGATGATTTTATAATCAGAAAAATCCATGATATTTTTTTAAACCGCTAAAGTACACTTGTTGGTGAAAATGACGAAGATACCCTTAATGAACAAAAGACACGTCGACAAAGCCCCCCCCCCAAATTTTGGAATCGCAATGTAAACATTGGGTATCGCAACCTCCGATGCTCCCATCGCAAGTTCTGATGCTCCCATCGCAACCGCCGATGTTCCCATCGCAACCTAAGCCGAAGGAAGATGAGAAGCATTCTTCGTGAATTTATAAGAAAAAACTTACTTTACGAGCCAAAGCTCTATTTGCGTCTTCCTATAGACAAGTGAGCTTCATGTTTCCTATTTCTTACCCTTGTTTCAAATTATTTCCCATAGGGCTTGTTCTTGCATCAAGCAATTTGTTATCCTTTTGGGAAGAAAGTAGCTACAAAAGCAATGAAGAGAGGGCATTCCACTAGAGCTACATTTAGGTAAGGTAGCTCATTGGAGCTAAGGAGTAGATAAAAGCGAGAGAGATCTCTTTCAACAAGAAAGAGTGATGGAAGAAAAAATTTCAACCCAAAATCCTATTTTCTCTCCATTTCCATTAAAAAAAAAGACCGCTTTGACTAAGGACAGGGGATAGAAGAAGCTAAAGTGACAAATACATTCATTCGGTTTAGAGAGAGGGAAAGGGAAAGACAATGATTTGATTAAAGGAGATGGACCAAGTTTCAAGGTGTGCAAGTTTCAATGAGAGGGATGTAGACCAATGCAATTCTTATCCGCTTTGTCCTCCACCCGCTTTCATCATGATACAGAGCAGATCGTATAACGAGAAAACTATGGTTATTTTTTGAACAAATTTATAAAAATAGATTTATGTGGTTGAAAAAAAAAGTATTAAAGTGATTAAATATTTGAGAAAGTAGACTGACTTGCAATTATTTTAAAAAAAAATTAAGGACCAAGTATTGAGTTCAAACAATGGGGGTACTGAGCGAAACCATTACAAACAAAGTGAACAATAAAATTGGGCCTATTGGGCCAAACCATTACAAATGAGCTCCCTTACATTGAGCAAGTCATTTTTCGTGTAGTCAATATTAAAGGGCAAATTTCAAATGAATACAATTTTATAAATATGTTTTCATTTAGGTCCATCAATTTTTTTGAACATTTCATATAATTACAAATTGGTTACCAAATGACAAAAATGTCATTAATGAAGACAAATCTAATAATGCTACAAATCCAATATTGCTAATGCCTATGCTAGGCATCAGAATTGTTAACAGTTTTTTCAAAGCAAAAAAAAATCCAATAACGCTGATGTCAATGCTAGGCATCGAAACTGTTAACACAGTTTTTTCAAGACAAAAAAATCAAATAATACTGATGTCAATGCTAAGCATCATAACTGTTATATTCAAAATGAGTTGAGACATGCAAGAAAGTATACAAACATCCTAAGACGCTGTCAGAAACTGTGTATAAACTTCAAAATGAGTTAAAACATGCGAGAATTAAGATTATTTTGAAAAAGAATTACAATGTACATTTACAGAGTTACATGTTACAAACAAATTCTTGTTTACAACTGAAAATGACCACAAATATCAAGATCCCAACAACAATGGAGCTCTGAACTTCAAGAGAGCTCTATTACATTCTTATGAGCTTCTTTTCAAGCCTTAGCTCATCACTTTACACACATTCATATATTCAAAATTCTCAACTTGAAATTGAAATTTCTTATGAAATATCATCATTGGTTTCACACTGAACTGACATGCATGAGGTAGTACTATGGGCTTAGTTGTTGTGCTCCAACTTTTGGTTAAAAACCTCGTTCTGTCGACAACAATTCAGCTTCTTGTCTTCATTCTTACTGAGCTGTTTGAATTATTAACAACAGCTGTATTTTCAAACAAACATATGTATTTTTCGAACACCAGTACATTTTTAAAAACAAAGAAAAATGGTAAAAACAGCTGTGATGCACTTGTTGGGATCGAAGGCTTTCACTGTTTCACAAAGGTGCAAACAAATGGTGGGTGCCGATCCCATTCCGCTTCATGCATTCTTGTCGTACCAAAACTAGCTTAAACATATACAATTACTCTCTCTCTCTCTCAATTTCATGTAAATTTTAGCCTAATCATGAATATGTAAGATTGAAGACGATCCATCATCGTGATCCTCAAAAAGAAGAGTTGTAATTTTGGAGGGAAATGAAAGAGGGGAGGTGTAAAAAATATAAATATGAACCTGCATAATTGAGGGTATAGGAGAGGTCGTTGCAGCCGCGAGCCTTGACGCCGAGCTTAAGGAAAGGACGTTGTCACTGCTGTAGCAGCTGCTGAATCCTTCCGGCTGCCGCTTCCGTTAGTGTTAGGGCTTGCCGTCGCAATGAAGGTCCCAGCTTATGTGTCACTGCCGCTGCCGCGAATCTTGCCGACGACGATGAAGCTGCCATCTCTCTCCCGCTCTCTCTCCGGTCTCCACTGAAAAACGAACTAACAGATTCGTGTCCATCGAAAAACGGCCCACGTCGCCAAAGAAAAAATAAGGCAACGTAATATGACATAAAGTACAGTGACGTAATTTCGTCCTAAAATTATATTAAAAGATATATCTAAAAAATAGTTTGATTTATTTGAAAATATGTCATTTAAAAACATATTTTAAAAGTTGTATCGATTTGTAATTTGTCCAATATTAAAAGGAGAAATTGCTGTCATGTCCTTTTTGCAAAATTTATAATCGCTTCAGTCCTTCATTTTTTTATTTCAATCGTTAAAGTTTATTTTTGAAATAATGTTTCTAAAATGCCGAGATCAACTCCTTTTACGACTCCGATAAATTATTTTTCTATCCATTAAGTACAATACTTGAATGGCTCTAATTAGCTGGGTTTGAGGAGTTTTTAGTAAGGGTGAAGGCGGAGAAGGAGGATGAAAAAAAAGCTTACGACGGAGGAGAATGAAAAAGAGGACGGAGGGGATGCATTCGAAATCAGTATGCATGATGCATCGAATTTCAATCGTGATGCATCGATTAGGATCCCTGATTCATCGAATTTCAATCGCAATGCATCGATTTGGATCTCCGATGCATGAATTTGGAGTCCCGATGCATAGTTATGATTTTGATTCATGATTTGTGTGCATCGCAATGTACATAAGCATTCACCAAAATCGTGCATTGCAATGGACAAATTAATGCAACGTGATGCACCGAATAAGTGATTCGTGGCGCGCATCTGGTTCATTGAAGGTGTCGTAGTTATTTCGCCTGCAAAAATGTCTTTTTTGAATTTACAAAAGTATAATAGACTGTAGCGATTACAAACATTTTAAAAGAGAACGGCCCAAATTTTTCCTATATTAAAATTGCTTACTCGTTAGTTGGAAAAATTATGAGTCACTTTGGAGTTTACATTCGTTTTACATTTTTTAAAAAATTGGGAAAAAAAAAGCACTAGGTTTCAAGGGATCAAAATTCATATAGTATACGATAAGAGTAGGTTTCTTGTAAAACTGTATTACGGATCTTAATTCATAAGATGAAACCTCACTCTTTTACAGGTTAATCCATCAACACACCATGTATTGGGCAAGGAGGATCCGTAGCTCCCAAGTGCGTGTGTGATTCTAAATCAGAAAAAGAGTTCTCATACTATGGACTAGTGGGGGTTATTTATACCTGAATGGAATGAGCCTAGCTCGTGGTTTATATGCCCTACCCAAGCCTTCTGATATCATGTAAAATATAATGTGCTTGAGGATCTAATTGTTGATTTTCTTCTTGTTTTTTGTTTTTTTTTCCCCATTTACGGTTCTTCTACTTGAAGCATAAAAACAATAATTAAGAGAAAAAAAGATTGAAACTGTTGAAGATATTATATACTGTAGTAGTATATGAATACGCGTAAGAACTGAAGTTCATGAATAGGACCAACTCAAGTGGCATGAGTAAATGAGTTGAACTGGCCAACTGGGTGGGGGGGACTACTTATCAATTTCTATGTCTCACCATATGAGTGGTTGCTTTTCTGATCAAGGGAATGTCTTTGTGAAGGTGGTGAGTGAGTTAGTCACATCCTAACAAATAGCTCTATCTTCATGCCCTACCCCTAACCCCATTAATCCATTATTAGCAGTAATACAAACACTTTCTTCCATCTTTCCATAAATATCACAGACACAAAGCCATGAATATGAAACACAACGTGCAGTTCCAGCGTGGATGTTTCTATATATACTTTCATTAATTCAGCACTGGACATAACTCTTTTAAAGTAAGGTTAACCATATCTCAAAATCCACTTTTTACACTTCATTTTCAACGTTGAATTATTGTATTTTGTGTTGTATATTGTAAAAAAATTTAGGTATATATAATAAATTTTGAGGCTACACCTCTTTTAACTCGAACAAGTAGAAGTGTAACCCCATCACTTTCCTTGTTTCGTTAAATCTAAAATTAACAAAAACACGTATAAAACTAAAATTCAGTGGGACAGCAAAAATGACATATATGGTAGGATACAAGATTTGAATCTTTAAAAAGTATCAAAACTTTTGCACCAAATAAGTTAGCATTAGACATTTTTTCCTTTGTTTTTGCACCACATCAACTACCACCTTGTTTTGGTGCAAATATTTTGAGTTTCTTTAGGTGACCAATGATTACTCTAACTAGAGATGTAACAACATGTTATTTTTAAGGTTTAATCAACATGTTATTTCTTCTTTTTCTTTTGTTTCGTCCTTAAATAATTGTTTTCTTTGTATACTTGGGTTAATTAGGAAAACACCTTGTATTATTTTTTTCTTTACTTTTTCATAATACTTTAATAGTGATTTTATACGCACATTATTTTAAAGAAAACTACTATCCATGTTCCAAAATCAACGATGTTTGAGATTTGTACATAAATTAAGTAAGCTTAGAAAAAGACTGATCTAGTCTTATTAAATACTATTATTGTTGATAGATTACATAATATCTCTTACAATCATCTTACTTTTTTATTTTCAATACAACATTTTATTAGAGAGTACTTCATTAATAAGAGTAATTTTGGTAAAATATGAATAGATTTATCTTAAAATCTTATAATATTATTAATTTAGGGACAAATTCTTTACGCTAAATCATCGTTGATTTTGGGATGGATGTAATACATATTACACAAATATTAAAGAGTAACTCAATTAGTTTTCCTTAATCCCTATATCAAACAAGATAATAATTAAATGGTTTGGTGTATTCCTAGATGAGCTGAATGTTGAGAGTGAAACATTTTGGCCGGAAAGGAAAATTTTTAGATAAAAACTTTGGTAAGACGGTTTACGAATATTTTTTGTAAGATAAATTCTTTTTATTCGATCCATTATGTGTTGATGCTTACTCGACTCATCGTATATTGGTGAGTTGAACTGTGAAAGAGTGAGCTCAAGACGGTCTTAGGGGAGCCTTACACAATTTTTTACCCACACACTCTCTCTCTCTCTCTGTATATATATATTGTACGGTAACCGTCTTCTGTTGTTTCTCCCCTTGTATTCGACAAACGGACCTGATGCATATCCACCATTCAAATTCAAGATCTAGACATGAGAGTCATCGTCAAACCCACACATTCTAGCATTTAAATTCAACAATCCACCTCCACTCTTTCTAGTTCCAACAATTCACAATGTTCCACAACACGAACGAACCCAATGACGGTGTTTGTCAACGATGAGATAGATCTCCGCAACAATTAGATTTTCAGACTACGGCTACCTCTCCGGCCGCCCTCGCCCTGCCCTGGCGTTCTCCTCAAATATGTCCACTGACTGACTGACTCCCTGATTTATCTAACGTAGGCCGATGCTCTTGATTTATGATTCAAGCATTAGGGGCAGTTGGAGATGCGACGACAGCCACATCAGCCGGCAGCTAGATTTGGCCGTTTACAGTAAAGCTCATTGCCTCGTTCTGTTCATGGCTTCCAGTTCATGTTTTTTTCTTTCTTTAAAGCCAAAAAGGAAATGGAAAGAAGAATATAGGAGTACATTTTATTTTTATTACTTAAATCTTAAATAAAAACTAATCCAATTAAAATTTCATTCACGACAGTGTAAAAACTTTTCCTCACATGCAGCCTTTGAAATATAAAACATGACCAACCAAAATCTAAAGAATTCTAAACAAAATTGTGCTTGACACATTATTATGTTCTAAGTAGGGATGATACATACCATGGATAATAAACTAATCGATTATTATCTATAATATCAATTTTATCACCCCTAATTCCAAGAAAACTTGTGTAAAAAAAATTCACGATGAAAAATTTACTCAAACTAATTTACCTAAAATATACGGTGTCTACTTTGCTCCAAGTTTCACGTGAAAGCCAATCAACATCAAATAAGAGAATAAGGCCTTGTTTGACGGTTGGGTAGTTGTATGAATAAACATTATTATTAATGTCGATGTTATTATTGTGTTATTAATTCTCGTATTATATGTTAGGAGTAGTTTTAGAATTAAAAATGATAGTTTCGTATTTTTATAGTGAATTTTTTGGTATTATTAGCGAGAGTATAATAACACGAGCTATTAATCCAAATCACTTATTGATAACCAAATATTAAAAATTTTGGCTTATTAATTATATTTTATCATAATCTTGACTATTAAATGGTTCATAAGAGTATTCCTGTCAATATATTTAGTTTTTACAGTGAAAGTGTACGGCCATATTTTCAAGCTCAAAAGTTGGGTTTGAGTACCAAATTAGAAATGTCAAAGATATGGTACCATTATAGAAAGAAAAAAAGTGCAAAGTTCAGGGACTAAATCATTTATTAAACCTATTTTCAAAGCTCCCTTTAAAAAGTAAACACCTATACTATATCGGTATATCCACACCTAATAATGATTCTTGGCTTTATAATTAGACAAGATCTTTGTACTCGTGTTTATAATGTACGGTATTTTAATTGAAACAATAGTACCTAAATCTTCGTGTTTGTATTTATATTTGATTTAAAAAAAATATTACAGTTGAGTGTCGTTATTCGAACTCGACTCATAATTGAAAGATGTTATTTGTAAAGAATTATATGTAACTAACTCATGACCGTTGGATCTTGTTGTAGAAACTGATGAAGTTTAGGAATAATGGCATAGCCAATTCATTGATTAAATCACCTATTTATAGGGAGAGATACAATTAGAGTTATACTTGAAGTAGGGTCCAAGAAACCTATACAAGGAAGGAACATAATAAGGAAAGAACTCTACAAGGTAATTACCACTAATTACTAATTACAAATAAACAAGAATAATATAAAGATATTATTCTCTAATATGCTCCCGCAAGATGGACGTCCGAGAGAAGAGACCAATCTTGTAAAGTAATTGATGAAACCGATGGCGAGCAAGAGGCTTGGTCAAGGCATCAGCCAATTGATCAGCCGAGGAGACATGACATACTCGCAGAAGCCCATCCTGAACTTGTTGCCGAATGAAGTGAAAGTCCAGAGCCACATGCTTCATGCGAGTATGAAAAATCGGGTTCGAGCAGAGACTCGTGGCACCCACATTGTCACAAAATGACCGGTTGAAGTCGGAGAGTGAGACCCAGCCGCCAAGAAGAGACACAACCCATCGAACCTTAGCAGAAGTGGCGCCCACCGCCTGTCGCCTTCGCCGAGGAACGAGCCACCGTGCGTTGTTTCTTGAGCTCCAAGAGATCGGCCGCTTCCAAGATAGACAATATAGGCACCGGTGGACGTGTAGTCATCCTTGTTGCCGGCCCAGCATCGAAAGGCATGGAGAGGCGAGGAGATCGACGATGAAGGAGGATGCCCGCATTGATAGTACACGTAGATACCGAAGAACCCGCTGACCGCATTCCGCAGCTCGGTGGTCGGTCGATGCATGAACTGGGAGAGTTTGTTGACAAAGAAAGGCAACATCGCCGAGTAAGAGACAGATATCAAGACTCCCGACCATTGCTCGAAATTTCGGATCTCGTGAGAGTCGTGCCGCCGTGAAGAGCGGGGAGAGGTAGCAGCGGCGTAGCCATCGGGCGAGCATCGGCCATGCCTAAGCAAGGATCGATCATGCACCCACGCCGGGAGAGCGTAACCACTTGGACGCTGACAACCTCAACCCCAAGAAAGTAGCCAAGATCACCAAGATCCTCGAGAGAAGCGACAATGGCGAGAGATTGAAGGTCTCGAATCGAATGGCCGGGTTCCCAAAGTGACAATAATGTCATCCACATATACAAGAAGATAGATGATGGTGCTCGCATGCGAAGGATGAACAATGATGTGTCGCCCACCGAAGTTTTTGAAACCGAGGCAAGAAGAAACCGACGCAGCTCATTATACCATGCGTGGGAGCCTGTTTGAGACCATAAATGGCCTTTGGCCAGGAAGCCTACACACATGATGAGGTTTGTCCTTATCGTGAACCCGTGTGGTTGAGCCATGAATACCTCCTCGACAAATTGCCTTGAAGAAAGGCATTGTTAACATCCGCTTGGCGAGTAACCCACCTTGCTAAAGACGTAACAAGACGAGCAAGAGTTGGTTTAATCACTGGCCGAAAGTCTCGTGATAGTCAATCCTGTGTCGCCGGTGAAATCCTCGGCCACGAGCGAGCCAGAATGGTCAATGGTTCCATCGGATGGCGTTTAATACAAGAGATCCACTTGCAGGCAATATTGCGAAGCATCGGCCGCAGTAAGTTCCCAAGTTCCATTGCGAGCAAGTGCATCAAATTCCTCGACATGGCCTCGACGCCACTTCCCATCTTTCGAGCTCGGGTGACACTTGTTGGTTCACCGTCCGCCGCCATTGAGCCGAAAGACTCGCTTTGTCATGGGTTTCAGATATTGTTTTTAGATCGAGTAACGGGGCCGCGGCCACGTGAACGAAATGGTCACAGGCCAGGTGCACGGGAACATGATCGGGCTCAGGCGGCAATAAGCAATGCCACATGAACAGGCGGCAGCAGTACGTGCACGGCACGAACAGATCGAGCTCAACGAGCATGGTGCAGTGGGAGTAGGGCCATCCTGGGCAGAAAGTTCGTAGCCAAGAAGGCCGAATGGCACCACAAGATCGGTAAAGCGAGCAGAAATGGGGAAGGCTTCGGGTATGGGAGAGCCGAGATCAACCACATTCCTCGATTAGTGCGGGGAGACACCGACGGGAGGCACTAGAGCGAGCAAATGACTGTGTATGAGTGACCGAAAGCGATCATGAGGGGTAGCCAAGATGTACTATCATAGGTTTCTCGTCCGAAAGCGGGACTAATGACCAAGGGGTGACATGGAAAGACAGACTGATAAAGCGGACATGGCGAAAGTGTACGCTTTAGTGGTGCTCGGATCATAACGAGAGATAGGCACTGAAGTGAGCGGTAGCAGGAAGACACAAGGGGTGGAGCGAGCATCAAGTTTGTGAGGGAGTAAGGGCGGAGCTGGGGTAGCAAAGGCACCAAAGGCCCGAAGTTTGAAATAGTTTGGCGGGGAGCCAAAGAGTTTGTGGTTTCGAGACCGATGAGCAAGAGTGGGTGTAGGTAGACGATTATGAGGTAGGCCGCCGCTTGGAAGGCAAACGACCGTAAAGCGGCAATGGAAGAGATGCTCGAGAGAGAGAGAGAGAGGCCGCCAACAATATGACGGTGGCGACGCTCGAGAACCTATTGTGTTCGGGGTGGGGGGGCGAAAGTGAGATGAGAGATACCATGGGCGGATAGTAGGCGGCCGAGTCATTGCAAGTCCCATGTACTCGCCTCCATTGTCCGAGTAAAGAAAGTGACAATGGTGGTTTTAAAAAGTTTTCGACTGTGGCTTTAAATTTGGGGAAGATGGTGGCGACCTCGCACTTGCGTCGAAATGTATAGCCGATGTAATGAGTAATGAGTAAAATGATCAACAAAGATTACATAGTATTTGAACCCATCAATAGATGGAAGGGCGAGGTCCAAACATCGGTATAAGCAGCTTGCGGAGGAATAGTAGACACAATAGTATTTTGATGAAACGAAGTTTATGACTTTTATTAGAAAGACAAGCATTACAATGAAGAGGACGAGTGCTAGTGGTGTCTAAATCTAAACCTAGGCTAGATAGAAGTCGCGTTGAATAGGACAGACGGATGACCAAGACGATGATGCCAATCCCGTGAGAGACGGAGGCTGACATGCAGATGGGCGAGTGGGGTAGTAGTGGCCGGCCATTCATACACACCGCCCTTAGATCGTCCGGCCAAGAGTATTCTCCTCCTGCCGCCAGATCCTTCACATGAAAAGTTAAGTTGGTAAGAACTCAATGGATGTATTATTTGAAGTACAAAATTGAGATATGAGATAAGATTCTTTTTCATATCGTGAACAAAGAGAACATTATGAAGGGAAAAATTGTGTGTGGGTGTATGAAGAGAGGAGAAACCGCTTTTGAAATTGATAACCCAAGACCATCACCAATGACTATGTCGCCCATGCCCGCGTAGGTGGAGTGAAGTGAGAGATTGCCAAGGTCGTTGGTGACATGGTGAAAGCACCACTGTCGAGTAACCACTTGGTGTCCCCGTGTCGCCCGAGGTGGCGAGGTGAGCCCGCCCGTGGTTGCCACTGGAGCCAATGGCCGAAGGTTGGGAGGAGCGGCGAGAGGTGGTGGCGACCAGTTGGAAGTTGGGGCAATGAGTAATCGAGTGGCCTTGTTGGCGGCATGCTTAGAGGTATGGTCGCCGCTGGGCGAGGATCCTGGCGCCAGGATGGCGGAGCAGGGTGAGAGTGGGACGCCGGTCCGAGATTGTTTCAAGAAGACTCGCGATTGATGAAGTTTTTCATGGAGCTCATCAAATGAGATGGGGTGTCCCGTCCTTCAACCACATCCACAATGTGGCGGTAGTCATCATCCAAGCCACCGAGGATGGTCTCAATGAGGTCCTCGTGATCGTTGGTTTAGCGGCCGGTAGCCGAGTTCATCGCCCCTTCCTTTAGCATCGCAAGTAGTCGGAAATAGAGTGCCCTTGGAGGCCCTCGCTTGAGGTAATCTTTAATCGCTGACGTGGCGCGAGGTTGGGCGAGCATACGTGTGAGCGCGGTTTGCCAAGCATCACGGCAGTGGCGGCTTTGTTGGATCGAGGGACGCGGTGCAGAGAAGCCGACAAGAGCACCAAATGTAAGTTTGTCTTGCTTGGATCCGTGGTTGGTAATGCGGGTTGGGTGTGGGAACGCCCTTCGATGTTCGAGCATCCTTAGTGAGGACAGTGGGAGGCGGACATGGATGTGAGCCGCCTCAAACTCAGAGGTCATACCAATGAGGGTGGCCTCAACTTGAAGTTTCCACGCTTTCCACGCTATAGTTGGTGGATGTGAGCTTGGTGATGTTGTGGTGAGAGATGTTTATGAGGTCAAAGGTTTGTGTGGGATCAAGAGGGTTTTTAATGGTGATGGAGTGATTTCCGTTAGCCATGGTAAAGAAGGTGAGGCGGCTAGAGGAAGAAGGCAAGTGGTTTAGGAGCAGAGCTCTGATACCATGTAGAAACTGATGAAGTTTAGGAATAATGGTATAGCCAATTCATTGATTAAATCACCTATTTATAGGGAGAGATACAATTAGAGTTATACTTGAAGTAGGGTCCAAGAAACCTATACAAGGAAGGAACATAATAAGGAAAGAACTCTACAAGGTAATTACCACTAATTACTAATTACAAATAAGCAAGAATAATATAAAGATATTATTCTCTAATACTTGTAACTGAAATCAATCTCTTCCGCCAGATAACCTTAGTCAATCAACTGAGATTAATGTTTTATAAGACGTGATTGTTTAAAAGATTAATAATCACAAGGTGTGACTTTGTAATGCGGAGAGAAAACATAGGGAAAAGAAAAATAAATGACTGCTCATAATATTAATTGTAGGGGGTAACTTTGTAATAAGGAGAGAACAAAAAGGGAGTTAGAAGTGAATAACTATTCTCACACATGTGAATGTGGGGGTAAATTCTAACCGTTAAATATTTTATGATAATTTAATCTCAACCTCTAAATAGTTTTAGTCAATTACACATGTGTAAATATAAGCTCTGTTGTATATTAGACTAGTACTCTTGCCCGTACCGATGGCACGACGCCAATTTGTGAATTTATCAATAAATGAAACAGATAATGTGGAAATGAATTAATATTTACTTATAATTTATCTAAATTAATTATGATAACAATTAAAAAGAAAAAAATATTTCAAATTACAAAACTTACGATTTTTTTTTTGTATAAAATTGATTAATTAATTAAAATATCGCAAAAAAAAAAGGACAAACTACACAATTGGTCCCTGTACTTTTGAGTTTTTTTGGTTTTCGTCCCTGTACAAAAATTTGTTTGCCAATAGTCCTCGTACCAATCAATTTCAACGAAGTTGGTCATTCCGTCAAGTTCCGTTATTTTGGAACCCTTAAGTCCATACACGTGAGTCTCACGTGTATTTTGGTAAGGGTAATAAAGTCATTTTACATTTAAGAGTTCAGGGACCAAACCTGAAAGGCGGGAACAAGTGGCGCCATTTATAGGAGGACATCGTCAGTCAATGCAATAAATAGGCAAAACCTCCATTGTCCTCCATTGTTGACCAGGAGCTGAAAATTGAAGAAATCAAAATGGATGTTTATTGTCCATGTGGAATGAAGGCACGCTTGTTAACTTCTTGGACTGATTCCAACTCAGGCAGAAGGTTTTGGACTTGTGGTAATTGTATGGTAAGTCTTTCCTCATTTAAATTGATCGAAAAATCCCAATGTTCAATCTTCGTTTATTGACCAGAAGGTTTCATCTTCGTTTTCAACTACCAGCATCCATGTGGGTTTTTCCTTTGGTTCGATCCACCAATGTGTCATAGGTCTGTGGAGATTATACCCGCGGACACGAATGTCAGACCAAATTTGTCTGTTCAGACCAACCCACGTTTTGTTAATTATTCTTTTGGTTTTTGTAACTCCAACATTTATAACAGACTTTATGGGCTGTTATTACCAACTTTAATTGTCTATTAATGGTGGATTTATTTCATCATCAATATGGTCCTTAATTAGTCTCGATTTTCTCATATATAAGGAGATTATTTCCACAATTACAAAACACAGTCAAGAACAATCTCCATTTCTCCTCTGCATTCTGTAAATTGTTGAGCGTATTCCTTTGGCCTCCTGTTTTCATATTAGTGATAGAGTCAGACACAAATTCAGTTCGTCGAAATTCTTAGTGCTGAAGGTTTCTCCGGTGTCTCCATTGTATCTTGGGAGACAGACGTCCATTAAAGCTTCCAAGTACAGACGGGAAGGGACAGATCTGTTTTAAGGAAACTGTGTGTGACACAGGCCTCAGACTTGAAGGTTGATCACAGTTCTACAACAGAAGACATTGTGTGCAGCACCAGACTTGAAGTCACCAGACTTCAGTTCACCAGCAGACTTGAAGTCTACTTACAGACTTAGAATACAAAGCAATAACTTTTCCAATTGCTTTCAAATCTGTAATTGTTTTATTACTGTTTTTCCATGTACCTTTTCTAACAGATCCACAGCCTCCACTCCAAGCTCCACCACTCCTCTTAAGCTCTTAGTGCTCTACTGCATCTACAAGAGGTATTCTTCAAGAATCAAGATTTCTAAATTGATTTTTGTTATTTTGAATTTGTGAATTGTGATTGTGAATTTTTAAATTTTAATTGTCTATTTGTTTGAATCAAAGTATGATTGTATTGTATGAATTTGTAAATTATAATTGTGAATTTGTGATTTAAATTTAAAAAATTAAAATAAGTAAATAACCCTAATTTTTAAAATAGCTCTAATTTGAAATAACCCTAATGTTGAAACAACCCTAATTGATTATTTAATCTATATAATTGTTATGAATTGTGATTTGTAAATTTGTAATAGATGATATTATATAATATTGTTTTAGTTCCTAAATTTTAAATTTGTGTGTTCAAATTATGACATTTTAATTTGGGGGTTAAAATAGTTGATTTATGAGAATTTGTTTTTTGCATAGATTTTCAAATCATGGTTGATTAAGATTTGAAGCAATTTGATTTTAGTGATTATTATGATTTGTAAATTTTATTAAATTTGTATACCAGAATGATTTATAAACTTTATTAAATATGTGCATCCGATTAGAAAATTTTCTGCATCCGTCATTGGGGTCTGAACGTTTAAATAAGTACAATTATTGAGCAATAATAGTCTCCATTTTTAACTAATCAACAATAATGGTGTCTATAAACTAATAATCTGCCATTTATAACCAAGTAGTCAAGTATTTTCATGTCCAAAATTTTAAACCTAATTTAGTAGAGAAGAATATGTTTTTTCCAAGCCCAAACGCATCCGACATGTTTTGGTGTCATTGGTCTCTTTATATTCTCCCAATTGGAACAAGAAACCTGTAAGACTTGACGTACGTAAAATGACTATCCAAAATCCTTTTTCTTTTCTTTTCAAAACATTTATATGCCAATTTTCCTACAGTTTTGATAAGACAACAAGCTCATCTTTAGTGGGGCCCTGCCAAATATCGCCCTAAACTACTGGTCATTTAGGAGTCAACGTATGTCACCTACCTTTCACATATCATGTCATTAGCAATTAGTAGCATTTAGGATCCTTCTCCCATCTCCCCCCTCTATAAATTTGGCATCAAGATCACTAATTAGTCATTATCACGCACCTTCACAAGTCACAACATTATGATCCCTCTCCCAACCCTCCCTCCTACGTGATGCATGGTGCATGAAAGAATTTTTTTTTTTTAATGAAGTAAGTCAGTCTTACGGAATCTAATTCGTAGGACGATTCATTATTTTCTTATAGTTTAGCTTATCATCATACAATGAGTTAAATTTAAGAGATTCGTCTTATAGAAAATACCTATAAAATAGTCTTTTTCAAAGTTTCTTCATTTTTTCTTCTTATTATTATGACATTTTTATTGAATCATAGAGATGTTTGGTGATTCTCTTTTGGCATGATGGCTAACATTTGGAGTGTTTTTAATTCATACGATGGGATGAAAAGTTAGGGTTAAGGTACGATTACGCGATATTGGGATTGATGGCTCAAATTGATCAAAGGCTAGTGAGGCTAAGCATTTAATTACTAGTTTGTCATGTGATCACTTGAATAAGAAGTAGATGCATGTATATATGTAACATATATGTTTGATAATACAAAGTGTATGTTTTATAGTTCATTGGATTTTTCTCTCCATTGAAGAAATTAAGGTGAAATATTCTCTCTTCCTTGGACTAATATCTTTCCTTGATCAAGTAATTAGGTCTAAGTCTTATAAGATTCTCTAATATTTATCAAACTAATTTTTAAGCAAGTCAAACTACTTGAGACTCCAAACAACTATGGTGAACCGAGTTAAATTGTCCTACCAAATTTCTCTTTATTTTTTTACTTATTTTTTAATCATTACAAAAAATAAATAAACTAATTAAATCAAAACAAAAACTTAGGTAAGACGGTCTTATCAATATTTTTTTGTAAGATGGATTATCTTTAATTTACCTACCAAATATTGATGATTAAACTATAAGAAAATAAGATTTCGTCTTATAAATTAAGATCCATAACACAATTTTATAGAATATTTAAATCAAAATCCAAATCAAAATTCAGATTTACAAAGAGTTTGAATTTTTATGGATAAATGGAGTAGTTAGCCTTGGTAGGGTCTTATTATTGACATGATGAAAAGATGGTCTCGTAATCACTTATCAGGATATAATATATATGGCCCGGGGCCGGTCGCCTTCTATACTGCTGGCATTCACTTATATACTATTCTCATATCATGTTTAACTAGTTATTTAGGATATATATATTTTTTGGGATATATGTTTTTACAAATAAATATATTTGAGATATATATATTTTTTGTAATAATAATATATTTTTTAGTCATTATAATTAAATAATCAATTTTTTTCTATTGTTATTAATATTAAATATTTTTTTACCTAAATATTTTTAAAATTAATATAAGTTTTTAACTAACGTGAGATACATATTTTGTATTAATAATAATAATAAAAATATTTGATCTAAAGAGTTTTAAAATTAACATTTAATTTGATAATATTATTAAAAGTATTTTTGTTAAAAACTTTTAAAATCATAATTCATTTTTAAACAATATGTGATACTTATTTTCCATTTCTATTGGTAATGAAAGTTTAAATTCTTTATCTAAACACTTTTAAAACACACATCACAATCTAACCATGTAGTACACATATTTTCTATTAGTAATAATAGTGATAGATAAATGATTTCTTAACTAACATTCATTTCTAAGTAATGTGAGATACTCCCTCCGGACCTATATATAAGCAAAAAATATCAAATTTTGGTAGACTTAAATATAAGCAAAAATCACCATATTAAACTCTACTCACAACTTCCAAGAAGTTTGGTACCAAAAATACCCTTTGTTAATTCTTTTGTTTTTCAAGATGGATGCACATTCCCTATACACAAAGAGCCACTAATTATAAAAGGAGCTATAATGAATTGATGACAATGAGTTAATATTGCATTAATTGTCATCAGTTTTCAGTGGGATACTTAAGGGTATTTTAGTAAGTATACATTTGTTTGATATAAAATCAAGACAATTTAACTAATTTAACTTACTTTCTTAATCTGTGTGAAATCGGTTAGTTTTGCTTATATATAGGTCCGGAAGGAGTACATATTTTCTATTGGTAATAACATAAAAATGTCTTTATCTAATGGTTTTTATAACCAATATTCATTTTTAAATAATGTGAGATACATTTTTTTTGTAACCAATGTGAGATTCATCATTTAAAAAGTTTTTAAACCAATATTACTTTTCTAACCAATGAGAAATACTTCTATTCTATTGTTAATAATCGTAGACTTCAAAAATCAATATCACTCTCTAACCAATGTGGGATATATATCCTCATTTGGTAATAACAATATAAGTTTTTTATCGTAAAAAAATTATAGCCAACATCTATTTATAAATAATGTGAGATATATCTCTTCTATTATATTGATGATAAAACTAAAAGTTTTTTTTCTAAAAACCTTTAAAACCAACATCATTTTTTAACCAATATAGGATATCTCTTCTATTAGTAATAATAGTAAAAAATTTTTTATCTAAAATTAAAATCAACATCACTTTCTAACTAATATGAGATATACATCTTCTATTGGTAATAATGGTAGAAGTCTTATGTTTAAAGACTTTGGAAACCAACATTATCATCTACCAAATGTATGATACATATATTCTATTGGTAATAATAATATTTTTAAAACCAATATTAATTTAATTTCTAACCAATGTGAGATACATTTCTATTGATAATAATAGTAGAATACTTTGTAACCAATTTGAAATATATGTATCTATTCTAATTGTAACAAAAAACCTTTGATCTTAATTAAAAATTTTTTAAACAAATATTTATTTTTAAACAATTTGAGATACATATCTTTTATTGGTAATAAGAGTACAAATCTTTAATATAAGACTTTTAAAACTAACATTTCTTTCTAAACAATATAAAATAAATTTATTCTATGGTGATAAAAGTAGAAATCTTTTATCAAAATACTTTCAAAACTAACATCAATTTATAACCAATGTAAGATACATCTTTTCTATTGGTAATGTTAATAGAGATGTATTTCATATTAGTTATAAATTGATTTTGGTTTTGAAAGTCATTATATTAAGAATATAACATTTTTTACTAATAGAAGAGTTTGTATTCAAATATTTATTTTGAGACTTTTAAAATCATTATTCATATTCTAACAATGTGAAATACTTCTTTTTTATTTCTATTGGTAATAAAAGTTTCAAACTTTTATCTAAAGACTTTTAAAAAAACATTTTTTTCTAACCAAGTGGTATACATCTTTTCTATTGGCAATAATAGTATTTTTAAAACCAACACTAATTTCTAACAAATATGAGATACATTATTTTATAGTAATAATAATAGTCTTTTATATAAAACTTTTGAAATCAACATTTCTTTCTAAACAATGTGTGATATATCTTTTCTATTGGTAATAATATAATATAAAATTAGTTAAAATCAACATCATTTTCAAACCAATGTGAGATATACATCTTCTATTGGTACTAATGATAGATTTTTTTTATCAAATGACTTTGAAAACAAACATCACTTTCCAATCAATGTATGATACATCTCTTCTATTAGTACTTAATAATAGTATTTTAAAAACCAACATCAATTTCTAACCAATGTGGGATACATCTCTTCTATTGTTGAAAAAACAGTGTTTTTACTTTTTAGTGAATGAAATTATACAACTTGATACACGAATTTCTTTACGTGTCATTTGTTTGTTAGCAAATGTAATTGCGTAAATGTGTTCTACTCGGAGAGAGCATCAAATTGATATATATATATATATATATATATATATATATATATATATATATATATATATTCCCAACTCGAGTTTTAATTGAATGAATAAGATATCAAGACTTAAAGTATAATACTTGTTAAAAAAATAGTGTTTTTAGTGAAGGAAATTGTGCAACTTGAGACACGAATTTCTTTACGTGCCATTTGTTTGTTGGCAAAATTAATTGTGCAAATGTGTTCTACTCGGCAAAAACATCGAAATGATATATTTATTTGTCCAAATCAAGTGAGTAATTAGAAATAATATCCCACCTTTAAGAGTTTTATCTCACATTGGTTATAAGTAATATTCGTTATAAAAGTTTTTTAAAATATAAACCTTCTACTATTGACAATAGAAGAAGTTATATATATATATATATATATATATATATATATATATATATATATATATATATATATATATATATATATATATCACTTATCGTATTGATTATTATTGTGTATTATTATTAGTTAATTGCTAGAAAATCCAAAGTTTTTAAAGCTTCCACGTGGATGCTTTACAATGAAGATTTATCAAAAGGTGATGTGGTGAGGTGGCACAACCATAGTACTCATCACTAACTTTATATGTGTATAGATATATATAGATTTGGTATACAAATAAAAATAATCGAATTCTTATGAAAATTGTAAATATAATTTTGAAAATATATTTTTTATATGAAACATCGCAATGATATAATCAAGTCTTTGCATGGAAAAGGGAAAAATATATTTTTTAATTAGGGTTAAATTTACCATTTGTCCTTGTACTATGCTAAAGTCAACTATTAGTCTCCTTAAACTTCAAAACTGATCACTATTAATCAAAAATTACATTTTTTTCTCACCTGTAGTCTCTAGCCTTGACGTAGTTTGTGTAATCCCCGTTAACACATCATGTAACTCATGTGCACAAAAATTAAGGGCAAACCAAGTATTTTTAATTTAAAAAAAGTGACCAATTTGGGTAACATGATCGAAATAGGGGTGGCTATAAATAATATCATTAAAACAAGGGGGTCATATGAAAATTTCAATACCCAAATGGTATTCCTCTTCTGCCTCCACACCTAAAAGGTGAGTTGGGTTGATATTTTTAAATTCTTTTTATCCGCCCGCCCGGGATTGAAGTGGGGGCCGTGGGTTGGCAAAGTTGTCAAAAGGTTTGGGCGTTGGGTTAGCCCACAAAAGATGTGGGTTGGGTTGGTATTCTGAAATGGGAAGTGGGTTGTAGCAATTCCACCAATTTTTCCAACAAGCAATTGCAATCTAAAATTGATTATTAACGAACCAATTTTTTTTAAAAAAACCCAATTAATAAACCAATTTCAAGGGGTACAATTGATTTTGATTTTCTTCAAAACCCCATTACAAAAAATCCAAGGACTTGTGATTTTGATTTTCGTATTAGATATGGAAGATAAGGCCATATCCCATCTTCTCGGGTGACGATGGAGTTCCGGTTACCCATGTCTTTAATTTCTCCTCCGACCAGTACCCACATGCAAAGAGCCGCTCCTTCTCCCAGCTCCTCGCCGGTGCCATGGCTTCCCATGTCGCTCGAATTTCCGGCTTTAGGATTAATCCATTAGCTGACAGTAATAATTTATTTCTGTATATACTATATAGGCAGTGTACCGAATGTTTCGAAAGACACCCTTTGAAACGGAATGCTTAAAAATAGAAAGTTGGGCCTTTTGAATGTCAACCAATAACATCTATATCTATGTATATGTAAAGGCATATATATATACACGTAAGTCATAACACTATCAAATAAGATAGTTTTCCGTCTAAATCTTTTTATTAAAAATAGAAAACAATCTTTATTTAATATGAGTAAATAAATTTATTAAAAACACAAATCTAATTATTACTCTCATTTAGCCCTAGATTAATTTAGTTGGACATTCAACTTTATTATTGACCATATTATATATTGCATTAGACATCAAAAAGTGTCATTAACTTTTATTTTTTTAGATTTTGATTGGCCACGTGTTATATTCAAAAGGTCGCTTGTGCAAAAATGTTTATACACCGTCGATGGATAAAAAAAATTCTTTAAAATAGATTCCAAATTCATATTACTTCTTTTTTCCTTGCACAAAAATTATTTAGGTTTATTAATTTATTTAATTATATATATCAAACTAATAATATTTATAGAACAATTATTTGCTAATTTTGTTGAAAGTAATGTTTTTAAAGTGAATTATATATATATATATATATATATATATATATAATTTAAAATAATAAACATTTATTCAGATATTTCTGTACTATAAACATAAATTTCTATTGGTTTTCATCGTTCAGAGGCTCAAGTAACTTGTCAATTGTTGATTTAACGCATCGTGATGATGGTTCAAATCATTTTACTATGATCATTATGAACAGGAAAATGCTTTCAACATTACTTATCCTTAATTTATTATTTTAATTTTATTTTACCTTTCCGTCTTGTATATTATCATTTAATTAAAAAAAATCTATGTATTTAACGCACAGACATAAAATTAATTATTTACTAAAATCACTGGCACGAAAAAAACCATATCTGCCCTCAAGTTGGTATTCGTGAGTGAGAGCATCATGATGACTTAACGGACCCTGACCTGACGACATCGTGTCCAGGGACTACTGGTGAGTAATTAAAATATAATAGTTCATCAATGATAATCACTTTTGAACTTCGTAATAGACTTTGACACGGTACAAAGATTAATGGTAAATTGATAAATATAATAAATTCGTTAGAATGGTCCAAAAAGAAAGTGTTAATCACACTTTATCACCCCCCCCCCAGGTCTACACGCTTCTACACTTATTTTATATTTTATACATTCGGTATAATCAAAGAAAAGAGAGTCTTCGTTTTATATTTTGAACGGAAACTAGTTATGTGCCATCCACGGGGAAGACAATGTCATTTTAATACTGTACTGTCTTCGTTTTAGATAAACAATCTCATTTGAAAGACAATTTTTTTAAAAAAAATTGATACTTTTAGTAGTTTATTATTAGTAATAAAATGTCATTTTCATGCTTTAATTTTTTAAAATTGACTCTTTAAATAAAATATTCTAAAATGAAATAATAAATTATTTACCCGAAACGAAAGGAGTATTTGACATAATATACTTTCATTAAGAGAAAAGACATTATATACTAAAAAAATTAGTAATTGTTGTTTATGTTTTTGTTTTGCTTTTCAATTTCTACTTCAAATAAAGTAGTGATGAGTACTTGTACAGAGTTTTTTTTAAAATGAAATCGATAAATAAGAAGTAAAAAATAAAAAAAAGAATTTTGAATCAAAGTACCATAGCTTTTCGTGGACGCCATTGGAATCGAAGTCAATTAAAGATGCTCAATTGTTTCTATTCTCTTTCATTCGTTGACGTATTTTCAGATGAGCTCATTTTTAGAAAGCATTTTGTTTTCTTCTTTTTTCTATCTTTATATTAAACAAGTTGATATGACAAAATCACAGCTTGGGTTGTCCGAATGATGAGTTGGATATCTGGGTTTGAATCTGCTTTCCTTGAGCTTGTCTAAGAACACAGAAAACTTGAGTGGAAGTGCAAAGCAGGGTCTCGCAAAACCCCTCCAGCGTGAGAGTAAGTCTCGAGTGTAAATGTCAAGAGGGAATTCGACAGAGTTTCTAAGTTCAAGAAAGAATGTGTACCTTATTTGTGGCTTGTGAAGGGGCATTTATAGGCCCCAATGACCTAGAATCCGTGTGAGATTTAGTTTCCTTAGATACCCAATCAATCAAGGAGAGACTCCCTTGATTTTAGGCATGATAAGCGGCTGGCCGCGTAAATATAGGAGCAGATAAGACAAGTATTCTGCTCGGATATAAAAACCTTTGACTTGTCTTGGAGAGCAGGTTTTCGGAGCTTCTTACCCGATATGTGCTCGGGCGAGCAAGACTCTGCCCCGGCTATTTGATGTGTACTGATCTGAGGTAAATGTAGATCTCGGGGTGGCCCTCGGGCAGCCTGCTCGACTGTGTTTGGACGGGACGAATCTGATTCTTTGTCCGGTGTGAGTGTGGTCCCCGGGCATGGCCTGATCGGACAGTAAGGCCCGTGCCGGCCAGTTTAGAGGCTGCGACCGCTGTTGCTTGATGCCTCAATTACTTTGTTCGCTAGGCCGGCGGGCCCCATATTAATTATGCTCATGACTGGCACGTGATGCTATCTCGTGTTTCGCTCTTGACCCAGCTTGGGCCGGGCACATCACAAGTTTTTCTTGATTTTCTTTCTTAAAATTAAAAAAATTAAGGTATTTTGAATTTGGACCATTTCTTAAGTTATTAATTTGCAATTTTTTAAAATTTTGCATACTCTATGCATTATTAGAAATAGAAATTGAAAATAAAAAATAAAAAGAAAATATAAATAATTATTAATATTTTCTAGTAAACCATGTCATTTCTAAAAAAATTGTCAAATATAGCATTAAAATGACTTTGTACTATGTTTGACAATTGAGTGGGTTGGATTGGAATGTGTAATTGGTTAAAATGGGTCGAAACCCGTTAGAACCCGAATGTCAAAAACGTGTTGAAATGGATTGGGTTGTACCGGTTCGGATTGAAACGTGTGACAGGTTAAAGCGGGACGACCCATCTCAACACGACTTTCCCTCTAAAAAACATAAAGTCATAGCATAAAAAAGTTATGAGTTGAAATGGGTAATGGGTCCGACCCGCTTTAACCTGACCCAACACAACTCGTTAATATTATTGGATCGAAACAAGTTACTCGCTTCAATCCAAAAAATATCAATATGTTAGATTAGATAATTAGTGGATTGAATTAAATGGATTAATTAATAGGTGGATTATAATTGTCGGTCCTACTTTTTACTATCGCATGTATAGCTATTAAATGTCATAAAAATCATAATAAGCCTGCATAGATGATAGATGACCGGTTTTTGTTACAAATTTGAGATACCCTCAAATGTGAAAAGTGAAAACCTATAAATCTTGGGATAGTAAGACACAATTAACTTTAAAATAAATAAATAATATGTCTCGTATAAAACTGTTTTACAAATATTAATTTATAAGATAAATTTTTATTCTTTTACAATTCAACTTACCAAATTAACGTTGATTAATGTATGTTTTGATTTAGAAACAAAGCGAGCCCCTAATTTTAACATTATGAGCCCATTAATCCAAGCAGTTGTACATTTAACAACCAAGTCTAAAGACTTTGCTAATACGACTGGATTTTAACGCATTTTTTCTTTAATTTTTTTTTTAACAATAATGAAATGTGCACATTGTTTGATCAATTATGAAAAAAAAAAAAAAAGTCTGAATTATACGGCTGCAATGCACTAGGGAATCTAGCCAGCTAATCACAGCCCTTGGGTCAAAAGAGGGTTGAACTAAATGGTCCTAACCAGTAGGGCAGTAACCAGTAACCACTAATTGCATACGGAGCTCTTGGATTGAGACGTTCCGGCTTAACTACGTATCTTAGTTCAAGTGTTCAAGCCATGAGAATGTTAACTTGGTAGTGATAAATTTACTACTTCCTCTATCCCTTAAATTATTCTTCTAGTTGATTTAATATATAGATTAAAAAATAATTAATTTAATTATTTATATTGATTTAATATATAGTTTCTTTTAAAGCCTATGTATATGACTGCATATAACACATAATTAAAATAGAGTAAAAAGATAAGGATAAAATAATAAAAGTGATGTTCTAAAAAGATAAGTTTTAAACTCGACAATTATTTTAGAACAGACGAAAAAAGAAAAAAAGAATTATAATTTAGGGATGAAGGGGTACTTTTTTTTAGAGTTGTGAATTAGTCTTCAATAGACATGGCAATTACAACCTAAAACTTGTTAACCGTCTAATTCGGCTTGAAATTACCTGACCTGTTAATATTTTAATGAGTCGGGTCGGGTTAAAGGGGATCGATCCCGTTTGCCATTTTGATTCGATAGTTTTTACTATATAAATATATGATTTTTTGGAGAAAAATACGGATTAAAATGCGTTGACACAACTCATTTCAACAAATTTAATATTTGAGTTCTAATGGATTTCGACCCGCTATCCGATCCATATTGATCGACCCGATCCATCCAATTGTGCCAACTGCCAAGTCTTCAACTATAAGACATAAAATACCTTTACAATATATATCTATATTATACTCCGTAAAAGAGATAAAAAGATATTTGGCGATCCAGATCGAATTGTGTCAAACACAACTGACTGTCTAGATTGATTCGTAAATATGCGAGTTGTGCCAACTGCCAAGTCTTCAACCATATGACATAAAATACCTTGACTTACAGTCCTATATATATTTATAGGATAATACTTGGGTCACTCTCATTTTGCACTAAAATATGGGTACTTTGTGATGTGGCAACTCTTATTGGCTGGAGTGCTGAGACCTACAAAATGTCCGACCAATGAGAGTATGTCACATCATAGAGTACCCATATTTTGGTGTAAAATGAGATTGGCCCTAGCATTGCACATATTTATATTATAAAAGAGCTCATGGTCTAACTGGCGGTTCTGATCGAATTGTGCTAAACACAATTAATGATCCAGATTGATTCGTAAATATATGAGTTACAAATGAACCCCTCAGTTATGAGTTATGTTTAAATTACCCCTCTGCAATTACATATAAAATTTTTCAGTTATGTGTTTTGTTTGAATTACCCTGCCAGTTATGAGTTATGAGTTTTGTTTATCCCGATTATTCATTTAACTGATCTCATAACGATACCGTACATATGACACGACCACCCAGGAGTGGCAATTCGTGTTATCTTGTCGTGTTCGTACCCCACTATCGTGTTTTCATGTTATATATCTAATTTGATCATAAATATAACAATAATTATTATTTTGAATATATTACCAATTTCATATCGTGTCATGCTGGTCTTATCGCGTCATTTATCTTTATAATCATATTTTATAATCGTATCGTACTGATTCATGTTATCGTATCGTGTCAGTAGTGAATTATCACCCCTACGGCCACCAATACTAGGAAACTTATAAAAGAAGTAGAAGAAACTTGAAAAACTGCCGGTTGGAGACGAGGCTGAAAAGAGAGCAGAGCGCACACGTTCGCTTTGTTCACTCCATCCAATTGTGCCAAGTCTTCAACCATCAGACATAAAATACTTTGACTAACAGTACTATATATATATATTATTGACATACCATGGACAAGCTAAACTTCGAGGAATTTGTTTGTCAACCTTTATGAAGGAAACTATTTGGCTTTTTGGAACAAGGGACAGAGTTGTTGAAAGTCCTTAGTTACGGCTACATATTAAAAACAAATACGGAGTATTAATATAAGTTATTCTCTAAAAATATAAATAAGAAAATAATATAACATCCAAATATAATTCATCATCATATCTTAGAAAAAAACAAGACTTTTTTTAGTCTTTCCTCTCAAGTTTACTGCAATCAGTGATGTTTCGGTTTCCTTCTCAACTCCCAAAACTAATTCCTTTCTTCAGAAAAGAATTTAGGAAAAAATCTTCGTACGCGTATTTTTTTGTAAAAAAGGTCTCCTTGACTCCATCACATTGTATATAATTAGGGGTGGCAATGAGTGGCACGACACGATAGCACGAACCAGCACGACACGATTATAGAGAAAAATGGCATGATAAGCCCAGCACGACACGGCACAACACGAAACACGACACGAAAGACACGAAATTGTTAATATATTCAAAATAATATTTATTGCTATATTTATAAACCAATAAGATAGATAATATGAAAACACGATAATGAGGCACGAACACGACATGATAACATGAATTGCCACCCCTAGTATATATCTTACAAATTACGATCCGTTGCCGATCTCATAGGAGACTTATTCAACAAAAAATCTAAAAGTTAAACAAAGATATAAGGTACGCGATCAAAAGTAATTCACACCGGATAAACGTTTCTGCTCCCACCCTAGCTTGTTTGCCAAGAAGTGTGTTGTCTTATTTGTTTCACTTGATCTTACTGTCTCCGACTTCTCCAGGAGTTTTTTTTTACGGTCTTCCATGATTCCCAAAAGCGGATAAGATTAATCTTTTGGGTCATTCAGCAGCTGGTTCACCATCATTTGAGAATCCACTTCAACTTCAACTTCGACTTTCTTGAGATCGATCCATGTGGCTGTTCAATGCCACTCATTGCCATTTTGAGTGTGACTGACTATGCAATTTTGATTTATTTTTTGTAATTATTGAAGTAATTGTAAACTGATGAGACAAAGAGAAAGAAAAATTCAAAAACCACAACCAAGTCACTGAGGATAACAAACCCATATAAATATATAATATGGGTCCTGACTCTTTGTGTTTTGATTGGAGGGAAAGTATAGATTGTTTGGTGGTGTCTCAGTCAATCACTTCTTGAACTGCACATAGATTTATCGTCTTCTCCAGCTTTGTATTAGTCAAGAACTTTCCACATATATATGCAACAAAAATACTTTCCCCCACCATCTTCACTTCAAATAGAAACACTGCTTCAATCATATATATACCTATGACCCTAGTTGTTCCTCGACTAGCACTTTCATCCTGGCCCAAAACCAGTCTCCACCACCAAAATCCAAACTGTTTTAAAAGATATTAAGATCGGCCTAACCTACATATCTTATCCTTGATTCTTTATCAACTTTAAGCTAAGATAAGGTATGCCCCGGCCCGCCCGTCCCCTTTCCCCTGTCATTCAATTCCTCTTACTTTCACATGCCCATATGATATGGACAAACGGACCTTCTTCTGCATTGAAATTTAATTCGTACACAATTTCGGTGAAGCCAGTGGGTGGGTAGGGGAGGGAGCGCAAACACCCATGCATGCCTCATTTTATTTTATTTTTAAGGATCTGATCAATCAAATTATCACTCCCCCATTTCAAAAAAATGTACGGTTCCTGTCGATTTTACACGGATTTATTTTTGTTGTGTACAACGAAAGCAAACCGAACAATAACAATCAATAAAGCTAGACCGATCAAAGAAGAAAAGAGAGATTGGGTCAACGGACAATCAAAATTTTATTATGGGGTCAACCTTATTATGTTCTACGATTAAATAAGGAAATTGAAAAACTGAGCTGCCACATCATCCCACGAGACCAAGATGCGACCGTTTTGCTTCGGTCGCTACTCTCTGATGGACACACTTCAACTTTAGACTCTTCATCCCATAACCACGCGGTTGCCTCAACTTTTGAGACTCCTCCGAATTCCAACGCGACCGCCTTGTCTGACGCGATCGCGTCACTATGCCAGACATGGTCGCTTTGATGCGATAACTCCAAAAGTCCATACCGCGGCCACCATTCTTCGAGGCTTTACCATCTTCTACAACCTGCTAGGCCAGTCCTCCGAAGCGGAAAGAGTGGAGCTAGCGTAGGAGGACTTGGCCTTTAATCTGGGTAATCGATCCATGCCATTCACAATAATTTTGAAACAAGGAGGGAGTAACACATAAATCAAGTACAGTGCTTTAAATAGACTCAGTCCAATTTCCATTTCTTGTTTAGGTAGCTCTTTCCTTGCAAATTAAGTCAAACTGAACTTTTAACTGTGTACAAAATGATGCTATATATATATTTAGATTGTAAATAAAGGCGGGCGAAATTCCGTTTTAAAATCGATTGAGGACTGAGGATCGTATCGACCAATTTATATGCTCTCTAGCTGTTGTCCAAGTTAGTAGCCCTTTTCAGACAACCTAAAACTGTTTCTAAACTATGTAACGAAGGTTAGGAATTTGGTCAATATTTTGACCCAAAATGAAGAGCAAACCACGTGGTCATTTCCTATTGCCTGTTCAGTTGAAAGTTAAAGGCATCACACACACAAAAAGAGATGGACAGATGGATTTGTCCAAGAAAATATGAAGAAGTGGGGTTGGGAGAGATGGAAGATATGGTACAAGTTTTGAACTTAAAGTATTCTTTAACACGGATGGCAATGATAAGTGGCCGGCATGCTTAGCGCCTTCACTTAATGAAAAAGATTTAAAGATTTTCAACATGAAAAAAGATAGGGAGGGACACGTGAGTTCAATCTCTTATCCAGGGTACAACACCCAACCCTACTTGTGGAACCCATACGCAGGCTTTCAAGAATATATACTCTAAAGTCTAAACTCTTATCCATGTCAATAAATTAGGCCAGTACCGGTGATCGCGGAAGCAAATAACCAAGAACAAATCTGATCTGCGATCTAGAGAGAGATCGAGAGAGAGAGAGAGAGAGAGAGAGTTATCGTAATTTCGTAATGGGAAGGATGAGAAAGAGGATGGGGAAGTTGAAGAGAATGGTGAAACAACTTCAGGGGAAGCTCTATATTATGAGGGTTTGCATCACTTTGCTTCTATGTTCCGACGATTACTCCTAGTCCTAGTTACCACACAAACTAGTGTATAATGAACCTTTTTGTTCCTTCGAGATTTCTTTGGTTTAACCATATCTGTATAGCTTTTTTTTCGTTTCTGCTTAGTTTTGTTGGGTTTTGTTAGTCCTTTTTGGAAGTCAATGTAAATATGGAGCATCAAAACTATTAACTTATTTAGTCTATAACCAAAAATGGCGAATCTTTCTCTCTCTCTCTCTCACACACACTATCTGCCACTACCATGATCGGATGATAAACTTAAATTGTACGTGCCTGCATGCATGCAAAGGCATGCATACTTCAAGGATATCATGCATAGTAGCTAAACCATATATATGCAAGTTTAAGGTAAAGAGAAAGAACCTACCTTCGTTCACCTAAATTGAAAATACTAGGTCTAATGTAAGGCGGTTTTACTTATCTTAATTCGTAAGACGGAGTTTCATTTTTCCACAGTTCAACCCACCAACACGCGGTGAGTGGAGTAATTAAGGAGAATCTGCCTTATAAAAAATAACCGTAAGACCGTGCCATACCTAAGTTTTTGTCAATAGTGAAAATTGGATCATAGGCAGGTCTAATTAAAATGAAGGCAATATCTCAACCAGGTAAGAAAAATGTGTTTTTATCATTTTCATTAAACTTTAATTAGTAAAATGCGTGTAGTTTATTTGAAAGATTTGAAGACCGATGGTTTAATTTTCTTGCCACTTAAGTCTTTTGAGAAAATTATCTTATGTAGTGAAGTTTGATTTTGTCTTCTTTTTGTTCGGCTGTCCAATGATTTCTTTACAAGTGATTTGAAAAGTATTGTATAAATATATAATGTTACTCTCTCCGTTTCGGGCAAAGAGTCCCCGTTTGAAGATCAATTTTTTTAAGAAAATGACATTTTAGTAATTTATTAGTAATAAAATGATATTCTTATGTCTTAACTTTTGAAAATAGACTTTTTAAGTGAAACATTTCAAAATGGAATAGTGGACTTTTTATCTGGAACGAAAAGAGTATTTCGATGCAGCTTATATAATCTTTTGAGTCACTTATTTAGATGAATCGGTTGGTGTCTTTTTATCTTAAATTTATCTAATTTGGTCTCTTCAGTATTGATTTTGGTTGTATTTTCTTTACCCAATGTATGTGTATTCTTTAGACCTAAATTATGAATTTGCATCTTTCAAACTCCACTCGTAGTGTCGTAGGAGGAGGTCTGACAGTGGCTTAAATTAAAACACCTAATTTATAGTATTACTTTTTTTGTATTATGAATTACGTAGTGTTTTATGATTTTGAAATAAATACAAAAATATATATCAAATTTTCATTTTGAAAATACTCAATGTGATTCAAAAAAGTCAAACAATATAAATATATTAATTTAAGAAGAAAATGAGTAAATTTTACTTCACATATTTTGTTGCACATGTTAGTGGTTGTCTCCTTGTATTGGAAGAGAGGTGCGTGAAAATAGGGTAAGCATACAGCCTAAACTTCAGGGTACTGTATTGCTATCTTCCCCACAGTGGGACAAAGACAGTTCAATAAATTGGTTTTGAGACATAGATGGACTTCTAGTTTGAAGGATAAAATAATTAAATTAGTTAACAACAATATTGGGGTCTCTTTCAACTTTCAACTGGGTCTTCAGTTTAGTTGAGAGACAAGCAGGATGACTCTGCAAACTCATAGTGGGACCCTTCTGAGTTCTGATACGGACCCCAAAATACCCAATCTGTGGCCAACATTTGTCACCCACCACATATTATCTCAAATATTATATCCAATATTCTCTCTATAAATAAGACTACATTTCTATGTTCCTAGACCACAACCACTTTGGCTATCAGTATCATTTTGTATCAAAATTTTGTGTGCAACAAACTTCTAGTCTTTTACCTATATCACACCAAAAAAGCATGGCCAAATACTCGTTCTCGCCACGAATCCTCAAGTTTGGATCATGGAGAAAGTGTTCGAGGTTCGCTCAAGAGCAGAGAACACGTATTTACATAATATGGAGGTGTTCCGTGATCCTGTTGCGTTGGAATGAGTAAAGTTTAACAAGTGAGATTTTTGAAGTTTAGCATATATGTAAATGTAGTACCTCAGGATAGGTCTTTCTCCTCACCTCTCCTCTTCTTACATGAATATGTGCCTGGACTCGCTGCTGCGAGAGAAGATGATCCCTGCTCTTGCTAGGTGGCTGCCGATGCTGAAGAATGAGCTCTCCAACCTGTAAATCACTCGAAGGCTCAACCTGTCGGGTGCATGATGAAACTGCTGTGTTAAAGTGAGGCTTGTATAAGAATTGTGTAGGCTATGGAGTATGAGCACAGGCTGCTCATTTGATGAAAATCGCTTCATGGTTTCTGTTTTCATTCGTACCCTATACTTTCAAATTATAGGTCTTTTTCTTCTGATCCTAGCAGCTTCTATTTTGTTTGTCAGCCACACTGCAACTAACTTAAAAGACAATGGCAAAGATGATTAAATCAAGAATGACAAAGTTGCATGAGATTAATACTTTTTACAAACAAAAATGTGACCGTAGTAGGTAGCACTTTGATTTTTTTCTTAGAAGTTCACCAACAACATGATTCTTGACAAAATCGTCCTTTCTTCTATCACAATTGATAAGTAGGAGACAACAATCGGAAATAAGATATACAACTAAACTGAAAATCACACTCCGGAAGGATCAACAAGCTCAGAAGAAACAAGAATCTCTCATCCTAAGAGCTGCAAAAGTATGTTCGGACAACCCAAGAATATGGAGTGGCCTTTGTAGTTATTCATTGCGTGCTTGTACTAATACTTCTTATACGACGCCAATATCTTAATTAGATATTTATGGGACAGAACTACCTAATACCGATGATCCGAGAGTCCCAAATCTACCAGATGCCGCACAAGCTTTTTTTCTTATTTTCTTTGTGTGGGCTTCAGCAATTTACAAAACCGAGTTGTTGACACATCTTCATTTTTTGTGCCCCAGTAAAGGCTCACCAAGGGTGCCCAATAACCTTGATGGATTAGAATCACCCTCACCAGACTTCCTCGGAGTTGACCCTTGCTTGCTTTGGCCTCCCTAGAATTTAACACGAAGAGATATCAGGAATTTCAGCAATCATTAGAACAGTATAACCCTCAAACTGAATACCCAAACATAAAATTTCTCTAAAACAAGGAAACAATTGGTTGGAAATTTATCTCACTTCATTTTTATTGTGAAGGATCTTAATAGAGGCTGAAATCTCAAATAAGTTTAGATACTAAACCAGAAAAGAATGAGATTATCATTCCATGAGTTTGATAATAAGTTTTAAAGATGTTGATGTGAGACCTCATCAAATGGAGAATAAACCATGCAGAACTTTATGAAGTGTTTTTCCATTTAAAGGAAGATTATAACATAGATGGCCAATCGGCAAGCATAATGTTCTCAATATAGCAATGCATAAACTTACAGCTCCTTTTTGAGCAGTTAACCTCCGCATGGATGGCGCACGTGCAACTGATGAAGCAGCTGCAGCTGCAGCCACACGTATCCTGCAGAAGGCAAATAATGCTCATTTCTCCTTTACTTTTGACTAGGTAATATGCAACTAAATTTTGGACTTCTCAGGTACCTTTTATGGACATCAACGAATTCATCTGTCTCGTCAACAATCTCCTCCTGCAATGGAATATAAAATCATTGTCATATAGTTTACTGTCAAAATAAACATGCCAAAGAATCAACGAAATTATAACCGACGTGAAAGAAACTTACCTGCAGAAGTTCTTCAAATACATCTTCCAAAGTGATGATTCCAATTACCTCACCTTCTTCAATGTCGTCGGATGAATGAGGCAGTCCATTTATCACTGCATCACCTTGTTTAGCAGAGGCTTGCAAAACCGACCATGATGCCTTATCAACATCAACAACAATGCTTTCAGGCTTCTCAGCCTGCTTGAATATCAGCGTAGTAGTTCCATCTTCCGGTGTTTCCTCAACAACTGATGGAGGTTTCTTGCTTTTTCCTTTAGCCTTTACCACAGCCGCCATATGACTGCTCCCCTTTTGGAACTCGTTCAGTATGTCATATAGAGGCATATCAGCTGGAACCCTGCCATAACATTCAACCTATGAAGCCTTTTTGTAAATGCTTAAATTCTAGAAAGCAAACATGATTAATATAGGTTATTAGCAAGACCTTGGTATTCTTCGGATGGAAACAGCACTTACTGGGGTCTCTGTTTCTGCTCGTACTGTTAGAAGACTTTTCACCTAAAATCAAGCATGGTTGAAAAGAAAAAGAATTAGATTAACATAATATGCTCCCTCCATCCCAAAAAACTAGTCCCACTTTGACTTCTCTAGGTCAACTTGATTAAACTTTGACCATAGATTTATAGGGTTTGTCCTTCCTGCAAGATTTAGGGACTTTGGTTTTGAATTTTTAACTTTCTCTCTCTTTGGCACCAACAACTTTTCCTATCTCTCTTATTTTTTCTTCAATCATTACAAAACGAAGATCCAAAACCCAAAAACCATCCTCAAAACCACCATGTCAAGCATACCCATAAACAATTTACTTCTTATTATGAATTTTTAAAAATTGATATTAATAATATTATTAATATAAAATCAATGATTGAAATTTCAATATCAAAGAAGTAATAGATGTATGCTAAATAGTGATTTAAAATTGTCATCGGTTGACTTTACTACCAAAAATAATATTTTTTCGGGAGAATATGCAACATATGAAAGTAATTGAATATTTAAAACCAAATTACCAGTAAAAGTCCAATAACGTTCCTTGGGCTCCCAGAATATACAGGAACTCTGCTATGACCACGAGCTAGAATTTTCCCCATCGCCTCCCTGAGATATTAAATTGACAAGGAAAAAACATGGAATTCATAATATATTGTTTTTCTTTTTCAGTGCTAAGAAATACATAATACTCCCTCCGTCCCAAAAATATCGTCTGGGTTGGCTTAGCGCACAGTTTAAGAAAACACATTTGACTGAATTATTAATATTAGAATAGTGTGTGGTTTCCTTTAAAGCCCATGAATATGTGGCCCAAAATTAAAGTAAGAAGAAAAAATAAGGGCAAAGTGGTAAATGTGATGTACTAAAAAAGAAACTTTCAAAAAAGACAATTATTTTGGGACGGACGAAAAAGGAAAGTAAGACAATAATTTTGGGACGGAGGGAGTATATATCAATGTGGTGAATTCATTCATACTAAGAAATCATGAAGTCTTCTAGAAAAATATGGGTTTAAATCTCAATTTGGTCACCGTACTTTCGGCCAAAATTCATTAAGCTCACTCTACTTTTTTTTTCCTCAATTTAATCACTCTACTTTCATATAATTAGCACGTTCATCACTTCATCCATATATTTGGATGGAAAGTTTAATTTTTTTTGGAAAATCAAAAAATACCCTTACTAAATTTTGGGGGCCTCCTTCTCCTCTCAAACATAATTTCTTATTGTGTGACTTGAATTTGTCGACACACCTTTTAAAGGTAAGGGGCATTATTATCTTTTCAACGATTTCCATCCAACTTAACTAACGGAAATGACTCTAGTGACCTTATTGGCTTTCGAAGCCAAGTAGAGTGATTAAATTGAGGAAAAAAAAAGTTGAGTGAGCTTAATGAATTTTGGCCGAAAGTAGGGTGACCAAATTGAGATTTAAACCAAAAATATGCATATGTTGCGATGCTAAACCTGCCCACACCAGACCTTCTAAAACGCAGCAATGGTGGGAGTATAGTGCAATGTCCATCCTTTTTCTAAAGCATATGTTTGAATGATTGGATTGACACAGGGCTGTTCCTGAACTTTTGGGGGCCAAGGGCAAAAATGATAAAATGGACCCCTATAGATATATAAAATAATATTTAGAAAGAAATATTTTTACAATTTTTTATCGTTCAAAGTATTCAATTGGTAAATCATCTACGAGCATACTAATATATAAGTATATGGAATAATTATTTAAAATTACTTTGTTTGCATATTTCAGTACACTAGTTATTTTCTATCTTAATTTGGTAATTTTCTTATATAT
This sequence comes from Codonopsis lanceolata, assembly GCA_013146195.2. Taxonomy (NCBI): domain Eukaryota; kingdom Viridiplantae; phylum Streptophyta; class Magnoliopsida; order Asterales; family Campanulaceae; genus Codonopsis; species Codonopsis lanceolata. The sequence continues at coordinate 47,277,956 of CM028384.1, read as the reverse complement.
AAAAATATGCAAAATGTCTATAAAGCATATCTATAAGATATTTCAGATTTATTCACTCTTCTAGGATTGTTCTCAATTATAGCATCAAATTATATCACCTTCTTTCATTTTTTGGCTCATTCGTTACATGTTCATTTCGTTTTTTGTTGATTACTCGATTATTGTAATCCATTAATTAGATTTTTGACAAAAAAATCTAATTTAAAAAAAAAACTTATCAATTAAGAGCTACTCTCTGAATTTTAATCACCTTATCAATTCTTATTCTTTTATTCAAGGTAGATATTTTCTTAAAAATATGTTTTCCCTACAATTTCAAATTTTAAAATAAAAACTCATAATCAACTAATGAAGCTAAGAATCATACAAATATAAGCAACAAAAATTATAGTCAAAGTGATATAAAATCACGTTTTTGCTTGAAATATTGATAGCCAAAAAAAAAAAGTTGGACAGCTATGCTATGGATTGAATCCAAAATCTCTAAGCACATACATAAGTAGCTTATCATTAAATCACAAAAGCAATTACCAAAATTGTACACATTACATATTATATACTTCATCCGTTCCGGGCAAAGAGTCTACTATTCCATTTTGATATGTTTCACTTAAAGAGTCACTTTCAAAAATTAAAGCATAAAAGTGTCATTTTCTTAAAAAGTTTGACTTTCAAACGGGGACTCTTTACCTAGAATGGATGGAGTATATAATACTTGACAATTCACAACTCAAAAATACAATAAATTTTACATAACTTTCAAAGAGTTGAACCCATGACCTCTCAACCAAATCAAAAAACCTTATGCAATGGGGCATTAAATCATATATAAGATTTAAATAACAGTATAATATTTATTTGTATATAATATATGGCTGTATTATAAGTTTGAGCCCCTCAAAATTGGGGGCCCAGGGCGGTCGCCCTTCCGGACTACCCTCAGGGCCGGCCCTGGATTGACATTGACATGGTTATAATCAATAGTAAACAATGGTTATAATCTAGACATGATCATCTGGTTCCAAAAATCGTGGGGGTGGAACCATAACCGACCTGCATACGTGCAGTTTACGGTTACGGAACTTAAATTTCAGATCAAAACCCAGCTCTTGGATCAAGGAAAAAGGGTCAAATTTGCGCCGGGGTGGGGGGGAGGGGCGTTGGAACCGGCGGTTCCGGTTCCAAGGTTTTAAAAAATATAAACCCTAAATTAACATGAAAATCAACGGTTCCGGTTTCGGGAACCGAGGAGCCGGATGATCATGTCTATTTTTTGATGAATAATATAAAAGGCAACAAAACAGGTGACACGTCCTTTCTACACTACTGGAATACAAAAACCTTACTCCAATCTAAAACTATTCACAAAAGAAAAGTCCGCCTGGCGTGATGGACAATCTATCCATACACGGATACATAAAAGGTTGTCCTTCAACTGAACCAACAAGGCTTCAACGTTGTCGAACGCTCTCCTATTCCTTTCTTTCCGGATGATCATGTCTATTATAATCCTTTTTTTTAATTGGTAAATGTGGCCCTTGTTGGTATGGGAATTAGAACCAAGGATCCAAGGTCTTGCTAAACTAATATATGGACGCTTCATAGAGGAAAAATATCTTGCTAAGCTAATATATTGATGAAACAAGCACTTTAGGGTTTCCTAATGGTCATGGTTAACTTCGACACATGATGCCCTAGATAGTTGTACATTTGAGTTATATGCTGTACCCCGGCATAGATCCTGTTTCAAAAATATGGTCACTTAGACACTAAAGTAATTGCGAGTGGCTAAAAGAAGAAAGTCTCCATGTGTAGATTCTGAGACCCGCTAATGTGGGAGCCTTGTGCACTCTAGCTGTCCTTTTTATGCTCTTTTTTTTCTTTTCAGTGAACTGCATAACTGAAGTAGTATTTCACATTGTTGTTAATGCTCTGAAATTCAAAATCAAAGCCTCTGTCACATCATCATTCCATGCATGTTGTACAATAACTAGCCCCAATTGTTAAGTAAGGTGTCATATGTAGGCAGCCTTTTCCTGGTAACATCCTATCCCTATCGACTCTGATTCTCACTCCTTTTCATTTGAAGATTATTTTCTAATGGAGCTCCAATATTCCAAAGTAAGAAGGAACCGCAACTGTAATGTATAGAAAATAAAAGATTGAGGTGAAAACTGAAACTCATAAACATGTGAAATTCAGTAATTCCTAAGGAATTTACTGGCCAATTTGAGGTCTTATTAGAGACCAGGGTTGAACTGACAATAAACAAATAGAAATTATAAAATAAAATTCAACTAGAATCATACAGTAGCTTAAACCATGAGCTAGTAGGTAATGAATTTTTGAAGTGTAAACTTAAGCCTGCTAAACCACAGAAAAGACCCGAAGAAAAGAAAGCATCATTATGTCCATAGAATAAACCAAATCAGCTCAGGAGCAAAACTTACCAGTCCAACTTCGAATTGACGTCCAAGGAAAAGGTTGACTCAATCGGTGTCATAGCCTCCTCAGCAGTCTGACCACGGGAAAAAAGAAGATATAGACTTGGTGAGACTAATGGAATATGCATTATTAGTTTTTATTTTTGGATAAGTAAAAGTAATATATATCACAACACCAACACAGGTGACGTGTCCTCATACACACGAAGTATACAAGACAAAAGAACTACTCCCTCCGTTCCGGGTAAAGAGTCCACTATTCCATTTTGGGATGTTTCACTTAAAAAACTTAAGGCATAAAAGTGTTATTTTATTACTAATGAACTACTAAAAATGTCATTTTTTAAAAATGTTTGACTTTCAAACGGGGACTCTTTGTCCGGAACGGAGGGAATTATTAGTAAAAATCATGTCCACTATATCTACAAAAATGTTCTCTGCACTCGAGTCAACTACCGAACACTATCTAAGAAAAGAGGAGCCCAAGGCAAAAGGAAAATTTTGAAGTATTACGAAAGCAAGGAACTACCAAAAACAGATATTGTGGTATCCAAAGACCAAAAGCAGCTTTTAAGGGAATTAGAGAACGGGATTAAGGAAATCAATTAACAAAATCCGCTCTATAATGTCTTTATCGTCAAGGTGATGAAGAAATGCAATTCCAGTCTTCACACAAGCATTACGAAAAAGATCTCCATGGAGGAAAAACAAAGGACGAGGAATGGAATAGTGTAGGGATGTGGAGCACTTCAAACCAAACATCTTCCCCTAACCGATCCGAGCCCACACATAACCTTATAATGCACAAGGGAAAGAATAATGATGTTAGACATGTGAGATGAACTTCCATGGCTAGCAATACTCTTGTACTATCAAGTTCGAGGACCCATCATATCACAAAATTCTATGAATTCAGAATGAATTTTTGAATCCACAAAGTGGCCTGTTATTCAACACCTAATCTCCAAATTTATAACTCCACCCTTTCTGACGCAGAGCAACATAATCACCCTGAGCCAAAGAAAGAGAGATCCCAACATAAATTTCAAGATGCCTTCATTCCCATACCAGGGAGATTACCTCCGTGACTACGTTGCTGAGGCCCAAAAATTTGTTAGTTTGGCTCTACAAAGTACAAACCACATGGCTACTCAAAATAACAATGATCAACATGCAGTCAGGGTGGCGAAAAAGCTCCACTTTGTCCAACTCAGAGAAAAATGCTTGAGAACCAATTCCCACATCTCAGTCCTCTCCCACAAATCCTGATCGGGTGAGTTTGAATAGTGACTATAATGTAATAGCATTTAGCAAATTATAATCATGCTTAGAATTAAATTTCCAAATTGCCACCCAAAGTCATGGTTTTGCATCAAGTTGTGTAAGTAGACAAAATTTGGGAAAGATCAGTGCCTGTAGCGGCCCTAGACAATAACTGAAAGTCACTGTTTTAATTGTTATTCATATATTTAACGGAAATTGGCGACACAACCACCAAAAAAAACAAGAGAACAAGGTGAAAATACCGTGAAATAACAGAAATTAGGATAGACATACACTTTCTTAGCATTAGTTGGTTATATAGGTAGTGTAGTTTCCAATTTTTTAAACCGTAACATACAGCAAAGCCAAAGTCTGCAATACAAGAATGAAAGGCCAAGAAAATATGACATATTTGTCATCCACAAAATGGATAGATGAAAAAGGTAAAATTTTAGTGTCATAAAACGTACACAAGCACAAAAGATTATTACTACCTCAGTGCTAAAGTATCATTGTCCGTGTTTTATTGAAAGTAACCTATAAAGGCTGAAATTATGAAGGAAAAAAGTCACTTTTCGTATCTCTGTGTATTTGCCAAAAGTGATATACAATGGCATTCTCGAGTTTTATTTCCATAAGTACCTTCTCAGTCAAATCTAGTGCTCCACTAATAATTGTCGTCTCATCATGTGTGAGTTCACCTCCCTTACCAGCCTGCAAATGACAACAACAGTAATGCCGCAAGAAATGCAGAAAACAATTAATAAAAATAAACATATGCAAATATCTTTCAGGTAATTTAGAACTGCTCACTCAAATAGCATCACCATCTAAAAGTTCAGGCATGTAACCTAAGAAAACTTCGATGGAACTTTACCTCCTGGCTGTGGATGGAAACAAGCGCTTTCAACTGAGCTCGTCTAAATAACGCATCGTTATGTCCCAGAACCCAGTCCAGCATCTGTAATCAGAAAACAATTTAGCCAAAATTTATAAACTTAGTACATTTCTAAGATTCAAAAAGTAATATATCATTCTACCATTCTGTAGTAATAAGAAAAACTGGGAAAGATGAACTTTTCATATTAGCATTCAGGGTCAGATGACTAGATGAAACAAGCTCCTTTTTCTTCTTTCTTATATACACATAAAGAATGTGATAGTAAACAAAGAAAGCACAGATGAACAAAAGAGGTCAAAGTAGGCAATAAACATTAATTCCTCCAATGGCACTCCCTCTATCTCAAATTACAGATGAGATCTGATCCCCCTTCTACTAGCAAAAAAAGAACAGGACTTGCTCCCAAAGTCTCGACTAAGCTAAAGTACTTACCTTGTAGACTGGATTAATCCTATTATTATTAATAAAGGATAAAAACAAGAAGGACCTCATATCCAGTAAATATGGTGTGCCTAAACATGAGTAGATGAAGAGAATCCAAAACTACTCAACCCAGTCAATGTGGCCTTATGTTAAGCTTGTAATTTTCCAATTAGTTTCATTATTTTCCTGGGATTTTATTGATATTTTGAGGCTTGGTTAAGGATTAATTGAGTTCAAGAACCTATTTTTATGTGTTTTTGTGCTTCATGAACGTTACTCGAAGATATTCAAGGTTTTAAGGGTCAATGTATGCAAATCGAGGCAAAAAACGGACAAATATTGAAGTTGATCAAAGATTGAAATTGATTTAAGACTAAAATGAGAAATCTGGGAGGATAGGGTCTTCGGCAGCCAGTTTATGAAGGATAGGGGCACTGGAGCTCTAACTGAAACTAGGGGGCAGCGCTGCAATTAATGAAATTATTCTTTAATGTGCTGTCTTCAACCCAGCACGCCATGCGTCCTCCCAGCCTCCCGACCCGCATGCTGTCCATACAAAGCTCCATCCTGGTCCGGTTCCTCACCAGTTTCAACTCACATCAATGCCCGAATCAGAGCGGATAGTCCGCGTGTTTTTGCTCATGGGAGGCCCATCCCTCAGCCGCAACCCATGTCCATTTTATCTCATATTATAGCCCCCTTTTCAGCCTTGGATCATCCGAATTCCTTGGTGTTTTGAATCCTTTAACCCTGCTTAGCTTGTGCACTAATCCATCAATCCTTGGAGATATTTTAGAGGGTTTTACCGTTTTAGTATCCAATTGGGGGAATCAGTCAAGGATTATCAAATCATTCACTCCATTAAAAGTATTGTACACTAAATTCTCTACTTTAATATAAGGATGATGCTTTTTATTGGAGATTTTGTTTGTTATTTCTTTCACCTTATGAGCTAATTTAATTGCCAAGGGTTTTGATATGATTTTGGCTTGGATGTTATGATTTTAATTTGGGTATTACTATTAATAGCTATTCACTAGTTTTTGGGTATTATGTTGTGCTCTTAATGGTTGTAATAATTTGATCACCTATTACATGATTTTAGAAATTGCTTAGTGCATGAAAGTGACTTAGTGATTTCGGAAATTACATCATAGTTGTTTTTTGGTTGGGTTAGTCAACGTTACAAATCCTCCTTAACATAGTCCATTGGGGTTTTTTTGTGTGTTTAGAAGCGCCTAGTGGGATAAATTCATGCGTAGCAAAAGCCCGTGATTTTATACCCTTAATTAGCACCATTAAACAAAGCGACAGCCTTAGCCTTAGTGGTAACTTTTGAATCCACGACTTCCAAAAATTAAATAACACTAATAGGAATCTCTTATTGAATCGCAACACAAGAGCCAACTGAAAGTCAAAACCCTAGATTCTCTCTCACTGAATTCAACCCCGATTTAATATTGCTTTCTTTATTTTCTTGTTTTAGCATAATTAATTAGTTAAAATCACTAAAAATCGATTGTCTAGATGTAGTTAAAAATGCAACGTACTTGGTCTCATTAAAAACAACCAATTTGCTTCCTCAAGGGTTTGACACTCTACTCTATCACTTTATTACTTGTTTCGACTGGGTAATCTTGCCCATGTGTGCATTTTACCACTAACTATGACATTGTACAACAAGAGCATATCTTGAAGTCCTGTGCCGCTACGTAGACCATATTTGGTTATATTTTTTTTTACCATATTTGGCTAATTTATAAGTATCTACTATCAAATAGACTACTAACTCGAAACTCTCTGCAAAGTGAAGCATGCCCCCAAAAAAAAATCGATCCAATGTAAACAACTCTTGATTGTAAGGGTGTCTGTTAGGTGTTCATTTCCTCTAGCAAGGTCTCTAGAAGCCATCAGATAAGTCAGGTAAGAGAAGTCTATTCAGTGCTCTAATCAGACCATGTCAAATGTTCTGTCACAGTTTAAATAATATATCATTTTATTTCTAGAAAACCACTGACAACGTCCTGATCCTGGTTTTAAGCTATTGCAGATAAGCAAAAAGTTTCTTCTTTCCTCTTCCTTATTCTGAAACATCCTTAAACATGAATCAGAAACCACATAATTCCCCAACAATAACACAGGAAGAAGAGAACGGTACAAATTATATAAATTAAAAGAGGGAGGAGAAGAACATTCACTATTCCCCCTTGGGTAGAAATTACCTTTCCTATAGGATAAGCAATTGGGTAGCAAACTATCATCAAAATGCGCACTAGCCAAACAAAATTTGCACCAACAGCAAGCCCATATCTGGTACATATGGCTTGTGGAATAACCTTCACAAAAGAGTAATTAGATCAAGTTCCAACAAATCTACATCATATGAGGTAGAGAAGGAACTCTGAGAGCCGTGATTTTGTGATGAAAAGTACCTCTCCAAAAAATAGAACAAAAGTTACAGAGAGCACAATTGCCACAATTTGGTTGAAAATCTTATCCAAGTATATAGGCAGGGCCTGCAGTTTGCAAGTAGCAAACATATGTAGTCAGTAGACTTGAGATGACAATTTACAGAGTGAAAAATTTCCAATTAAAGGTTATTACCAAAGCAAAAAATTGGAAAACAATTTCAAGGGATTTTCTACCCAAGTACCCAACTTAAAGAGGAGACCATATGTATAGTTGCAATTAATATTTCTTTCTGTAGTTTCCTTTTCCCCTTTTTTAAGATTCCGACTATTACATTAGCTATGCATGGTACAGTCACTTCCTATTCAAAACAAATAAACTTAATGGTGTTTAAAACTTGTCCAAACTTTGAAGATATAAGTAATTATGTCAATGCGCATTAACACACACACACGCATGTATTTATATATATATATATATATATACACATGTACTTTTTGTTTATGAAGGAAACTAAATGCTCCCTCTGTCCCAAAATTATTGTCCATTTTGACCCGGTACATGGGTTAAGGAAAAACAATTGACTTGATTATTAATATTGGTATAATGTGTAGTTCCCTTTAAAGCCGATATGCATGTGGCTCATAATTAAAGTAGAAAGAAAAAATAAGGGTAAGATGGTAAAAGTGTTGTCCTAAAGAGGAAAGTTACAAACAAGACAATTTTTTTGGGACGGACGAAAAATGAAAGCAGGACAATAACTTTGGGATGAAGGGAGTATTATTATATTCCAACCTTTGATAACTAAAACAACTTCAAAATAAGCACTACATCCATCCATAAAATTAGCTCTAACCTCCATTTAAGTTTGTCCCAGATATAAAGTCTTATAAAAATTTATGCCACTTTTAGTACAATTTAAAAGGTGTCTATGGAAGTGCAATCATATTTGATATTACTGAAAAGTTTGACTTTCAGATTGGGACTCTTGTTTTGGGACAAACAGAGTAAAGTTTTGCAGCAATTGTGACCACTTATATATATTTATAGAAATTTAGTTTTTATCTTAGATTGAGATAGCATAAGACTTCTACAGGAACCAAGGAACAGGTACTAATTTCTCTTAAATTTTCATCTTTCTCTTTTTTGATGATAGCTAATTTTCTTTGATATCAAGTCTTTTAAGAAAAAGAACAGGCAGGCTGTAAACACGAATTAAACTTCACTAGGGTCAACATATGAATATATATATATATATATATATATATATATATATATATATATTCTATTAAAAGCCGAACTTCACTCAATTACCTCCATGGAAGCTGCATTACATAGAAGCAGAGTCACAAGAAGCTGGTGTTGCTTTTGAACAACGGGAAAGATGACAGCTGAAAATGAAAGTCTTTCATCAACATCAAAAGTAAGTAAATAAATTAAAGAAAAATAGGATGAAACTAAGTCAGAGTAGCATGTAGGACAAAAGGCAATGTAATTCATGTTACGCTCTTTTAAACCTTCAGCTTTGAATAATTATCAACAAACTCCACTTATCTTTTGTTCCCACTATTCAGGGTATGGAGAGGGTCCAAGTACATAATTTTGTCCCTGTAAGAAAATAAACCTTTTTTGTAGTTTGAGGGTAGTATGTGGACCTCTTAAAGCATACGACCAATCCTCAGGAACATGATCCACCCTATTAGAGCTACGGTTAGTGGTAGAGCCACTCATAGACCAGTTATGGCACCGCTGAGGTCCAGATTATGCCTTTTAACCCCACTAAGATACCATTTCATCGGGAAAAAAAACTGTAGATGCTCCTTTGAAAAGATGAAAAACTTTAGCATCTAGAAATTTATTGCATATTTCCATTATATGTGGTTGAAATTCTAGGGACCCCAAAGAGGTTTGAACTTAGATTAAATTTATATGTAAGAACTGAGATTGATTGGTCACTAGCCTCACAAGGGAGTGTTCAAAGTTGGGAAAAGTAATTTAGGGTCCCTTGCATTACACTTATAGTTGGCCCACGGACCAAACCTGGCTCCACCGGTGACAATTGGGTTAGAAAGATGATCATGTGAACTCTTAATTAATACTCCCTCCGTCCCAAAACCTTTCCTGACCGTCCCAAAATGATTGTTTTGTTTGTAACTTTGACAACACTTTTACCATTTTCCCCTTACTTTTTCTTCCTACTTTAATTATGTGTCACATGACTTTAAAGGCAAGTGCATGTTATACCAATATTAGTAAGTTTTTCTTCAACCAATCAGTCGGATTGTCAAACAGGACAATAATTTTGGGACGGAGGGAGTAGTTCCTCACAAGAACATTACTGGAGAAAGCAGCCTTTGGTAGCCACTAGCCAGATACAGGAACCAGAAACTACTACCACAAGCTATTTAGTAAGATCAGCCTTCTTTGGTCAAATTCAATTCCCTCAAGTTTTATTACTTATGAGTAACACCGTTTTTTTTAATAAGTAAAGATAATATATATCACAGCGTCAAATCAGGTGACGCATCCTTGTACACCCCCACAAGACACAAAAGATTTAGTTAACTGAAAAAGTAACACTGTTACCATGACTAAATAAAATGCATTCGGCTAACCTTCTATATGGACCAATATTTTTTTAAGTGTGCTGCAACATTATCGATCGTCCAAAGAATTATCGTCAAAATTGATGTAAATATTCAATGTAAAACAAAAAACAACCCTAATGAATGCCATTTTGAGTTCTTAATTGTCCCTAAATAAATCTCAATTTAGTTCAATCCGACCAATGAAAGTACAACTCTGCAAGTAGTAGAATAGTAAACCGTCAGAGATGATCCCGGTCTAAGAGCATTTTAATTCAAAACCTTAACCTCTTAGAAGATGACTAGCAATGCATAACTGCATAAAAAGCACAGTATCAAATCAAAACACTAAAGGTTGCTAAACGTGAACACATCATTGGCAGATCACTAACATTTCTGTTAACAAAATCAACAACCGGACCACGGTCAACAAGTTTTACAGATGCATTTCCAAATCATTTTTGATAATCGGTCAGTTGATATTCCGATCGTGCATTCCGTGATTCAATTCAAACAGGAGGAAATAAGCTCCAAATTCGCGACAAAATACTCTCAATTGAAAACTTCAGGGTAATTATGCAAATACAGATAGTTGATGTGATTGGATAGTAGATTTAGATGGAGATAGAGAGAGAGAGAGGGAGACCTGCTTGTTTTTTCTCGGTGGAGGTGCCACTACGCTGAAGAATCTCGAGCTCGACGAGGCCGAGAGACATTAAGCCCAAGGTTAGGCCGGACATGATGCCGGCGAATATTACCAGTAAGCATGAGATCCCTACGTAGATGAAGAACCACGTCGTGCCAAATTCTATCTCCGCTCCCACCATATTCGTACTCAGATTCCTCGTCCCCATTAGAACCACCGCGACCGCACTTACCAGGTTCATCTCTCTCTCCAATCAACAAATCTCTCTCTGTTTGAGTTCACAAACCCAGTTTCTCTCTCTAGAAGAAACTCAGTCTCTGCTTCTTTCGCTCTCTCAATTAGTGAGTTCTGACTTTCTGTTGGTGTAGCTCAAGAACATTGACATGGACATGGAAATGGAAATTGCTATATTCAATTTTCTTTTTCTTTTGTTAGGAACTGCTTTTATTTATTAATCCACGTGTAGGGATCTGGAGCGTCCTTGTGGGATAGGGAGAATAACGCCCTGCCATGAATAATCAACGACTTTGACCTCTGTGAAATATCAAATACGAGTGACTCTAAAACTAATACCGTATTTATAAACGTAAGATTATTTAATAAATAAAATGATCTAATTATTTTTTTTAACATTTAATAGATACTAGTGATACATCTGTGTGTTACACGATTTGTACACAGATGTAAAATTAGATACTTAATTAAAATTGAATAATATACAATTAAAAACTTTAATATAAACAAAATAAATAAAGTATAATAAACAGTAAAACAAAAGAAAGAAAATTACATAAATTTGGAATATTTCTTTATATACAATATTTGTTATTAAACATGTACAATTATTATGACTATCACTAACACATAATAAAATTCAAAGTAAATTAAATAACTAATACGTTGATATAAATATAAATTAATTAATTAATTAATGGTAACAAAATAGACAAATAATTGTAACTAAATATTATAAATTCGATATATATAAATTAGTTAAATAGTTTTAACGCAAAGATTAAAATTATGATATATATGTTACCTAACAATATTACCGAAGTTCCAACATGCATTTAACACATGATTAACATTTATAAAACATTTGATTTCATTTAAAAATTCATAAGTATAAATATGTTTCAAAGAAACAACATTTTCATTATAAAAAAAAGATAAAATTTGGGATTGACTTATCCTTGATTATACTATTTGAACAATTAAAATACAAAAGATTTAGATGGACTTGATATGTCCTTTACTTTGAAAGATATAAATTACACCACAACGACAATTAGTGGTGAGCACATTTTTTTGGGTGAAATTAGGTTGGTCAATTTTAAAAAGTTTTCAATGCATTTTTTGGGAAGAAATACTACGATACCCTTAATGAACTGAACACGTGCGCGTAAAGTATCATTTCATGCATCGATTTTGCATCATAATGCGCAAAACGAATCATATTTGTAGATCGGGATTTTAGGCATCATCGATTTTGCATCGCAATCCATAAAGTAAAATTCAATTTGTGCTTCATAATCCCAAATTGAAATCAATTTATGGATCGCAAATTCAATTTGTGTATCGCGATTCAAATTAATACATTATGATTAACAAATTGATACATCACAGTGTGTTGAGTAAGTGATCATTTGCGCGCCTCTGGCTCATTAATAGCATAGATATAAATATTAAATAGTCAAATATCAAACTGTTTGCTATATCTAATAAAAAAGGAATTAAAGTTGAAATAACAGACTCTAAACAAAACCTTCAACACTAAAATGTCAGGAATAGCATATTATGCAACATAATTTTTATACAACTATTCAATAACAAAAGTTATTGAATCTAGATTATTAGTGTGCCTTGAGATAAGTCCTATAACAGAAAGTTAATATTTCACCAGGTCCCATTCCCTTTTTTGGAATATGTAGCCACATCATCCCCCAATAAATCCTGACATTGAATACCTTCAAACCATTTCACAGTTAGGTTTCTTAGATTTCCTTTTTATTTTTTTTAAATAAAATTTTGAGAGAAATTCGTATGATACAAATTTGAATTTCGATTACTATTGAAAAAATTGAGAGTTTAATTTAACTAAGTATGGAAAATATAAATATCATATATTTAATTAATTATATCCAAGTACATATCAATATACATCTGTACTTTAAAAAACAATTTATAAAAATAGAAACTTAGATCTATCATATCTGAGAAATTTTTTAAGCAAATGATTTTTTTTTCCAATTTTGTTTTTCAAAATGAATAAAAAATTATTATCCCAACTTTATGTTGGACATTGGTTTTATAAATTTAATTTTGACAAAAATGAAAAAATAAACATCAGTTATGCACTTTTTAACTTCGGATCTGATGAAAATGGAGAAAAACATCCTAGATCTATATATTTTGGTAAATAATTGAAAATTAAAGTTCAAAATTAACCTTGAGCTATTACCGATTAAGTTGAATCTTATGTAAACTAACTTTAATAGGTTAAAGTTTTTTGCAAATATTAGATCCGAATTTTTAAACACGTAGGCTGGACAAATATACTAAGATTTTTATTTGTTAATTTAGGTTTTTTTTTTTTGCATATATTAGACCTGGATTTTTAAATATGTAAGCTAGACAAATATATTAAGAATTTTATTTTTTAGCTTCAGATTTGTTTAAAATGGAGTAGAAAATATATATATATATATATTGAGCTGCTTGGCCCAATAGGCCCAAGCCATGAGCCACGTGTCAAGCGTGTTTCTTCCGAGCAAGCGAGCAAAGGTGTTACGCGAGCAAACGGGCAAAACCTTAGCTTTTATCAGGTAAGCTACTTGCGAGATGGGGGCTCAGCTAAGCGAGCAAAATCGATAAACGAGCATGATTGCTCGTTTCTTCGTCAGTAAGAGCCGCTACCAGTTGAGGACATTCATGTCCGGGAAAGATCAAGTTATTAGTTGAGGGTGGTCACACCCGAGCAAGAATCTTAGCTAGCGATAATGACCGGCAAATTCTCTGGATAATCCGTTGTCATTAGTGGGCTAGTTAAATGCGTTTTCATTAAAAGTCATGACCGTTTGTGGGGTAGTTAATGACATTTATGGGCGGTTAATAGAGATCATGGGCGATAATGCCAATCATGGGTGGTTATTCATGGTTATTGGCGGTTATGCCTTCCGGTGCATATAAAAGCTTGGCAAAATATGGAGAGAGGTATGCGCAATCTAATTCTCTAGCCTAAACTCTGCCAAATTATTTACTCTATTGTTAGATCAGATACTGATTTACACGCCGGAGGGCCTTTGCAGGGAGTGCCCCTGCCCAGTTCATGTTTGTTCACCTATATTGCAGAGTTGGGCTTTGAGGATCCACGGACACGTTGAAAGCCAGGTGTTCGGATTGGGCTTATTCAGTGCATCTAGATTTCTTGGACGCATCAGTTGGTTCCGTTGCCGGGAAAGAGTTTTTTGCGGCATTAAGATTTAGTTGGGTATTTTCTGTTTTTGAGGTTTTATCCATGGCGGAGAACGGAGTTAATGGTGGTAGTGGCAGTCGTAGAGAGGAGGTGCATCAGAATCCCAGCTTTAACCAAGTGGCTGGGAATAATGTTCCACCACCTCATGACGCACGCCATCAGCTTAATCAAAGGCATGGGGTTGATTCGCTGGCTAGGAGTGCTGAAGCAGCAGTTGGGTTAGCACATGAGTTTCGTGAGGAAGCTTTACGGCAGCGAGCTATTTATTTGGGTCAGATGCACCAGCTTAACCTGCAGTTGATAGCGATGGGCAAGCCAACATTGCCCATCGAGTTAGATCCACTACCAGCCTTGTCGGCTCCTAGCCAGGGGGCAGGTGTTTCTCGCACAGGTGGTAACCAGGTGAATCCTTTGGTTGTTTATTCTCAGCCGCGAGCACAAGGCTCTAAACAACGCGAGCAGCCGGAAGGAAGCAAGGCCAGTCACAAGGTTGTTCCCAGTGTTCATTCAAGGCTGGGACCGCGAGTTGGTGAGGATTCGGCTCAATCACGTCGTCGCCGACGTTCACCTTCACCACAAAGGTCACATGCTCGCAGATTTCGTTCACCTTCACCACGGCGATCTCGTGCCCATAGTCGCCGTTCGCGATCACCAAGGGGTTCTTACGCTCGTCGGCGTAGAACTCCCTCTCCTAAGCAGTCTCATCAATCAGCTGCACCTATTGCACAGCTCGCTGGGGCACCTCAGGCACAGGTGGCGCAGGCCGTGGGGGTTCCACCAGTCGTTGCGGTTATGGGACCCCCACAGGTCCCTCCTATGCGTGGTTCACGGGGTGGTTTGCCTACAACCATAAACATGCAGGATTTTGAGGAGTTGAAGCGTCGGATGGAAGCCTGGGAACAAGGCAAGGCTTTAGATGGAAATTTCTTGGGTACATCTGCCAGCCCGTTAGCTCCATGGATCGAGAATGCTCCACCCGCACAGGGGTTGATATTTCCAAACATTAAAGAGTATACGGGCAAGACCAAGGCCAGGGATTGGTTAATGTCTTTTGAATCCCAAATCGGCTTGGTGACTTCAGATGAGGCATTGAAGATCAGAGCTTTTGTTGGCGCGTTGCAAGGAAAAGCTCTAGCTTGGATGGGAGCATTGCCACGACGCTCGATCAACAACTGGGCAGACTTGCGAGCAAAGTTCTTGGCTGATTTTGGGACGGCTGGTTCATTGGCAAAGACAAGGGCTGATTTGTCCAAGGTTAAGCAAGGTGCACACGAGTCAACGGCGAGCTACCTTGAGAGGTTTACCAAGGTCCTAGAGCAAGTTCCTGGTCTGACCGAGCAAGAGGTGACATTGTGTTTTGAAACAGGATTACTGGAAGGTGAAGGTGGTTTGCGATCAGAGTTAAGTATGCGCGAACCAAAGACACAAGCAGAGATGCTCATGCGAGCACAAAAATGGTGTGCCGGGGAGACGGCAAAGAAGGAGAAGAAAAAGGAGAGTAGCGAAGCTGTGGGGAATGCCAAGGGAAACGGCCAGGCAGGAAGTGGAGGCTACAATAAAAGTAAGTCTCGTTATGATCGGCCGAAGGAGTTTCTTCGTGAATCAGACTTGACCCCACTCAACACGCTGCGCGAAGACATTATGTACGAGATAAGGAACGAGCTACCTAATCCACCTCGCATGAATCCAGCGACTGCCGGCGAGAGGGATCAGACAAAAAGGTGTGCTTATCATGATGATTATGGGCATACTACCGAGGAATGTTGGCCGTTGAAGAAGGCCATTCAGAAGTTGATTAATGAGGGGCGGTTAGATCGCTTCAAGCGAGATGCAGGCAATAGAGGGAATGCTCCTAGGCGAGAAGCCCCACCGATCAGGGGGGTAATAAATGTTATAATGGATGAGGAGCTTACTCCGACACAGCTTGGAAAGCAGATCTATTCTCTGTCCAAAGTGGTGGATCGACCTGCGACTTTGCAGGATGGTGAACAGGCTATTCAGTTTACTCGTAGCGAGTTGGCGAGTAGTGTGGCAGGCGAGCAATCCTTGATTGTCTCGGCATTAGTTGATGGCTGGGTCGTGCACAGAATTTTGGTGGATACCGGAGCATGCCGGGACGTCATGTACTATTCTTGTTTCCAGGGGTTGGAATTGAGTGATGATCGTTTGAAGCCATATGCTGGGGCTTTAGAAGGTTTCACAAATCACAAGGTCCCGGTCAAAGGCACCGTCGAGCTAGAGGTGTTCGTTGGTGAGGGAAGCAAGACCCGAGCTGAAAAGATTACCTTCATGGTAATCGACTTGAAATCTCCTTACAATATAATTTTGGGTGTACCAAGCATGGCTAAATTTCAGATGGTGGCGTCAATCCCGCATCAGCGAGCTAAGTTCTATACCGACCAAGGAGTAGGGGTGTTGCGGAGTCAGCCGAGAGCAGTGCTCGAGTACGTGCGAGATACCCAAAGGAAGAAGCAAAAGTTGACTTTGGAGGATGGCGAGCAGAAGATTACAGTTAGCACAAAGGAGACTTCACATGTGACTGTAGGACCATCAGTGGTGGCGATGGTACAGGAGGATTCGGAGATGGTTGCAAGCTCTATGCCGACATTGAAGTCGGGGGAGCAGAGTCAAACTGAGGTAGATACAACAATGATTGTTAGTCCGGCTGATATTGAGATTAGTTCATCTCCGCTGACAGTGCAGTTGATGGAGCAAGTTGAGCAAGGAGAGGTGGCCGAGCAAGGCCTTAGTAATCCTTTGTCGACATTGACGTCGGGGGGATTTGAAAAATTGAATGAGGTTGTTGAACCTGTGGATGAAACTTTGCCAGCATTGATATCAGAAGAGTTAGTTGAGGCCATGGATGTAGGTCAGCTTGACAAAGTCGAAGATCGAGCTGAGAATGATGAGAAGGTGGAGTGTGACACGCTCCAAATGCGAGACGAGCCAGAGTTTACAGCTCAAGACGAGCTGGAAGAGGTTGTCATCAATTCTACTTATCCCGAGCAGAGGATCAAGATTGGTAGAGCTCTGACGGTAGAGGCAAGAGCAAACTTGATTAAGCAATTACAAGACAGCCTTGATGTTTTCGCCTTGAAACCAGAGGATATGCAAGGGGTAAGCGAGACTGTGGCCTCGCACCAGCTGAATGTTGATCCAGCCTTTCGGCCAATTCAGCAGCGCCCTAGAGTTTACTCGGTGGAAAAGGATCAGGCGATCAGGGAAGAGGTTGAGAAATTGCTTAAGGCGGACATAATCGAGGAGATACATTACCCAACCTGGCTGGCAAATGTGGTAATGGTGAAGAAGTCAAACGGAAAATGGCGGATGTGTGTTGATTTCACAGATCTGAATAAAGCTTGCCCGAAGGACTGTTATCCTCTGCCGAGAATTGATAAGTTGGTGGATGCCATTGCAGGGTTCGAGCTCCTCAGCTTTATAGATGCCTATTCTGGGTACCACCAGGTGAAGATGGCTGAGCAGGATAAGGCTCTGACAGCTTTCCGAGCAGGGGGGATGTATTGTTATAAGATGATGCCTTTTGGCTTGAAGAATGCTGGAGCTACTTACCAAAGGATGGTGAACAAGGTGTTTAGCTCGCAGCTCGGGAGAAACGTGGAGGCCTATATAGATGATATGGTGGTCAAGACCAAAGGGTGCGAGCATACAGAGGATTTGGGCGAGACCTTTGCCAATCTCAGGAAGAACAGTATGAAGTTGAATCCGAGCAAATGTGTGTTCGGGGTAAAGGCTGGCAAGTTCCTCGGATTTATGGTGACTGAGAGGGGAATCGAGGCCAATCCTGAGAAAATAAAGGCATTGGTCACTATGAAGCTTCCTCGCTGTGTTAAGGATGTGCAGAGGCTTAACGGCAGGGTGATTGCTCTAGGAAGGTTCATCTCGAGGTCGGCAGAGCGGTGCTTGCCTTTCTTCAAAGTTCTTCGAGGTAACAAAGGGTTTGAATGGACTCCCGAGTGCCAGAAAGCTTTCGAAGACTTGGTAAAATATTTGGGAAGTCCACCTTTGTTGAGTAGCCCGGTCTTTGGGGAAAAGTTGTTTGTTTATTTAGCTGCAACCGAGCAGGCGGTAGCCGCTGTTTTGATTAGGGAGGAAGGCAATGTACAAAAGCCTGTCTATTATGTTTCAAAAGCCCTCACTGATGTAGAGGAAGATATTTTAATGCAGAAAAATTGGCTTACTCGCTTGTTGTTGCTGCTCGGAAACTTCGAGCTTATTTTTCTGCTCACTCGATTGTTGTGTACACGGATTTGCCTTTGAGAAAGATTTTGCACAAACCAGATACTTCTGGTCGTTTACTTACTTGGTCGATCGAATTAACCGAGTTTGACATTGACTATCAGCCTCGGCGAGCGATCAAGGCACAAGCCTTGGCAGATTTTGTGGCTGAAACAAGTTTCAAGGACTCTGGCGAGGAAGAAATTGTGGGTAAAACAACAACGACGAGCAGCGCAAGTTTAAAGCCGAGGCCAGAATATTGTTGGGAGCTTCATGTTGATGGTTCAGCTAGTCGATTTGGGAGTGGTGCTGGTTTAGTGTTAGTTCCACCGGAACAAGATGTAGAATTTGAGAAGGCACTGCGCTTCAAATTCCCAGCTTCTAACAATCAGGCCGAGTATGAAGCTCTAATTGCTGGGCTCGAGCTCGCACAAGACATTGGAGTGCGTGCAGTGATTGTATATTGTGATTCTCAGTTGGTGGTGAATCAAGTCAAGGGCGATTATGCAGTACATCATCCGATCTTGGTTCGTTATTGTGCGATGGTAAAGGAAATTTTAAAGGACTTTGATTACTGGGAATTAGTGAGAATTGCTCGGGAGGATAACATGCGAGCAGATTACCTTTCGAAGATGGCTGAGGATGAAATTCAATCTTTACATCCTGGAGTCATGATCGAGCATTTGGAGGTTCCTGTCATCGAGAAGGAAGTAGTTATGGATATAGAACCGGCTACAAAATGTTGGATAGATGATCTTCGGGCTTACATCGAGCACGGGGTGTTACCTGAAGATAAGAAGGAAGCTAGAACCATCCAAAAGCGATCATGTCGTTATCTTGTTTTGGATAACATTTTGTATCGGAGATCTTACACCCGACCTCTGTTAAGGTGTGTGCGACCAGAAATGACGGAGGGAATCTTGGGCGAAGTGCACGAAGGCAAATGTGGAGGTCACCCTGGTCAGCGGTCATTAGCTGAGAAAGTGTTAGCAGCTGGATTTTATTGGATAACCCTGCGACGGGATGCCGAGATGTATGTTCGCCGATGTGACAAGTGTCAGCGTAACGCGGATATTCCACGTTTGCCATCTACCGAGCAAACCCCTGTTATAGCCTCATGGCCGTTTGATATGTGGGGAATAGACTTGATTGGTCCTTTTCCCGTAGCTCGCTCAAAATTCAAGTACGCAGTAGTAGCTGTTGATTATTTTACGAAATGGGTGGAGGCGAAACCGCTGGCAACCATAAGCGAGGTAAATGTTATCGACTTTGTTCATGAGCACATATGGTGTCGGTTTGGAGTCCCGCGAGCAATTGTGTCTGATCATGGGACTCGCTTTAAAAGTTTACTAAGGCATGCGAGCGCATGAGGGTAAAGCATTGGCAATCATCTGTGGCATATCCACAAGGCAATGGGCAGGCTGAAGCTGCGAATAAACAAATCCTGCACGTTTTGAAGAGGAATTTGGAAGAAAGAGCTGGAAGATGGGTAGATGAACTGCCTTCAGCCTTGTGGGCAGTTAGAACGACAGTAAGGGGTCCAACAGGAGAAACCGCTTTTTCTTTGGCTTATGGGTCTGATGCTATGGCCCCGGTGGAGATGTATCTGCCCACTCATAGAGTTTTAAACTATAATGTTGAGTCTAATAATACAGCTCGAGCAGCCGATTTGGATTTACTGGAGGAAAAACGGTTGGAAGCCAAGATGAGAATGGCAAATTATAGCAATGAGCAAAAGCTCACCACGATAAAAGGGTTCGTGGTCGATCGTTTGCTGTGGGGGATTGGGTCCTTCGTAAAATTGAAGCAACGGGTCATCGAGCTGAATGGGGAAAGCTGTCACCAAACTGGGAAGGTCCTTTTCAGATTTCGAGGATCATTAAGGAAGGCACTTACATGTTGCGAACAGAGGATGGTGACGAGTTAAAGCATCCATGGCATGCGGATCATTTGAAGAAATACTATTGGTAATTGACTTGCAATATGTAATTCTTTGATCCTTTTTCTTATGACAAATCAATAATGGTGAAACTCGATTGTCTTTTCAACCTTATGTTTGGAAAGTTGGTCTTCGAGTTGGTTTTTGTTTTCTCGATTATTCTCTTTATCGAACATGAGCTTTTTCTTGCTCGGTTAAAGAGTTGGTGTTCGAGTTGAAGATCTCCTTAAGTCTTTTTTCGAGCATAAAGGGCTTTATGTTCGAGAAGACTTAAGGAGAGGTTTCCCGGTTCTCGAATTAGTCTCTTTTTACGAAGTATAGAGGGCTTTATGCTCGTAAAAGGAGTTGGTGTTCGAGCGGGATAACTTGTCTAAATAGTGATTGCTTTAGAGCGAGTAAAAGATTTATTTTGCTCAAGAAAAACTTATATAATGCAGTCATCCAAAGATAAAGAAAAGCAAGTTGAAATATTACAGACGTAAAAATTAAATTGTTTTTGAGACAAGGCACGGAGGCCAGAGAGGCACGCATGCCATTGTTATGAGTTCAAGCACAAGGGGCAGCATTGTTCTCGTTTGAAGAGGGAGCAGGTTCCTCGGTACCTTCAGTTGTATCCAAGATGGTAACTTCGTCATCGGCTTGGCCTTGGGCATTGTCAGTGGTTGTTGGGGGAGCTTGAGACCTCATTTGTGTCCATGAGCTCGATGGGATTAGCGACGGAGGGATTCCACGGGGATAAGCCCTTCTCAGTATCGGTCTCGGCCAATGACTCCAGTTCATCTTCATTAAAAGGCACGAGGGAGTGGCCGGGGCGAGCAGACGAGCAAAATAATGGATTGGCTCCCCATTCAGCGAGTTGCTCGGGGCGAATTTCCAGCCCGCTGCAAGCAATCTGCCTTAAGACGTGGTTCATGCCCTGTAAGAAGAATGGGTAAGCCTCACCTTCAACACTGTTGGCGAAGTCGCTCGAGCTCTTATAATCTTCAATGATTTGTCGTTTCTGCTCCTCACTGGTCAAAGAGCCGGTCTCTGCTAGCTTTTGCTCGAGATTGGTGATGGTGGCATTCGCAGCTTCCAGATCACCTTGGCAGGCACGAAGTTCCCTGCGCACCCCGGCTATGTTGTTAAGGGCGGCTTCTTCCGATTTTTTGGAGAGGTTCAGTTGGGATTCTAGGGCTGTCTTCTCGGCTTCGATCTTGGAGAGCTCGGTCACCTTGCTCGTGAGGGATTCCTCGGTATTCTTGAGGTCGGCCCGGATGCAGTTAATCTTTTCTTCCAAGGCATTCTTCTCAGTGGCTAGGGTATCCTTCTCGGCGGTAAGAGTGTTGTTTTTGTTGAGGTTGGTGATCAGGCGCTCATACATCAAAATGGACTTGTTGGCAATCTGTTAGAAAAGTTATGGATTAAAAGCGAGGAAAAGGGAAGGAAGGTAAGTGATAAGAGGAAAGCATTACCTCGGTCATGCACATTCCCATCTCTCCAATCAAGACCGAGCTCGCTTGGTCGGCGTACTTTTTCTGGATTCCACTATGATGCAGCCGTTTCATCAAGCCAAGTCCAGCAGTGGCCTGGAAACCACTTCTTTTGTGTATGGCGATATTGTGGAGGTCTGGTACATTGGCGAGCTCCCTAATGAGGGCAGCCGCTTTGGGTTGGTCGTCGGGCATAACAAAATCTTCTTTCTGCCAGGAGGGGAGTTGGGGAGTACTTTCTTCCATTACAGCTTTGTCTGCCCGGCGTCTGTTCCTCCTCGGGCTTTCAGTTGGTTCGACATTGATGATTGGCGGGGAGAGGTTTACCGCTGCAGTCGGGATAAAAGCCGCAGTTGGCTCGGGTTGCTGACGTTTGGTTCCTCGGCTTGAAGTGTTGGCCGGGACTGTCGGAAGATTGATAGCTGGCTGGGTTGACAAGTGTTTAGCTCGCTTGTTGGAGCTCTTCTTCGCAGCCTGCATGAACTTGCTCACGTCTGTCAATTGCCTCATATCTGCATAAGATCAAGAGAATGTTAACCAGGGAAAAGCATAGATTTGTAAAGTTATTAAAAAAGGGTGATGAAGTAAGAAGCAGTTGAAATGTAACCAGAGAGCGAGAAAGAAGGTCGGCAGAGAGCTCCGGCACGAGCACAATCCTCGCACTCACTAGGAAATTTATTCCCATGGCAAGAGCCCCAGTATGGATGGGGAGTTTCTGGATCGATAACAACTCGGGGTTCAACTCCTTCAATGGGAAGGTAGGAGATCCCAGCAGATCGTAGAAGACCAAGGTCGGAAGTGAGAACTCGCCAGTCCAGCACAAAATCCTGTCCAGCTCGCCCTTCCCTTGCTCCCAGTAACTTCCTAAAGGCTTTAACTATTCGGGGTTCCCCAGCTCGGTAGGCGTTTTTGTCGTGTTCGGGAAGACCGTAGTCGCTGATGTAGGGTGCAAAGGGCCAGCCAATGCTCGATTCAACGAGCAAAGCCTTCGAGTCCCAGCCATCGACCTTGTTGGGACCATCAGTGAGAAGTTTGAAGAATCCGTGGTTGGAACGCTGTTGATGCGACCAGTTTTCTTGTCAAGAGAGAGGAGGAAAAATTTACGGAATAAAGTCATATCGGGCTCAAACCCGAGTGACCGGCAAGCTACAGTGAAAGACACTAGGAACCTAACGGTGGTCAAAGTTAAGTCGCAGGGAAGAGTATTAGATGCATTCATTAATTCTACGATGAATGGGTCGAGAGGGAGACGGAGCCCGACTTGAAAGAAGTCGAAATAAAATACCATTTTGTCTCCCTGAAAGTTATGGCCTTCATTGTCTATGTCTAAGTCAAAGGCGCGAACACGGTAAAGTTTGGGGTCCATTCCTAATGAGTAGAACCAGGTACTAACCTCTTCCTCGGAATTCAAGTCTTCCCACCTGATTGAGGGGGAGGAGTACGAAGGGGCAGGAATGAATAAAGTTTGGCTTGGTCCGGGTAGTTGGTCGTTTAGACGAGGAAGATCATCTGCTCGCGCGTTTTCGCAAGGGATTTGGGGGCCAATGTCCATTGGTTGCTCGCTCAAGGGTACGGGTTTTCGTCGGCGAGTAATTAAGGGGACCACGTCTTGCTCGCTCTCTTCAGAAGATGAGGTCGACGACGGGTGCATTTCTTCTGGAGCTCCATGGTCGTAGCTCCGGCCTTCAATTTCGGAGACAGTTTCTTCGCTAGACATCCTACAGGAAGAGGAATCGAGAAGTGCAGGTTAGACATTGATTGGGTGAAGTATGACAAAAGAAAAATTGACTGTGGTAAGCAGGTTCTCGATTCCCTCGGTCTGGATTGAAAAGGGCTGGTAGTTCGTGAAAAGCAAAGGGGATTGGATTTTGGTCTATTACATCAATTGGATGAACAATTTGCGAAAAACCGAAAAGGGGGTTTAAATAGCATAAACCCTAATTCAGAAATCAAGAAAAGACAATGCAGTGGAAGAATGAGGAAGGAGATGTGAAATACCTGGAAGTTTTGGAGAATTTCGATCTTGCTTTCGAAAGTCTTGAGAAAGGATGAATCCGAAAATCGGCTCGTGGTGAGAAATTGCGGAATTCTTCGTCTGTTCTTCTTTCCTTCAAGCGCTCGAGAATCGTAGGATGTGTAAAGTGGTAAAAAGAGGAAGGCTCCGCTTTTTATACCCAGCAAAATCGCCGGTTGAGGGATCAAATCATTGGGCCCGAAGCACGAGGCGCGTTGAACGAGGCAGCATTTAATGGGCATAAGGAATTGGGCCTGCTTTTTCAGACTGGCGGCTGACGTTTCATGCTTTCAAGAAATGCTTCCTTAAGACGCTTCATGAATTGCCGCCTATTCAGCTTTTTGGCTTCAAAATTATTTGAAAGAAATGTGCTTTGAATTTTTTGGATACCTCCTCGTCACGAGCATGAATACTCGGTAAGACAAGGAGTTGGGGGCTACTGAGCTGCTTGGCCCAATAGGCCCAAGCCATGAGCCACGTGTCAAGCGTGTTTCTTCCGAGCAAGCGAGCAAAGGTGTTACGCGAGCAAGCGGGCAAAACCTTAGCTTTTATCAGGTAAGCTACTTGCGAGATGGGGGCTCAGCTAAGCGAGCAAAATCGATAAACGAGCATGATTGCTCGTCTTCGTCAGTAAGAGCCGCTACCAGTTGAGGACATTCATGTCCGGGAAAGATCAAGGTATTAGTTGAGGGTGGTCACACCCGAGCAAGAATCTTAGCTAGCGATAATGACCGGCAAATTCTCTGGATAATCCGTTGTCATTAGTGGGCTAGTTAAATGCGTTTTCATTAAAAGCCATGACCGTTTGTGGGGTAGTTAATGACATTTATGGGCGGTTAATAGAGATCATGGGCAGTTAATGCCAATCATGGGTGGTTATTCATGGTTATTGGCGGTTATGCCTTCCGGTGCATATAAAAGCTTGGCAAAATATGGAGAGAGGTATGCGCAATCTAATTCTCTAGCCAAAACTCTGCCAAATTGCTTACTCCATTGTTTATTCGTATACTGATTTACACGCCGGAGGGCCTTTGCAGGGAGTGCCCCTGCCCAGTTCACATTTGCTCATTCATATTGCAGAGTTGGGCTTTGAGGATCTACGTACACGTTGAAAGCCAGGTGTGCGGATTGGGCTTATTCAGTGCATCCAGATTTCTTGGACGCATCATTTATTATCTATTTATACTTATTTATTACTATTGTTTATCAAAAGGCTTTATAAGGAAAATAAAGATAGTGGACTTATCTTTATTTTCAGTTTCGCAGGAAATTTAAGAGAATCCGGGCTTCATGTGCTAATGCTATGGATATTTATCAGATGTTGCCCGAGGCAGCACGGCTCCTGGTGGAGGGCTCTGGTTTTAGCACTTTTCTACACGCCTTCCGTCCATTCACAAGCTATCTGCCGATCTTCAATGCACTGCGGGACTTCTGGTGGGACACCACCCTTACCTTCCATTTTAGCTAGGGAGAAGCTACCATGACCCCTTGCGACTTCGCTGCCATTACCGGCCTTCCTACCAGCATCAGGGAGACTTTGGCCCCGAATTTTACACTTCGTCGGCGTCGAGAGGAGGTGGTGGACCTCCTGGGTTTTGAGCCGGAGTTCAAATCGAGGGACGAGATCTTTATCGCCAGCTTGCGTCTGGCGGCTTCAGCCAATCTTAAGGCGGGTCTTGGGAAAATGACATGGCTAGTGCCGTGACTCGAGTGGTGAAGCGTTCTTATTTTTCTTTCTTGGCACGACGCTCTTTGCCAACTCCTACCACCACTCGGGTTTCCGTCTGGCTTTGGCTCGATTTCGGCGGATCCCTTCTTATGACTGGGGACAGGCGGGCTTAGCCGAATTATATGCTTCCATGGACAGGGCTTGCCGGAATGACTCACCGACCCTGAATGAATTTGCCCCGACGTGGGAGGTATATGTCTTTTCCTGCTTTTGCTGCTTTTCTTTCTCTTTTTTTTAAATTATATATACTCTTTTTTTTTCGCAGCATAAATTTCTCTTCTTTTTTTATTCATTATTACTGATAACATATTTTTTTTATATTTTTTTTCTCTCTTTTTTTTTAGCAGGTCTGGGCCTTTTCATTTTTTCATTTCTCGCCGGGTCCTCTTCTTCAGCGCGTCCATCAGCCACCATATCTGTCCCAGTATATTGATGAGAACAGGGTTCAGCCAACCCAGGACGGTGGTTGTAAAAATAAGGAACGAGTACCGGAACGGATCGTTAGCTCGAGTCCTGGTACGGTGCACTTCCTTCCTTCGGAGGGTATGAAGGGGCATTATGCAGTTGCCTTGGGACTTAGCTGCTGCCGGATACTGATGGTATCCATTATGGTGGATTCCTTATACATGGGCGAGCGGGTTAATCGCCAGCACCAGTCCATTTTAGTGCCTCCAGTGGTGCCTCCTCGGCCTTCTTTCTGGGTGATAGAGCCCGATCAGCTGACAAACAGGTACCAGCACCTGTCGAAATATCTCATGCCAGCGACAGATTTTCCAATTATGGCGTATGAGGATTTCTTGAGGTCAAGATCTTTGCATCCTCCTTTCCTCGCCTCCCGCTGCGCCTAAGCAAAGGCATTCTCGATGCCTCCGCTGCACTGGGCCTTCTACTTCAGCTCTCGACGAGAACCTGGAGTTTACTGAGCCTGATGATGTCTTCTCTACCTTCCAGTATCAGTGGGGTGGTCACATGGTAGAGCAGGTTCTCCCAGATGTCGAGATTCCCGAGGAGCGTCAGGCCCCGGAGCAGGCTCGTTCGGTAGACACATTTACCTTTATTATATATATATTTTATGCACACATATATTTTTTCATCATTAAATTTTTTTTGTGCATGTCTATTTTTTTTTGGAGACTAATATATTCTTTTTCTTGTCTCACTTTTTTTTACATAGGTGAACGTGTCTACCTATAAGAAGCTGCTTCGGGGCTTCTTCAACATTAGCAAGCTTTATCAAAAGCTTGCTGACAAGTTTTCTTGCAAGGGGAGCAGCACAGCACGGCGGCCCAGACGTCGAGATGATGATGATGATACGGATGTCGGCTCAAGCTGCGCCCGAGGCAGAGGTCTGGTGTACAGAGTTGGTGGCACAGCGGGTCCATGGGTCATGGGTGGTGGCCTTCACAGGAGCCAGTCGTCTCGAGCGCATTAGCTTTGGATGCCTACGATTATTAGTCTTTTTTTTTTTATAAAAGAAACCTGTACAGACATTTATTATATAATGCAATATAATTGTATATGATGCAAAATATTACACATGTAGACTCAAATACACACATGAAATAAAGCTATACCAAACATCTAAAAGGTAATGGCACGCTGTATTTTTAGAAATGAAGTTTATAAGAATACACCTTTGGATTGGAGTGGGCTTTTCTGATGATACGGGAATGGAAAGACAACCGTCTCCCTTTATTTCCTCGGCGTATTGCGGCTATTGAGCCCGCGGCCATAACTCTTCCTTTCTAGCTTCTCCCTTTCCTTGCGATTAGACACAGGAGCAGTGGATGGTCGGGACGGATAAAACCAGGATACTAGCAGTTTTCCAGGTACAATGGAGAAGTACCTGGCGCGGCCATATGGGAGGCTTGGCGCGACGCTAGGAGGAGCTCATGGTGGGGCCATGGGTTTCTCCTGTGCAGCCATTGTTCACCACTATTCATGCACTGTGCTCAAAAGTGTCCGTTTCTTCAATTTTCGGTATAAAAACGGACGGAGACTGGCCTGCCTCTTCACAAGCTCATTCGCTCCTTCTTCTCATAATTCATAATCTCTCTTCTGCTCAGCCATTGCCTTCTTTTTCCTTATAATCCTTTGTATCTCTTTCATAAATGGCCGCACGCACCCACACGGCTTTGGAAATTGAAATTTATGAGAATGCCTTGGACTTCTGGATTCTCTCCCTGCGATTAGACGAGCGGGATTGGTTTGATCATATTTTTGGATTTAGGTGCCTATTGTCCTGGAGAAACGTCGTTATAAATTGGGACATGTTGAGAGGCGCTTCCAGGTTTTGGTCTCCTCGGGACCATCTATTTAATTTCGGCATGAATGAAATGTGCCCCATATTTGAAGAATTCTGTGCAATGCTGGGCGTGGCACCTTCTCGTCAGATCGCAATGCCTGCTTACAGGAGGCGTCCATTTATGGCCATCCGAGAGCTTTTCCACACTACCCGCCAGGCTACTCTAGGTTTCTTTAATGGAGTGACTTTTAATTTAACTGTCCTCCCTGGGGCCTTCACATAATATAGGGAGGATGACGTGGATTACCTGCGGCGTAGGTTGACTGCGCTTTTCCTTTGTCTGGTAGGGAGATATCTGTTGGTGGGTACATTCAGATTTGTTGATGTGCGGGTCGTTGACCTTGAATTACAGGCTCGAGATCGTCGGTTGAATATTGTTCCGGTGATTCTGGCAGAGACCTTCGCGGGCCTGACTGCTTTTGCCGGTGGTGAAGAAATATTCCCTACCGAGAGCCCCATTTTGCTCCACATGTGGCTGGAGGAGCACTTTCTTTGGGTTCTGGCTCCCGTACCGCATGGAGCACCATATGACCCGGCGCTTTACGGTGTTCGTGGCCTTCTTCCTCAGACCAATTACTCTGAATTTGATTGGGCTTATCACTTTTACCGCCGAGGCTCTATGGACATAATCTGGGTCATTCATCGTTGGTAGATCCGACATTTTCTTCTGCATTCCGCTGAATATAGTCAAGTGGTCATGCTGGGTATTAAGCGGACATCCTTCTATAGGCCTGACCGGATCTTGCGCCAATTTGGGAGGGAGCAGGTGATCCCGGACTCGACTCGTCCTGCATATATGGAAGTGGAGAATACTGACGAGGACTTGGGTGCCACCATTCAGGATATGTGGCAACGGGATTCTGAGAGGCTGGAGCTAGCCTATCCATTTGCTGATTATATGCTTCTGTCCCATAGGTACCTAGCATGGATAATGGTAGCTGTTGAGGGGCCGTCTCGCGTTATCAGGCGCGGGCTGAGGAACTTGCTGGGCCGCCATGTTACTAACGGGATAGATGCTCGCTTGATGGAGATAGGCGAGGATATTGACAGTTTGGGGTTAGTCGTCCCTCAGGCTTTGGAGGTGGAATTCAGGCGGGTACATGGTCTCGATGCCCGAACAGCCCCTGGACCGAATACTGCGAGTCCCAGCAATGCACCCCGCAGATTAAGCAATGTTTTAATAGAGTCGTCATCTTTATTTTAAGGAAGAAATAAAGAAAAACCAAAAAAAGAAAACCAGAGATTGCAAAAACGGGTTCGGAGGCTAAGTTACGAGTTGGGAAGGTGCTAGGCACCCAACTCGCCCTTTCGGTCTCAAAAATATTTTTTTGGCTAAAGTGTGCTTATTGTTATATTTATTTAGCAAATAAATAAAGCATTAAAAGACAGGAAAATAAAACAAATACATCCGTGGCTACATTATTTACGGACTTGCAGTTATTTCCTTACAATAATTACAAATATATTTAAAAATATTTGGCCATTATAACGGCTCTTTTACATAGTATTTTCTAACTACATCCGGGTAGAACAACGGCTTATATTGGCTACATTGGGTCGGATTTTAAAAAGTAACTTTATAAAAAAAAAAAGCGCCCTTAAAGGCTATTACCTTTTAGAGCGCGGTGTGCTCGCTCTATCCTTTAGAGAGAGGGAGTCTTTGTTGTTGTTGTTGTTGTTGTGATTCGGGCAGAGTGACTGCTTATTCTGGATGGTTTTGGCTCGTTCACTCGGGCAGAATGACGGCTTATTTCAGATGGTTTTGGCCTTTGGTTGGGCGGAATAACGGCTTATTTTGTGTGTTTTTCATCTCATTACTCGGGCAGAGTAACAACTTACTTTATGGATTTTGGGCCGGGGAAGTGGGGTGGATACCTAACTAAAAGGCTAGGGATCACTTTTACCGGTGGATTTGTGTTTTGGCGGAGTTTGGACGGGATTTCGAAGCTTTGGTGGGCTACACACTCCTATCTCACTTCTCTCGCTACTATCTCGGCGTTAAGACGACGCAGAGATTTTTTAGAGTTTCTTTGCGATCAGTTTCTTGTTTCCCAAAGGGGAGCCCAGCACCTCTATTTATAGGTGGAAGAAGGGACTGATCGGGAATTACAAATTCCCTTAGCGAGCATTGATCCATTGTACACCAGCCTTCTTCACTTGCATAATGCGTTAACTTTCAAGAGGACTGTAGCTTAGTGGGCGCCGAATACACCAAGGCATGACGCGGCGCCAATGCAACCTTTTGGCCGTGCCATGGTCCTATTCTAGGTTCATTTTTGGCACTTTCACCCCTCGCACTTTACCGTTTTGCGCATCCTGCTTTGCCTTTCGCATTTTCGACTCCTATAACTTGACATTTGTTAAGTTTAAGCAGTTCTTGATATCACATGTCAGAGTCACATATCAGGGGTACGAAATTGGGGTGTCTACAGGGACAAGCCGATCAAGCAGTGGATATGGATTTGGATCAGCTTGATGCAGTCGAAACTCAAGCTCAGGAAGAGGAAAAAGTGGAGTGTGACACGCTCCAAATGCGGGAAGAGCTAGAATTTACAGCTCAAGATGAGCTTGAAGAAGTGGTCTTTAACTCTGCTTATCCCGTGCAGAAGATAAAAATTGGCAAGGCACTGTCGGCAGAGGCTCGAGCAAACTTGGTCAAACAACTCCAGGAAAGCTTGGATGTGTTCGCGTGGAGGACGGAGGATATGCAAGGGGTGAGCGAAGATGTTGGAGTTCACTGTCTCAGTGTGGATCTAGCTTTTAGGCCAATTCAATAGAGGCCCAGAGTGTATTCTGCTGAAAAGGACAAGGCGATCAAGGAAGAGGTGGAGAAATTGCTCAGTGCGGACATTATTGAGGAGATACACTATCCGACATGGCTAGCTAATGTGGTCATTGTTAAAAAGTCAAATGGTAAATGGAGGATGTGTGTGGACTTCACCGACTTGAATAAAGCTTGTCCAAAGGATTGCTATCCTCTTCCTCGCATTGACAAGCTGGTGGATGCTATAGTGGGGTTTGAGTTCCTGAGTTTCATTGATGCATATCCAGGTTACCATCAAGTGAAGATGAACGAGACAAATAAGGCTTTGACTGCCTTCCGAGCAGCGGTTGGACTGTATTGCTACAAAATGATGCCATTTGGCCTAAAGAATACAGGTACTTATCAATGGATGGTGAATAGGGTCTTCAACTCACAGATCGACAGAAATGTGGAGGCCTACATTGATGATATGGTGGTGAAGACCAAAGGGTAGGGTCATACTGTTGATTTGGGAGAGACCTTTGCCAATCTCTGGAAGAACAACATGAAGCTTAACCCGAGCAAGTGTGTGTTCGGTGTAAAGGCGGGTAAATTCCTGGGATTCATGGTGAATGAAAGGGGTATAGAGGCCAACCCGAAAAAAATTAAGGCATTGGTCACTATGAAGCCTCCTCGCTGCATTAAGGATGTCCAGAAGCTCAACGGTCGAGTTATATCTCTTGGTCGTTTTATTTCCAAGTCGGCAGAAAGGTGTTTGCCCTTCTTCAAAGTGCTTCGTGGAAACAAAGGGTTTGAGTGGACAAAGGAATGTCAAAAGGCTTTCAAGCAGCTGGTGAAATATCTGGGGCAGCCTCCATTGTTAAGCAGCCCGGTCCTCGGTGAGAATTTGTTTGTGTATCTAGCGGCCACAGAGCAGGCTGTAGCCGCTGTGCTAGTTAGGGAAGAATGTAATTTGCAAAAGCCTGTGTATTATGTTTCTAAGGCCCTTACCGCGGTGGAAGGGCATTACTTTAATGTAGAAAAGTTAGCTTATTCGCTTGTTGTTGCTGCTCGGAAACTCTGAGTTTTTCTGCACATCCCATCATTGTGTACACGAACACGCCTCTCAGAAAAATTTTACACAAGCCGGACTCCTCAGGTCGCTTGCTCACCTGGTCGATTGAATTGACCGAGTTTGAAATCGATTACCAGCCTCGGCGAGCAATTAAGGCACAGGCTTTGGTAGACTTTGTGGCTTAGACTAGTTTCAAGGATTCATGCGAGGAGGAGATTTCTACCAAGACTGCATCAACGAATGTTCCTATTTAAAAGCCCCGCCCAGATTATTGCTGGGAATTACACGTGGATGGTTCAGCCAGTAAGTTTGGAAGTGGAGTAGGTCTGGTGTTAGTTCCACCCGAGCAGGATGTGGAGTTTGAAAAGGCTTTGCATTTCAAGTTTCCAACATCAAATAACCAAGCAGAGTACGAAGCCTTGATCGTGAGGCTTGAGCTTGCACAAGACATAGGAGTGCGCGAGGTAGTAATCTACTGCGATTCACAATTGGTTGTAAACCAAGTCAAGGGTGATTATGCAGTCCATCATCCAATTCTGGTTAGCTATTGTACCATGGTAAAATAGATTCTGAAGGATTTTGATTATTGGGAGTTGGTGCGAATTGGCCGTGAGGATAATATGCGTGCAAATTACCTTTCTAAGATGGCCGAGGATGAAATTAAATCTTTGCATCCGGGGGTCATGGTTGAATACCTAAAGGTCCCGGTGATAAGGAAGGAGGTGATCATGGACATTGAGCCTGCCACGAAGTGTTGGATAGATGATCTGAAGGCTTACATCGAGCAGGGAACCTTGCCCGAGGATAGGATGGAAGCTCGGACTATTCAGAAACGAGCATGCCGGTATGTTGTCTTGGACAAAATTCTTTATAGACGATCATATACTAGGCCTTTGCTTAGGTGTGTGCGGCCAGAGATGACCGAGGGCATACTGGGTGAGATTTATGAAGGGAAATGTGGAGGGCACCCGGGTCAACGCTCTTTGGCAGAAAAGGTTTTGGCCGTAGGGTTTTATTGGATTACTTTGAGGCGAGATGCAGAAACATATGTTCGGCGATGTGATAAGTGTCAACGCTATGCCGATATACCTCGGTGACCCTCTAACGAGCAGTCTACAGTGGTGGCTTCATGTCCCTTCGATATGTGGGGTATAGATCTCATAGGTCCTTTTCCCTTGGCTCGTTCAAAGTTTAAGTATGTAGTGGTGGTTGTCGATTAGTTTACTAAATGGGTAGAGGCTAAGCCTTTGGCAACTATCAGTGATGTCAATGTGATCGACTTTGTGCACGAGCATATATGGTGTCGTTTTGGGGTACCCCGGGCAATAGTTTCTGATTATGGTGCTCAGTTTTCGAAGAAATTCACAAAAGCATGCGAGCAGATGCGTGTGAAGCATTGGCAGTCATCTATTGCATATCCTCAAGGTAATTGGCAAGCTGAGGCTGCCAATAAGCATGTCTTGCATGCCCTTAAGAGAAATCTTGAAGATAGGGCAGGAAGATGGGTGGATGAGTTGCCGTCAGCTTTGTGGGTGGTTAGAACAACGGTCAGAGGGCCCACGAGTGAAACAGCTTTCTCTCTGGCTTATGGTTCTGAGGCCATGGCACCGGTGGAGATGTACTTACCCAGTCACAGAGTATCTCACTATGATGCAGAATCCAACATTGTAGCTCAGGCAGCGGATCTTGATTTGGTGGAGGAAAAACGATTGGAATCTAAAATGTGAATGGCAAATTACAAGCAGCGAGCAAAGGCCCACCACGATAAAAGGGTTCGTGGTCGGTCATTTGCTGTGGGCGAGTGGGTTCTCCGCAAAATTGAAGCAACATGCCATCGAGCAGAATGGGGCAAGCTTTCTCCTAATTGGGAAGGTCCTTTTCAGGTAGTTAGAATTGTAAAGGAGGGGACCTATATGTTGCGAACAGAGGACGGCAACAAGCTTAAGCACCCATGGCATGCAAATCACTTGAAGAAATATTATCATTGATTGGTAGTGTGCAAGCTGTTTCTCTTTTTCTCCTCTTTTGTAAGTTGAGGTGAAACGAATGAGCATACGTTGGTTTTCATTTTTTGGTTATCTCGCCCATTGCATTCAATGCAAGCTCGAATATACTTTTGGCGGGCAGGGCAGTTTCCTTGCCCGGTGTGAAAGTTGGTGTTCGAGTATTCTAATGTTATCTCGATTATTCTCTCTTTCATGAGTCTGGGATATCTCTGCTCGTGAAAAAGGGTTGATGTTCGAGCTAGTTGTTTTGATTATTATTATCTCAATTATTCTCTTTTTTACGAGCAAAGGTATTCTTTGCTCGTAAAAAAGGGTTGGTGTTCGAGTTAGTCGTCTCAATTATGCTTCTTCATAAGTGCGAGCTAGCTCAGCTCGGGTGAAGGAGTTGTTGTTCGAAGGCTTTGCACCTTTTATCTCGACAAGCTTCGAATGAGTTTGCTCGATTTAAAAGAGGGTTTTGAAACAGTTATGAGAATACATGTATAGACAAAACATGAGCATTGATGTTAAAGGCAGAAAGGTTAAATATTACAAGCCCCAGAACAATGAAAATTGTTTTACGAAGAAACAAAGGGAAGTTCAAACTTTGGCACGCAGGTCGGGTGAAACCTATGGGTCAGCAGGAGTAGTTTGAGCAGTGGTTTGGGCAGGGTCAGCTACTTCATTTGTGGTTGGTTCTTCAATCACGATCACCTCCCCATCGTCACCAGCAGAATGAGAAACCAAGGTTGAAGTCTCTTGTGTTTTAGCCAGCCAAATTTAAGTCATTAGATCTTTGATAGTAACCTCAGAAGTTGGTGGAGGGGTCCAGGCAGTGAGTCCTTTCTGAGTGTCTGACTGGGCCAAGGACGTCAGCTCATCTTCTGTGTAGGGCACCAAGGCATGGCATGGGCGAGCAGATGGACAGAAAGGGGTGTTAGTTCCCCATTCAGCGAGTTGGTCTGGCCGGACATCCATCCCGCTGCACGCTAGCTGCCTAAGGACATGATTCACTCCTTGAAGGAAGAATGGGTAGGCTTCTACCTCAACGATCGCTTGGAAATCTTCGGAGTTCTTGTAGTCGGCAATGACTGCTCTATTCTGCTCCTCGCTTGCTTAGGATAGCTCCACCCTTAGTTGCTTCTCTTTCTCAGCAACTTCCTTCTTGGTCTTCTCTAACTGGCTAACTGCCTCTTTGAGTTCCTTCCTCACTTGGTTGATGTTTTTCAGAGCAGTCTCCTCAGATTTTTTAGAGAAATTGAGATGTGACTCCAATTTTTTTTTCTCCTCCTCTAGCTTGGAGAGCTCGGTAACTTTTGCAATAACGGCCTTCTCGCTCTGCTTAAGCTCAGCTCGGAGGGAGTTAACTTGCTCTTCAAGAGTGTTCTTCTCTGAAGAAAACGAGCTGGAGGACTTGAGGTTGTCGATTAGCCGGTCATATAGGAGCTCAGTCTTGGTGGCCATCTTAAATGGAAACATGGTTAAAAACAAGACCATACAATGATCGTTCATTTTGGTGACGGTAAGGGAATTGGTTACCTCGGTCATGCACATCCCTATTTCTCCGATGAGGACTTAGCTAGGAAGCTCGACATTTCTTTTTCGGATGTCAATATGGCGGAGCCTCTTCACCATGCCAAGACCAACAACGGCCGCATGCCTGCCCCGTCTGTTAGTTTTGAGGTTGGCCAGGTCGGGTACATTGGCCACTTCAGCAATTATCTTGGCCGCGAGCTCTCGAGTTTCTGGCATCTCAAAATTATCCCTTTGCCATATGGGTGCCTGCGAGCTCGATGCTTCATCCAGATCACTTTCATCTGTCCGTGACCTGGTTTTCCTGTCGGTTGGAGCTTCAGGGGCAGGTCATTTCGTTGATTGCGTGGCAGGAGCAGTTGGATTGGGGACAGGAGTTATAATGGCAGCAGTGGTAGGGGTAGAAGTGGCAGCCCGATTTGTTTCAATCACTAGATTAGATCCGCGTCTTGTGTTTGTAGCAGGAATGGTGGGAAGGCGAGCAGGCTCTAGGGCGGCCATTTGTATGTTTCTCCCTGTGGCTCTCCTCTTCATGGCCTGGAGAAATCGCTTGGAGTCTTCTAGTAATTGCCTCATGTCTGCAGGAAGAGTTATGAAGAATTGATAAAAGCTTTGATTGAAATGTGAAGCAAAGAAAAGTTAAAATAGAAACTTGTGCAAACCAGAAGGAGAAAAAGCAGGGGTGCAATTGATCTACCTCCGTGGCAGCTACCCAAGTATGGGTGAGGTACTTCGGTATCTATGACAACTTGGGGCTCAATTCCTTCAACAGGCCAATTTAATATCCCGGTCAATCGAAGCAAGGGGGAATCAGAGGTAAGGGCTACCCAGTCTAGTACCCAATCCTGCCCATTCTTTCCTTCCTTGACTTCAAGTAGTTTCCTAAAAGCTTTCGCGAGCTGGGGTTCTCTTGCTCGGAATGCATTTTTATCGTATTTGGCAATTTCTAAATTCTCAAAGTAGGGAGCAAAGGGCCACCCAACCTGTGATTCAACAAGCAATGCCTTTCCGTCCCATGAGTCAACTTTGTTGGGGCCTTTCCGTCGGGGTTGGAATGGCCAGTAATGCGGCTACTCTTCTTGTCCAGGGAAAACAAAAAGAATTTTCTAAATAATGTCATGCTGGGTTCGAACCTGAGCAGCCGACGGGCAACGGTATAGGCGATCAGGAATCTTACCGTGGTGAGGATTAGGTCGCAGGGTAAGGCATTGTTCACAAGTAGGAATTCGGTAAAGAAGGGGTCTAGAGGGAATCTCAGGTCGATCAGAAAGAAATCGAAATAAAACACCATTCGATCTCCTTGAAAATTATGCTCTTTCTCTTCGATGTCTGGATCGAAGGCCTTCACCCGGTAATTTTTGGGGTCCATATCCAATGAGTAGAACCAGGCGCCGACATCGTCTTCACAGGTAAAATCATCCCACATAAGGGAGGCAAGTGTATTGATCGTGGTGTTTTTGCCTTTGGAGGTGTTGGTTGTTTTATGAAGGGTGTGGGGGATATTTGTGCTCGGGGATTCGTCCACTAGTTGCCTTGTCTCCAAGTTTGTTTGTTCCTCCTCGGGATTTTCTCCTATATGAACGGTGGAGTGTCTAAGGCATAGGGGGACCTCCTCTAGCTCGTTCCCTTCGAAGGCTGCATAGACACCCCTGGTAATTTCGTGACCCCGGTATGTGACATAAAATATCAAGAAGCTGTTGAAACTTAACAAACGCGTCAAGTTCACGAGGAGTCAAAAATGCAAAAGGAAAAGCGAGGATCGTGAAAGCAGTGAAGCTAGGTGGGGGAAAGTGCAAAAATATGAAACTTGGAAAGCAGCATGGTGCCGTACCAAGGGTTGCCTTGGCCGCACCATGCTACTTACTGTAGCTTGTCTCAGAAGCCGAAATGTACAACCCTTGAAGCTTGGAGTACAACTAACTAATGCATGATGAACAAACTCACAAATTCCCAGCGTGTCCTACCTCTCCACTATAAATAGGAGGCCCCGGCTCCCCATTTTGGCTCAGCTCGCTTCAGCGATAAAAAATCGCGTGGCTCTCTGCTTCTCTTTCGATACAATTAGTATGAGAGGTGTGAGATAGGTGAGTGGAAGCCCCTAGAGTCTCCAAACCCCGTCCAAACTTTGCCAAATCAAAAACCCATAGGTTATAAGTGATCCCTAGCCTAGGCGTTAGGTGTCCACCTCACTTCTCCAATCCAAAATCCCAAAGTAAGCGTTACTGCGCTCGAGTAACGAGCTGAAAAAGTCAGAAATTAAATCTAGGTTCCGCTTGACCAACCAAAAGGGCCAAAACCTACCCAAATAAGCTGTCACTCTGCCCGAAGTTGATAAGCCCAAACCCTTAGAAATAAAAGCGTCATTACGCCCAACTCAAAACAACAACCACACAAAAAGACTCCCTCTCCCTGAAGGACAGAGTGAGCACACCGTCGCTATAAAAGGTAAAACCTTTAAGAATGTCGTTTATTTTTATTTATTTACATTTTCTGTCTTTTATTTATTTTTAAAAGTTGTTATTTAAATCCGGCGCAATGTAGCCAATATAAGTCGTTGTCTTTGCCTCGGATTAGAATAGGAAATACTATGTAAAAGAGCCGTTATAATGGTCAAATATTCTTAAATATGTACGTAATTATTGGAAGGAGGCAATTTGCGAGTCCGTAAATAATGTGGCCCGCGAATGTATTTGTTTAAATTTCCTTTCATTTTAATACCTTATTTATTTGCTAAATAAATGTGACAATAAGCATACTTCGACTAAAACCATTTTCGAGAGACGAAAGGAGCTGAGTTGGGTTAGCACCTTCCCAACTCGTAACTTAGCCTCGAAACCGTTTTCTTTTCTCTGGTTTATTTTTCTTTTCTTTGGTTTCTTTATTTGCCTTAAAATAAAGATGTCGACTCTAAAACTTTCGGATTCGTGGGGCCTCATAACATTCCCTCACACAAGGAGATATGGGAATGGAGTGATGCATTCTCATATCTGGTATCCCCTAAACAAGGGATAACTTGATCACGGAAACCCAAAGCTCCCATAGTAATCTGAATGGGCCATAAGGTTATTTTCAATAAATCCATAGTGGGGCGTCGCAATATCCTTTTTGCACTTTAGTTTTCCCCTAAAAAGGGAAAATGAGAATGAAAGGGTAATGCATTCCGTATCTGGTATCCCAAAAGGGATCACTTGATCCGGGGAAACCATCGGTTCCCATATTTGATACAAAATCCACTCAAGGCAAGCGAGGCACATTCAAGCGTGTTAACATAGACGGCTCCCTGCACTTTTGATTTCGTCTTCCCAAAAGGGAGGGTGGAGCGAGGCGGTGGTGTCCCGCATCTCACGCACGCCAGCCCCCTATCCATGGGCGCGAGCACACCTCACAAAGGGCGACTCGGTCTGGGAGTTGTTTTATTTTAAATAAAATGGAGGGCTAGACTCGTAAAATAAAACTTTTGTTTTTATTTGTTTCCTCAAAGATGCTTGTAATATTAATTTACGCATTTGAATAAAGTGTTCCTATACCGTAGCTATATTTGTGGATATGATCCTCCATCCGGGCGAGCCAGTTCGATAATCGCTACGGGCATGTTTAAGAGTATAAAAAATATATATATAAAATTTTTTCGAAAATCAAAAAAAATTAAAATAAAATAATATATATATATATATATATATATATATATATTATATTACAATAAATTCTCAAAGACAACAAAAGATCCTGGGGCTTTACTCCGCTCTAT
>CM028384.1:47101293-47238931 GCA_013146195.2 Codonopsis lanceolata | reverse complement strand
TTTCAGAGCTTGTTATAGCCTCATGGCGGATTTGATATGTGGGGAATAGACTTGATAGGTCCTTTTCCGTGTAAAATTATTTTCTGACGAAATGGGTGGAGGCGAAACGGCAACCATAAGCGAGGTAAATGTTATCGACTTTGTCCATGAGCACATATGGTGTCGGTTTGGAGTCCAGCGAGCAATTGTGTCGATCATGGGACTCGGTTTTCGGAAAAGTTTACTAAGGCATGCGGCGGATGAGGGTAAAGCATTGGCAATCATCGTGGCATATCCAAAGGCAATGGGCGGAAGGCTGCGAATAAACAAATCTGCACGTTTTGAAGAGGAATTTGGAAGAAAGAGGCTGGAAGATGGGTAGATGAACGCCTTGACCTTGTGGGCGTTAGAGCGCAGTAAGGGTCAACAGGGAGAAACCGCTTTTCTTTGGCTTATGGGTGCGATGCTTATGGCCAGGTGGAGATGTACGCTTACTCATAGAGTTTTAAACTATAATGTTGAGTCTAATAATACAGCTCGGCGGCGATTTGGATTCTTGGAGGAAAAACGGTTGGAAGCCAAGATGAGAATGGCAAATTACAAGCGGCGAGCAAAAGCTCACCACGATAAAAGGGTTCGTGGTCGATCGTTTCTTTGTGGGGATTAGGTCCTTCGTAAAATTGAACAACGGGTCATCAGTGAATGGGGAAAATTGTCACCAAGCTGGGAAGGTCCTTTTCGATTTCGAGGATCATTAAGGAAGGCACTTACATGTTGCGAGCAGAGGATGGTGAGCGAGTTAAAGCATCCATGGCATGCGGATCATTTGAAGAAATACTATTGGTAATTGACTTGCAATATGTAATTCTTTGATCCTTTTTCTTATGACAAATCAATAATGGTGAAACTTCGATTGTCTTTTCAACCTTATGTTTGGAAAGTTGGTCTTCGAGTTGGTTTTGTTTTCTCGATTATTCTCTTTATCGAACATGAGCTTTTTCTTGCTCGGTTAAAGAGTTGGTGTTCGAGTTGAAGATCTCCTTAAGTCTTTTTCGAGCATAAAGGGCTTTATGTTCGAGAAGACTTAAGGAGAGGTTTCCCGGTTCTCGAATTAGTCTCTTTTTATGAAGTATAGAGGGCTTTATGCTCGTAAAAGGAGTTGGTGTTCGAGTGGGACGGTTAAATAGTGATTGCTTTAGAAGCGAGTAAAAGATTTATTTTGTTCAAGAAAAACTTATATAATGCAGTCATCAAAGATAAAGAAAAGCAAGTTGAAATATTACAGGGCGTAAAAATTAAATTGTTTTTGAGACAAGGCACGGAGGCCGAGAGGCACGCATGCCATTGTTATGAGTTCAAGCAAAGGCGGCATTGTTCTCGTTTGAAGAGGGCGAGTTCCTCGGTACCTTCGGTTGTATCCAAGATGGTAACCGTCATCGGCTTGGCTGGGCATTGTCGGTGGTTGTTGGGGGGCTTGAGACCTCGATTTACATCATGAGCTCGATAGCAGTGGGATTAGCGGGAGGGGATTCACGGGGATAAGCCCTTCTCGGTATTGGTCTCGGCCAATGACTCAGGATTCATCTTCATTAAAGGCACGAGGGAGTGGCCGGGGCGAGCAAACGAGCAAAATAATGGATTGGCTCCCCATTCAGCGAGTTGCTCGGGGCGAATTTCCGGCCCGCAAGCAATCGCCTTAAGGCGTGGTTCATGCCTGTAAGAAGAATGGGTAAGCCTCACCTTCAACAACTTTGTTGGCGAAAGTCGCTCGAGCTCTTATAATCTTGATGATTTGTTGTTTACGCTCCTCATTGGTCAAAGAGTCGGTCTACTGCTAGCTTTGCTCGAGATTGGTGATGGTGGCATTCGCGACTTCGGATCACCTTGGCGAGCACGAAGTTCCTGCGCACCACTATGTTGTTAAGGCGGCTTCTTCGATTTCTTGGAAAGGCTCGGTGAGATTCCAAGGCTTTCTTCTCGGCCGATGCAGGAAAGCTCGGTCACCTTGCTTGTAAGGGATTCCTCATTCTTGAGGTCGGCCGGATGCGATTAATCTTTTCTTCAGGGCATTCTTCTCAGTGGCTAGGGTATCCTTCTCGGCAGTAAGAGTATTGTTTTTGTTGAGGTTGGTTAGCATGCGCTCATACATCAAAATGGACTTGTTGGCAATCTGTCAGAAAAGTTATAGATTAAAAGCGAGAAAAAGGGAAGGAAGGTAAGTGATAAGAGGAAAGCATTACCTCGGTCATGCATTCCCATTTCTCAATCAAGGCAGAGCTCGCAGTCGGCGTACTACGGATTCCACTATGATGCGGCCAGTTTCATCAAGCCAAGTCGGTGGTGGCACTGAAACCACTTCTTTTGTGTATGGCGATATTGTGGAGGTGCAGTACATTGGCGAGCTCCCTAATGAGGCGATCGCTTTGGGTTGGTCGTCGGGCATAACAAAATCTTCTTTACGCCGGGAGGGAGTTGGGGAGTACTTTCTTCCATTCTGACTTTATGCGCGGCGTCTGTGCCTCCTCGGGCTTTCAGTTGGTTCGACATTGATGATTGGCGGGGAGAGGTTTACCGTTTCTCGTCTGAATCTTGGGATAAAAGCTGCTGCAGTTGGTAGGCTCGGGTTCTTGGCGTTTGGTTCCTTGGCTTGAAGTGTTGGCCGGGACTGTCGGAAGATTGATATCTGGCTGGGTTGACAAGTGTTTAGCTCGCTTGTTGGAGCTCTTCTTCGCAGCCTGCATGAACTTGCTCACGTCTGTCAATTGCCTCATATCTGCATAAGATCAAGAGAATGTTAGCCAGGGAAAAGCATAGATTTGTAAAGTTATTAAAACAGGGGTGATGAAGTAAGCGGTTGAAATGTAACCCGGAGGCGAAAGAAGGTCGGCAGAGAGCTCGGCAGACGAGCACAATCCTCACACTCACTAGGAAATTTATTCCCATGGCAAGAGCGGTATGGATGGGGAGTTTACGGATCGATAACAACTCGGGGTTCAACTCCTTGATGGGAAGGTAGGAGATCGGCGGATCGTAGAAGACCAAGGTCGGAAGTGAGAACTTCGCCGATCCGGCACAAAATCTGTCGGCTTCGCCCTTCCCTTGCTCAGTAACTTCCTAAAGGCTTTAACTATTCGGGGTTCCCGGCTCGGTGGCGTTTTGTCGTGTTCGGGAAGACCGTAGTCGCTGATGTAGGGTGCAAAGGGCCAGCCAATGCTCGATTCAACGAGCAAAGCCTTCGAGTCCCAGCCATCGACCTTGTTGGGACCATCAGTGAGAAGTTTGAAGAATCCGTGGTTGGAACGGCTGTTGATGCGACCAGTTTTCTTGTCAAGAGAGAGGAGGAAAAATTTATGGAATAAAGTCATATCGGGCTCAAACCAGAGTGGCCAGGCAAGCTGATGAAAGACACTAGGAACCTAACGGTGGTCAAAGTTAAGTCGCGAGGGAAGAGTATTAGATGCATTCATTAATTCTACGATGAATGGGTCGAGAGGGAGAGCGGAGCCGACTTGAAAGAAGTCGAAATAAAATACCATTTTGTCTCCACGAAAGTTATGGCCTTCATTGTCTATGTCTAAGTCAAAAGGCGAACACGGTAAAGTTTGGGGTCCATTCCTAATGAGTAGAACCAGGTACTAACCTCTTCCTCGGAATTCAAGTCTTCCCACCTGATTGAGGGGGAGGAGTATGAAGGAGCAGGAATGAATAAAGTTTGGCTTGGTCCGGGTAGTTGGTCGTTTAGACGAGGAAGATCATCTGCTCGCGCATTTTCGCAAGGGATTTGGGGGCTAATGTCCATTGGTTGCTCGCTCAAGGGTACGGGTTTTCGTCGGCGAGTAATTAAGGGGACCACGTCTTGCTCGCTCTCTTCAGAAGATGAGGTCGGCAGACGGGTGCATTTTTACGGAGCTCCATGGTCGTAGCTCCGGCCTTCAATTTCGGAGACAATTTCTTCGCTAGACATCCTACAGGAAGAGGAATCGAGAAGTGCAGGTTAGACATTGATTGGGTGAAGTATGACAAAAGAAAAATTGACTGTGGTAAGCAGGTTGTGAGATCAGTAAACGGGGTACTGATCACGGATTTCTCGATTCCCTCGGTCTGGATTGAAAAGGGCTGGTAGTTCGTGAAAAGCAAAGGGGATTGGATTTTGGTCTACTACATCAATTGGATGAACAATTTGCAGAAAAACCGAAAGGGGGTTTAAATAGCATAAACCCTAATTCAGAAATCAAGAAAAGGCAATGCAGTGGAAGAATGAGGAAGGAGATGTGAAATACCTGGAAGTTTTGGAGAATTTCGATCTTGCTTTCGAAAGTTTTGAGAAAGGATGAATCCGAAAATCGGCTCGTGGTGAGAAATTGCAGAATTCTTCGTCGTTCTTCTTTCCTTCAAGCGCTTGAGAATCGTAGGATGTGTAAAGTGGTAAAAGAGGAAGGCTCGCTTTTATACCTTTTATACAAAATCGCCGGTTGAGGGATCAAATCATTGGGCCCGAAGCACGGCGCGGTGAGCAGAGCGACATTTAATGGGCATAAGGAATTGGGCTGCTTTTTAGGCGGCGGTGGCGTTTCATGCTTTCAAGAAATGCTTCCTTAAGACGCTTCATGAATTGCCGCCTATTCAGCTTTTTGGCTTCAAAATTATTTGAAAGAAATGTGCTTTGAATTTTTTGGATACCTCCTCGTCACGAGCATAAATACTCGGTAAGACAAGGAGTTGGGGGCTACTGAGCTGCTTGGCCCAATAGGCCCAAGCCATGAGCCACGTGTCAAGCGTGTTTCTTCCGAGCAAGCGAGCAAAGGTGTTACGCGAGCAAGCGGGCAAAACCTTAGCTTTTATCAGGTAAGCTACTTGCGAGATGGGGGCTCAGCTAAGCGAGCAAAATCGATAAACGAGCATGATTGCTCGTTTCTTCGTCAGTAAGAGCCGCTACCAGTTGAGGACATTCATTGAGGACATTCATGTGGGAAAGATCAAGTTATTAGTTGAGGGTGGTCACACGAGAAGAATCTTAGCTAGCGATAATGACCGGCAAATTCTCTGGATAATCCGTTGTCATTAGTGGGCTAGTTAAATGCGTTTTCATTAAAAGTCATGACCGTTTGTGGGGTAGTTAATGACATTTATGGGCGGTTAATAGAGATCATGGGCAGTTAATGCCAATCATGGGTGGTTATTCATGGTTATTGGCGGTTATGCCTTCCGGTGCATATAAAAGCTTGGCAAAATATGGAGAGAGGTATGCGCAATCTAATTCTCTAGCCTAAACTCTGCCAAATTATTTACTCTATTGTTAGATCATATACTGATT
Source organism: Codonopsis lanceolata (assembly GCA_013146195.2). NCBI lineage: Eukaryota > Viridiplantae > Streptophyta > Magnoliopsida > Asterales > Campanulaceae > Codonopsis > Codonopsis lanceolata. Next base: position 47,233,638 of record CM028384.1, on the reverse strand, counting down.
TACACGCCGGAGGGCCTTTGCAGGGAGTGCCCCTGCCCAGTTCATGTTTGTTCACCTATATTGCAGAGTTGGGTTTTGAGGATCCACGGACACGTTGAAAGCCAGGTGTTCGGATTGGGCTTATTCAGTGCATCCAGATTTCTTGGACGCATCATATATATATATATATATATATCTATTTTTTGATAGGTAAGTGTGGCTCCTAGTCTTGTCATCTCTCCCACCCCTTGAGTCAAATATATATTTATTTTCTTATAAATTTGTTTATTATTTGTTCAATCTAACCTTAGCCTATGTCCGGTCTGTAGATTTTACATATAAAATTGCTTGAATTTTTATAAGTATTCGAATGTTAAAAACAAAATATTTGAATGACAATAGGAGTAATGCATATGCTGATACTTTATACAATAATTATTTTTCTTGAGTATTACTATTATCGGTAGCAAATAAATGTTAAGAGTAAATTTATTATAGATACTCGGTTACTAATTTGTCTTTTCTATTTACTAATTTAAATAAAATTGTCCGTAAATTTCATAATATGTCATAATAATGTATGTTCATATTACTGTTGTATGAAGTAAATTATTTGAAATATGGTTGTTATATAATTTAGTGATATTATTGATATATAAACTTGTTATAAAATATAGAAAACATTTTTTAGAATAATAAAAATACAGAAGCACCTCGAACAACAAACTGGTTCTAAAAATCTTTAAATTTTAAAACTATAAGAATCTAAAATTTATAAGAATGAAGAAGAATTAAACTTTCATAAAACTACTCATATTACTCATAAATTAAGCTTCAAAACATTTTAAAAATGATTTGTTTCAAAATATTTATTGCATTTAGTTTATACACTTCATACGGTTGCAAATAATTATGGTTGACAATCATTTTATGTTCTCCTTGGAGAAACATTAGTTTAATGCACGTGTTCTTTTACTAATCTACTTTTGTCTATTAACAAATTTATCTGACATCCATCTTTTATATTTATTATTATATCGATGAATAATTTTTAAATAAAGTTAGTTAAAATATTAAAGATTTTATGAGGTAATGATAATATTTTATGTTGAACAATAAATTATTTAGTAAACCTGTTAATGTAATTCATTTTTTATTAAACGAAAAAATTATTATCATTATTTTGGACGTTTACGAAAAATATTTCTTTGGTAAACCATTAATTAATTCATTAGTGATGGGAAGTAATTATGTTACGTTGATTTATGGTTTTAAACTGATTTAAAAAATATTGCATTGTAATTATTTGTCAAAACTATTATTAATAATGGTAGCAAATAATTTATATTGAATCGACTGTTTCATCATTTAATCTTTGAGTTGCCCGGCCCAATAGGCCCAAGACATGGGTCACGTGTTTGGCACATCATCATCATTCACAAGCAGTGCGCGTGTAACCTGGGGTCAAAGGCATGAGGGAAAGAATAATGGTTTTTAATATACTGCGAGCTGGGGTTTTAACCTTCAGCGGGCAAGAGTATAAGCGAGCTGGGGGCTTAACCAGCGAGCAGGAAACGTTATGTTCGTCCATTAAAGAGTTATGGTTAATTGGGGACGGTTATGCCCGAAAAATTCTCCATGTTACCGTTGTGGTAAATGGGACAGTTAATAGGGCAGTTAATATGCCCGCCATTTATGCCATGAACATTTATGGGCAGGTATGATCAGTTATTCTCTCCGGCAACAACTATAAAAGCCCCTCAAAATGAAGGAGGGAGGTATGTGATTTTTCTAACTTGCCTAAACTCTGCCGAATTATACACTCTCTTGCGTATTTGTGTTAATTCTCATGCCGGAAGGCTTTTGCAGGGAGTGCCCCTGCCTAGTTCACAACTTTCTTGATTTATTTGCAGAGTTGGGCCTCGAAGATAAAGGATACGTTGAAAGCCAGGTATCCAATTCGAAGAGTCCAGTGCGTTTTGGAAGATTTTGGATGGTCTTGTCATATTCAGGGAGCCCAAAATCGTGAAGGTAGGGAGCGAATGACCAGCCGACACTTGACTCAATTAGTAGGGCTTTCCCATCCCAGCCATCTACCTTATTTGGGCCGTCATTCAGGAGCTTAAAGTAATTTGGGTTTGAGCGTCCTGTGATACGCCCAGATTTTTTGTCTATGGAGAATAAAAAGAACTTCCTAAACAAGGTCATCTCGGGTTCGAACCCGAGCAGCTTACAGGCAACTGTGTATGCCACTAGAAACCTTACTGTTGTAAGGGTCAAGTCGCAGGGGAGGGAGTTGGTTACGTTTAGGAATTCAACGAATAATGGGTCAAGGGGGAGGCGAAGCCCTACCACGAAAAAATCAAAATAGAAGACCATTTTGTCTCCTTGGTAATTGTGCTGTTCTTATTGATGTCCAGGTCGAAGGCTCGTACCCGGTAGTGCTTGGAATCCATACCTAGCGAATAAAATCAGGCACCGACTTCATCTTCACAAGTCAATTCGTCCCATTTGATCGAGGGTGGGATGTTAGTAACGATTTGTTTGGAGGAATTTTGATTTTGTTCAGGTGGGGAATTACTCGAGCAGGGAAGGTTTCCAGTTCGTTCATTTTCGGAAAGGCTTTGTTGGTTTTTGCTCGTTTCCGGTTTTGTGAAGTGTTGGGGTTTTCGTCTTCGCGGAATTAAAGTAATTTCTTCTTGCTCGCTTTCCTTGGAACTGGAACTTGTAGACATCGGGTTTTCTTCAGGAGCACCATGGTCGTAGCTACGGCCTCAACTTCTGATTGGGTTTCGTCGCTGGACATCCTACATGAAACAGGAATCGAGGAACACATGTTAAACCTTGCTCGGGTAGTCTGGCGAAAGTAAATCAAGAAAAAACCCATGGCAAGAGCCTGTCCTAAGAACGGCGAGCAGGGCACCGATCATGTATTCCTCGATTCCCTTATTTGGTTTGGAATGGTTGGGTGATAGAAGGGGGAGCAAGATGAATTGAAGGAATCGAGAACCTAGAAGTCTACATTTTGAATTCAAAGTCTTCAACAGATTAATTGTAGAAGAGATTGAATATGGAAGTACAATGCTGAGGAACCCTAATTCAGGGTTAAAGTAACGAAAGTATGGAGAAGATATAGAAACAGAGATTTAAGAAAATACCTGTTTTGTTTCGTCGAGGAATGAGGGCTTTAGATCTTGGATGAATGTTGTAGATCGAATGCTGGTGTGAGCAAGATTGGTGCCAGAGTAATCTTCAACTGCAGAGATGATTTTCTCTCGACTTGGATATCTCTTGAAAACGGTAAAAGTTGGAATGGGGAGAAGACTCTAGCTTTTATACTTGGTGAAATCGTCGTTTGGAGGTTACCACCCATCATTAGGGCTCGGTTATCGAGGCTCGGCGATCGAGGCGACATTAATGACTTGTTGGAAAACGGGTCTGTCTCTTCATAGAGGCGGCGGGTGACGACTTCTTTCTTTAAAAACCCTTTTGGGTTGCCATCCGTTTAAAACTTTGATTGTGGATGATTCGATGCATACATTAAAGGATTTGATTACGTTTTGAAAGGTGATTTGATCTATGAATTCAAGATCCTTCTCCTCGCTTCAAGCATGAATGCTCAGTAGACAAGGAGTAGGGGGCTACTGAGCTGCCCGGCCCAATAGGCCCAAGACATGGGTCACGTGTTTGGCACATCATCATCATTCACAAGCAGTGCGCGTGTAACCTGGGGTCAAAGGCACAAGGGAAAGAATAATGGTTTTTAATATACTGCGAGCTGGGGTTTTAACCTTCAGCGGGCAAGAGTATAAACGAGCTGGGGGCTTAACCAACGAGCAGGAACATGTAGCGAGCAAGAAACGTTATGCTCGTCCATTAAAGAGTTATGGTTAATTGGGGACGGTTATGCCCGGAAAATTCTCCATGTTACCGTTGTGGTAAATGGGACAGTTAATGGAGCAGTTAATATGCCCGCCATTTTATGCCATGAACATTTATGGGCAGTTATGATCAGTTATTCTCTCCAGCAACAACTATAAAAGCCCCTCAAAATGAAGGAGGGAGGTATGTGATTTTTCTAACTTGCCTAAACTCTGCCGAATTATACATTCTCTTGCGTATTTGTGCTAATTCTCACGCCGGAGGGCTTTTGCAGGGAGTGCCCCTGCCTAGTTTACAACTTTCTTAATTTATTTGCAGAGTTGGGCCTCGAAGATAAAGGATACGTTGAAAGTCAGGTATCCAATTCGAAGAGTCCAGTGCGTCTTGGAAGATTTTGGACGCATCAATCTTATTTCTGGGAGTTTATATTACTGTGGTGAAGATTTAGAAGCCAATATGTCAATTACAAATGCAAAAAAATATTTAAAATTTAAAAAAAGAATTGTGAAATCAGATATAGAATAAATTATTCAATATTTGATATTATTTTGATATTGTATTTTTTGTCATTTCGTAAATCATATTGAACTATATTAAATGTTATACAATTTGTTTACATTAAATACACTAAAGATATTTGTAAAGTCATTTAAATATGAAGAGTTGTTGTCAACTTTATTAATTGATTTTTATTTTAATTTCCAAAAAAAATGACAAATATACAAATTATAAATGTTTCTAAATTTAGAAAGTCACTTTTGGCGGGATATTTCTATTATTTGCTCCTCTCCTTATATATATATATATATATATATATATATATATATATATATATATATATAACAGCTAGGTAATTGACTAGAGCTATTTAGATGTTGAGATTAAATTATCATAAAAATTTAACGGCTGAGATTCACCCTCACATTCACATTTGTGAGTAGCTATCTATTTTTAACTCTCTATTATAAGTTACCTCCTACAATTAATAGTATGAGCAGTCACCCATTTTTTTCTCCATATATTTTATCTTCACATTACAAAGTCACACCGTGCGATTAATATTTTGAACAGTCGCCCCTTATAAAACACAAATCCTTCAACTATCACTTGAAGCAATGTATCCCTCAAATGTAACATTTTTTAAATTGCACCTTTTATTTACATAAGAATTTTATTAAAAATATATTTTTATAAAATAGCCGCTACACACTTGCGATACTAATATAAATATTCGCTACACACTTGTGGTACTAATATAAAATATCTACTACACACTTGTTGTTATACCCCGATAATTTTAGTATAAAATATTATATTATAATAATTAATATTTTATTTATTTTGGGCTAATCTAATTATTTTTGGGCCTATTTATATATTGGGAAATTTTGTGTTGGGCTCAATAGAGAAATTGCTATTATGGCTATTAATATTAAAGGGGTTTGACCGGCTAGTGACTTTTATAATAATACTAGATCTTTATGTTTGTGCCTGTGGCACGGTGCTAGTATATCTGATTTCGTCAATTGAAATGACAGTGCCTAAATAGAATGTGCGATTTAAAAAAATGTTATAGTTGAAGGATACATTACTTCAAGTGAAAGTTGATGAATTGATGTTTTATAAGGGGTGACTATTCAGAAGATTAATCGCAGAGTGTGATTTTGTAATATGAAGAAAAAACATAGGGAGAAGAAAAATAGGTGATTGCTCATAATATTAATTGTAGGGGGTGACTTGTAATAGGGAAATAAAAAATAGGGAGTTAAAAATGGTTAACCACTCACACATGTGAAAGTAAGGGTGAATTTCAATCGTTAATTTTTTAAGATAATTTTATCTCAACCTTTGAATAGCCCTAGTCAATTACCTATCTGTTTTATAATATAGATTTTACGTAATTGGTTTATAATTATTTATAGGTTTTTCGATTAGGGTTAGGAAAACCCTAATAAGTTGAGTATAAAAAAAACATTAGGGTGAAAACCATTTACCACACAACAATAATTAAGAAGAGGGGGAGATTAGACGGCGGTGGAAACTCAACGAAAAGAGAGGGACGATATGCCGTGGAGGTTTTCGGTCTACTTTCATGGTGAGTTCGAATGGATCTTAATCTCTTATTACTGCCTTGTTTTTGAGTTAGAATCGTTTCCATGTTGGGTTGTGTGAGATGGATGTTGAGGGCAAATAGATAAGTCTAGGTTTGATTCTTTAGGATATTGAAGTATCTTTCTCGATAAGCATTTTAGGAATTCGTCTTATGATTTAATTTAATTGATAGATCATGTATGTTAGATTATAAATTGTACTTTGATATCGGGGCTAATTAGGAACTTTGGATGTTGCTTTGTGATTTGAATTAATAAGAACCTTAAATACAGTTAATTATTGAAATGGAATTTTGTTATTTTCTATTTATTTATTTTTTAAAAATAATTTATTTTTATTATGGTTTATGATAGTGCACATGATCAATTGGAGTGACCTTTCGAGTTAGCAGTTCACTCAACATAGACTGACTTTTTATGTCTTTTAGTAAGTCACATTTTGAGGTTTCGATTTCATTAAACATAGTAATATTGATCGCTCTTATTTATACTAGATGGCACGTGGAGGTCGCACTGGAACTCATGGTCATGGACGTGGAAGGGGTACTAGAGGTGGTAGAGTCATGGAAGACTCCACTTCTGAAATTGTGGGGGAAAATGGTGTACCCCCACCAAATGTGAACGTCAATGGCAATACACCCGAAGTGGTCCAACCGAATGCGAACATTAATGGACCTGTACCTGCAACGGCCTAGCCGAATGCAGCTGTTGTTGGTCCAGCCCCAGTTGACCATACCCTCTTGACTTTGCTTCAAACTATAGCGCAAACCCTTGTGGGAAATAGGAACCAGGAAAACGCAGCACCAGCTCAACCTGTTGCCCCAGCTCAACCTACAGGCAAGGACCCGTTATAAAGTTTTCAGAAGCGCAACCCAAAAACGTTTACAGGGACACCTGGAACGGAGAAACCTGAGGAGTGGTTGAATCACATGAGGAAGATCATTGAGAAAATGACATGCACCAATGAACAACAAGTGAAGCTTGCAACCTTTGTGCTTCAGGGAGAAGCTAGTCAATGGTGGGATTTCGAGAAGATTACAATAGAGTTTCGGGGTGTTGAAGTGATCACTTGGGACATATTTGTGGATGCATTCAACAAGAAGTATTTTTCACCAAGTATGAAAGATAGGAAGTTGGTGGAATTTCTTCACCTTAAGCAAGGGAAAATGACGGTTGACGAGTACAACGCCGAATTCATCGAGTTGTCAAAATTTGCTCCTGTACTTTTAGCTGATGAAAGTCAAAAAGTTAGGAAGTTTGAGAGAGGTCTAAACAACCGGATTAGCTATAGGTTGACTCCTCTTCAATTGCCAACCTATACTGAAGTGTTGGACAGAACCCATGTAATGGACCTAGAGTCTGCCGACTATCAAAGGAAAAAGGACGAGAGAAAGAGGGATTCTGAGGATGGCTCTGACAGGAATCATGGTAACCATAAAAGTGGGAAATGACTATGTAAATAAAAGGAGAAACACAGAGAACAACAATAACAGGGGTACCAACCAGCCAAACTGGAATTATAATCAAGGTCAGCACCAAAATCAATGGCAGAATCAGAATTTGGATCAGAACCAGTATAATAACACTGCGTGTACCAAGTGTGACGGAAAGCATAGGACAGATATTTGTTACTGGAATACGGGAGCCTGCTTTAATTGCGGTAAGATGGAGCATAAGATCAAGGATTGCCCAGAGCCACTAAATGAAAACTTTGTGTGAGGAACGGGAAGTGACGATGAAGTAAAACTGAAAGCTCAGGGATGAATTTTTGCAATGACAGTTAGGGGTGCTAAAGCAACAAGTGATGGGGTGACAGGTACCATGCAACTTTATCTTTATGACGTTTAAGTTTTTATTGATCCTAGTGTTTCATACTCAATCCTTTTATCTCATTTACACGACTTAGATTTTCACCCCAGAACTTGTACTTTGATTTAGTTATAGACATGACGACGAAGGGGTACATTTTGGTTGCACCAATATTTGATATTGCCCTTTGAGTTGTGAGTGGAGGATGCCTATCGATTTGGTTCCACTATACATTTATGAGTTTGACATAATTTTTGGAATAGTTTGGTTATTGCTTTTAGGACGTTCGGGTTGTTGGAGACATTGAGTTTCTGGTAGTAACGTTTGGACTTACAAAGATCCTAGCTACATTAAAGGATTTAACGAATTGATCTTTACAAGAGTTTCTCGATTGATACGTGACCGGGTTCACTATGATATGTTGGTCTACTTCGAGTTTTGAGAGGAACGTGAATCAGCATCTAAGGAGTTTTGGGCATGAATAAGGAGTTTCTTTTGATAGAATAATAATGTGGTTATCAACAGCGTTAGAGGAGAACTTATGCTATGATTTAGGGGAAAGTTAAGGTTTCAGATTTTCGTTTGCGGATGCATTGATGATATGAAATTGAAGATAAATGTAAATTTCATGCTACACCTTGAAATTAGAATAAACTCAACTCAAGGACTTAAGAACTTGGAAAGTAGGAAGTTTTGAAGTGAACTTTGTGTTCTCATAATAAGGTCTCATACATGAGGCAACATTCATGCTAGTAAAAAGTTATTGGTTGAACTTAGAGTGCGCAGTGGAAGCGTGATGAACAAATTTTGTGATTGTAAGTTTGGTAAATTTGGAGGACCAAATTCTTGAAGGTGGGGAGAATGTAGTAACCTTGAAAGAAATTCAAACTCATAAAAATTGATAAAAAAATCATAATAATTTGTTAAATGACTTTCTTGACAATTAGACCTTTCTCAATTGTTCACTAGGCTTTAGGAGTCATGAGGAAAGAAAAATGTTTAAGTCCTTTAATATTTGGTTTTGGGCTTTAGTTGACGTATATGTGGGATTAGATAATATGTCTGGAGTGAGACATTAATCGTTTTTTTTTTTGGACTAATTGTGAAATCAGGGAGATACAAGAAAAGTAGGGATTTTGAGTAGGTGCGAAAGTTTATGGACTAAACTTCTTTTAAAGAGGTGGGAGTGTTATACTCCGATAATTTTAGTATAAAATATTAAATTATAATAATTAATATTTTTATTTATTTTGGGCTAATCTAATTATTTTTGGGCCTATTTATATATTTGGAAATTTTGTGTTGGGCTCAATATAGAAATTGCTATTATGGCGATTAATATTAAAGGAGTTTGACCGGCCAGTGATTTATAATAATATTTTACGTTATTGGTTTATACTTATTTATAGGTTTTTCGATTAGGGTTAGGAAAACCCTAATAAGTTGAGTATAAAAAAACAGTAGGGTGAAAACCATTTACCACACAACAATAATTAAGAAGAGAGGGAGATTAGACGGCGGTAGAAACTCAACGAAAAGGAAGGGACGACACGCTGTGGAGGTTTTCGATCTACTTTCATGGTGAGTTCGAATGGATCTTAATCTCTCACTACTGCCTTGTTCTTGAGTTAGAATTGTTTCCATGTTGGGTTGTGTAAGATGAATGTTGCTGGGAATGATGATAATATAAGGAGAGAGTGGTCGGGTCTTACCTTATGTTTGACGAATTGAAAGAAAAGAAATGGACGGAGTATAGTATTTAGATACTTAGAATAGGTTATATTTTATTTGCGTTGGGTTTGGGTACGATGAAAGAGTGATAGGGAGTATTTTTGAATTATAAAATGAAAGAGAGAGAGAAGAATAAATGGACAGTAGGGTGTTTGTCTGTGAGTGGTGAATGTATTTTGTGTACTATATCTATATATCTATATCTATATATATATAAAGCCTAGGTAGTCTAAAAATAGTAATTTTTCGCCAAAAATTGCGTCCTTAAAATAGTAACTCATATTTATAACAAACATTTAATGAATCCTATAATTAAATAATACAAATTTAAATACCTAGAACTCTTATAACTCCTTGAAACTAGAGCCTAGGAACTAGAACCATTGCATTCATTGCTTTGTTATCCAAACACAACCTTTTATGCATACAACCGTTAGTTTTCCATTGTTGCCAAATAAACTTCAGAAAAATCATGGATGACTTTGCGCAAGAAATTTCCCTGAAAGGAATCACAAATACTCACAATTAATTCTAACTGAATGACTATATATATATATGATTTTATTTATGAATTTTTTTGTCTACTTCACCAGATTAAAAGTTATTAAAACAAATACTTTCAATGAAATCATAAAAACTCACAATTCATTATAACTACATGAAATATATGAATTTTTTTTTGTCTATTTCATCGGATCAAAATTCTTAAAAGAAATATTATGAACAAAATTACAAATACTCATTATTGATATTAAATATATGACTGACCAACTAAAATATATAGATCTAAAATTTTGTTGACAATTTCATTATATTCAAAATTTAAAAATCATCAAAAGTTCATCTAAAACACGAATGCACATGATTAATTATAAATGACTGACAGATCTAAAAAATATATCGATTTGAAATAAATAAAATTTAACAAATACTTCAAGTAACAAGAACTATATAATGGTAAATAACAAAACGAAACAAACAATATTGCAACATAATTTTTCCTCTAACAAAGAGGAAATATTTCGGAAGTGCAAAGTTACCTCTCTTTAAAAAAAATGAACCGACCATTTAATCATGAACGAATTGATTTGTCGTTGTGTTCAAAAAGTAATCAGATTTACATCAAATTGTAGAGTGCCCAAGTAATCTCACTTGGAAAGTTACCTTGATGATCCCCTTTTATAGAGTTCTCTACGTACATACTCTAAAACGATGTCGTTTTAATATCCGTGAGTGTGGCGAAGTAACAAAGCCAAGAGATTAAATTTGTCTTTTTAATTGTTATTGATTATTGATATTGAAATAAACCATAAACAAGCTTAAATCAGTACAAATAAAATTATTTGAGTCAATTTTCAATCGATCATCCTCAATTAAATTTGTTTAGAGTAAGTTTTGTCATTCAATTAATATGTGTCGGGTTATGAACACGTCAGACCCATTTATATTTTTTGTCTTTTAAGGGTTTGAAAAGAATATGGTGAAAATTGGATCGGTCTCTTTTGACAGATATTCAACCGCTGTCCACTATGTTTTTTTAAACGGAAAAAAAAAACATTTTTGATATGAAAGGGCGAGTATACCTTTAATGAATCGGACACGCTTGCGATAAGTATTAGTTCATACATTGCCATGCATGATTCAAAATTGTGTAATTGTCATTCTCATTCCATAGCAGTGCATCACGATTTTAAATCGATGTCTCACGTTCAAACTGGTCTATTTCCAATTCATAGCGATGCATTACGATTCTAAATTAATGCATCGTGAATCCAAATCGACGTATCGCTACTAAAAATCCATACACTGTGATACACTTTTTTTGTATTTTCATTTTAATTATTTATTTAATTTTCATAAATTGCCGTTATTCCAATTTATTTATTTTATTATTGTTAATCAACTGACACATATATTTCTTTATTTTCATATTAATTTTTAATCAAATGAATCAAATGATATTTTTCTATTTATTGAAATAATCTCTTCTTTTAGTTTTGTTTTTTATCTGCATATTGCTTGATTATAATTTAACTGAGTATAATTTGATTGAAAAATATATATGTCTGTGCGTTTAACGCACGGGTATAAAACTAGTTTTGATTAACAGAGAAGTCAAGAGGAAGGGAGTACTGAGTACTCATAACTCATAAGATGTGATGATGGAATGATGAAATGAAAAGGTTTTACATTGAAGCCCCTTAACTCTTTTTGTTGGATTTTATAATGCCTAAGTTTTGAAAGTTACTCATAAGTCTTTAAATTCAGATTTGTAGTACCTATGTAATGAAGTATGTATTTAGCATATGGTGGATATACAATGAATGGATTTTAGAACATTTATTAGAAGCTAATTATTAGAGTAGTATTAATAACAATATGCTATATTTATTTATAGTAGGGGTGAGCTTGGTCCGGTTCGGTCCAGTTTTTTGGGAAAAAAGAAAACCGTAACTGCACCAATAGTCTGTTCTCAAAAATTTAGAACCGGAACCAACCCAATATATATGAGAACCAAAACATTGGTTCGGTCCAGAACCAATCAAAGATGTATGAGAATCATGACCGGACCAATACTATGATTTTTTTACTTTTTAACTGTTTAATACAAATACATAATAAAAATTTTAAAACTGAAACTTCATAAAAAAATTAAAAAACTTTCGATAAAAGTACATTCAACAATTAAAAATGTGAAACTCATAAACTCATAGCATAACAAACCGGTGGAAACAAAATAATAAAAGAGTACCAATTAAAAAGTAGAACAAAGAAAGTATTAGGAATTTATATATATATATATATATATATATATATATATATATATATATACTTATATAATAATATTATATGTATATATAATAATAATAATAAAACATATTGGGTTGGTTCGGTCCGGTTCCGTGTTTTTTTAGTTCGAGAACCGGGACCAACCCAAATTTTATGAAAATTCAGATCCAGGACCAAACCAAAGTATTGGTCTGGTCCAGTTTTGATTGGTTTGGTCCGGTTTTATTGGTTCGGTCCGATTCCAAAAAAATCCTGCACACCCCTAATTTATAGATCCGAGTAAGTGAAGTTAAAAGGCTTGTTGCGTGTTAAAGTAATTTTCGTACACTCACTAGACAAGTAAGGGATTATACCTCTTTTAGGTTTCCGATCTTTTATTTATCCTTGTCAGTTTTTCATTTAATTCCTTGATATTAATATTTCTTTGAAATGTACGTCGATTTTAAATCGACATTTGAATTTGAACTCTGTCGTTTACATTTCTTTCGAAATCATGATTTTTATTCTTTGTTAATTTTCACATAATTATCGAGCTTCATGTGAGATGCTGTTTTGATATAAAAAGTATGATTTTTGCGATGCATAGTTTGTTGTAATATTGTATTCTTTGAAATTCTACCATGATCACCAAGGCGGTTAATTATATGATTATCGAATTATTAATTTTATCGAATACCACTTGATTGTGGATGTGATTATCGAACTATTATATTTAACGAATGTCACCTAGCTAGTTGTAACGCCCCGTGTTCTTGCATGTGCATTCTATGCTTGTATTTATGCTTTCTTGGTTGATTGCGATCATGTTTACCTAGTTTATAAACGTCTTAGAATCATTCTTAAATCATTCTTGAAGTTCTTAACATGTTTAGAATCATATAAACTTGTTTGTTGAATCGCCGGATTAATCGCGTTGAATTTAGCCTTAGCGATTTCCCTCGTTGCTCGTATTTGCTTCTATTTCGACGTACGAAGTATTCGTTGAGTTCTTGGCCTTATATTCAGGTCTTAATCATGTTGAAACAAGTCCCTTTCATGTCCAAGACATCCTAGTTTGAATGACGTTTGATTGTAGTTTGATTCGTTGTTCATTCGTCGCGTGGTTCGCGCCTTGTTCTAGCTTGTTCCGGGAATTGTTCGGGTGTTTCTGACTCGTTTTGAGTAGGGTTAGACCTTAGAATGGTTGCCCAAAAGTTTGGGACCATTTAGATCAAGTTTAGATCAAGTTTTAGACGTTCTGGAGCCGAGGCGGCCGCATGGGAGCTGGTGAGGCGCCCGCCTCAAATGCAGGGAGCAATTGGAGAATGGACTGAACTTTGGGAGGCCTCGGATCCGAGGCGGCCGCATGGCCTAGGGTGAGGCCCGCCTCACTGCTACTGCTACGGGTTGATTTCTTCCTGTTTCGGAATTTGACGAATTGTACCCTTCAAACCCCTACTTAAACCTATCCTAAACCTCCCTAACCCTTCCTACTTAAGTCCTAACATCCCTAACTTATTTTTAATGATGGATTAGAAGGCTTGTTGATTATCCAAACCTTATCCTAAGAATCTCAAAGGGACCCCAAGTGGTTGACACATGTCCCACTCAAACTTTTGACCACATATAAGCCCCAAATCAGATTTTTGACCCTCATTCTCACCCTCTCTCTTCCAAAAACGAATTTCATCTCTCTCAAGGTTCTTCCATGGCTTCTTGAGGTCTCATCCCTTGGTCTTCATCAACCATTCATCATTTGCCCAAGAGCCTTTCATTAAAGTTGTAGAGCTCGAGAAGGGGAGCATTTCCATCCGAATAGTTTCTTCTATTTCTTCCGTTGGTGTATAACAAGGTAAGTTACTCTTCTTCATTTTAGTACCCATTGACCCTAAGGAAACAAAGTTTATGATGTGTGAGGTCAATGGGGACACATAGTTGCTTCCTACGAATTTTGAATGTGTAATTTTGCTAGGAGCATGTCTAGGTTGATTCTTGCCTTTGAATGTTGAAATTACTCTTTCACTATGATTAATTGAGGTCTTGAACATGTTAGAAGTAATGTAATATGTTTGTTGATGAAAGTGAAATTATTTGGAAATGCCTAAATTATGCCTATGTGGTATGTGTAAAAGTGGTTAAGTGTTGTATCCTTAATATTGGACTACATGAAGAACATAAATTGTATTAAAATGTTGTAGGTGAATTTATGCCTTGTTGAACTTAGAAGTGACCTAAGTTGGGTTATGAAGCATATAGCTTCAATTTCCCCAAAATTGGGAATTTAGTGGAAAGACTCAACGGAGTCGACTCTAGGGAAGAATTGAACATGTTAAATCCTAATTTCAATCCCTACGATGTTTGAACCCCGTTTGAGTTGGTTTACTCAAGTATGAGGTTGGTTTTATTGGTTATGACAAGTTGTTATGAAAGATTGGTTTGAGCAATTAATTGCCTTGATGTGTTTTCTGGTATAGATTAACACCTTACTTTGTCGGACGAAACCGCTCATGTCGGATTCGGTCCTTAATTGGTTTAAAGTCAAGTAAATATCTACTTGTGCATTGCATTGAGTCCAGCTGGCATAATTGGTTTGTTTATCAAAGTCCGGGTGAGACGATGCATCGCCTTCACGAATTATGGGATTCGTGCTCGCTATGGATCGCCCCACCTGGGACTTCACACACACCTCCACTGTGGGCCACAGTGGGGAAGTAGCCCCTTTGCCGTATCAGTTAAGTGCCGCATTGGCTTGCTATTGAAATCGAGTAGGTTCTCGGTATGAGTCGATGAATTCACATAACATCGATGGCACGAACTAGTAACGGAAATGTTTTGCAGGAGCTACGAAGCGGCCGTGACTATCATATCCTACTTGTATGATTTACTTTACGCACTTATGTGAATAAGGTGCTAAGTGTTAAATGATGATAACATGCCATATTAGTGATAAATATCATGCTATAATATGAACATGCATATTTTGGTAACTTACTAAGTCTTTCGACTTACTCTATTTGTTTGCTTTGTTTTCCTTAGATCAAAGCCGAGGTGACGTTCCACGCTAGATTCACGCATTCGCTTGGACGTTGTGAGCAAGGTTGCTCTTTTGGACATTAATTGGTTAATCTTGTATTTTGGAAAGGACGATGGGAAGCAAGTCATGTAGACTTAGCTTGGGTTTTGTGTTGTAGTAACTTATTATTAATACTTGTAATCTTTTGGTATGCCGACTATAAGTCGAGCTTGTTTATATGTGTGTATGGTTCATCATAGTTTCTTCCGCTAAAGCGCGTTTAAAGTATTGTTATTGTTATTGTCTCCGGCATGTTGTGGCCGTTGAGGTTTATTAAGCATGTGTTAATTGTAGGAGTAGTTGTTGGGTTCCGGCTGTAACGTCGCCGATGACTTGTTTAAATCGGGTTGTTTTAGGCCAAGTGTAGCCGAAGTTGTTAATTGTCTGAAATGTTGCGCCACGTGAATTTTAAAACCCTACTTATGCATGCTTATGTGTTTAACTTGATTATTTGGACGGCGCGATCCGGGATCTCGCATTGGGGTTCGGGTCGGGTCGTCACAGTTGGTATCAGAGCTATAGGTTAGCTGTCGGCCAGGATAGGTTCCATGGCCTAGGTGGGTTGGTTATTTGTGTGATGATTCTAACGTCGAGTGAATTCTTGTAGGAGTTCGATGGATAATCCTAGGAATGGAAATGGCCGCGGTAGAGGTAGGCCCAGGAGAGGTCCCACGAACAGAAGTTGAGGTACCGCCCGAATCCGGTGGGTCGGGATGTAGCATTACACCGTGTGTTGATGGCTTTTCTGGCAGGGGCAGGCCAGGGAGGTCAAGCTGGGGGAGTACCACCACCACCTCGACAGGAGGATGCTATACCACCACCGAGACCGAGGACTGACAACACTCTCCTAGAGAGATTCCTTAAGTTGAAGCCTAGTGCATTTCTTGGGGAGCCAAACCCGAGGGAGGCTGAATTGTGGATGGAAGAGATGATCAAAATCTTGTCTATGTTGGAGTGTACCGATGAGGAGAAAGTCAGACTAGCGACATTTAAGTTTAAGGGAGCCGCCGAGCATTGGTGGACCGTGTTGAAGGAAAGTTGGGAGATGCAACAAGTCCCTATTACTTGGGCTAATTTTCAGAGAGAATTTAAGGAGGAATACGTACCGGATGTGGTACGCAACCAAAGGGAGAAAGAATTCTATAATCTTGAGCAAGGTACCATGACTGTGGCGGAGTATTGCAGTTCACCGAACCGAGCCGTTATTGCACGTATTTGATTCCTACGGAGGCTCGTAGAACACATAAGTTTGTAAAAGGGTTGAGGACAGAATTTAGGAAGCGATTCTAGCACTTAAGCTCACCGACACGGACTGCAGTTGATAGAGCTTACGAGGTTGAGCAAGATATTGAGGAGCACCGAGTCAAGAGTAATTCGGGTAATGCACGACAGTCTACTCAGAACACTCATCAGGGAAATAATTCGGGGAACAGAAGGGGATACCAAGGGAACCGTGATAGGAGAGGTGGAGGCCAAGGTAGGCCACGGAAGCAGGGCAACAATACTTTTCTACTCGAGGCGCAAGGGTCTCGCAATGAGACCATGATTTGTTCGTTACGCCGAAGTCCGGGCACACCTGGTGATAGGATGTTGGGGAAGCGGGAAGTGTTTCATTTGTGGAGGCGGGACTCATCTGAGGAAGGATTGTCCCAAATATAAGGCCAATCGTCGAGGCGCCGCGGGCAGGGCTAAGAGAGATGTGGATGGTAAACCGAAGGTTCGGGCCGTGTGTTTGCGCTTGATCGCGAGGTTACGGCAGTGATAGGAGGTACTCTTTCTATATTTGATCATAAGGCTCGAATTCTCATAGATCCAGGGTCTTCGCATTCTTATGTTGCTTCGCACTTTGTTGAGAATCTTTGCGTGTTGCCTCAATCTTTGCCGTACTTGCTTGAAGTGTCTACCCCGCTCGGGGAGTATATGCTTGCGTCTGAAGTGTTTAGATCTTGTGATGTTTTGGTGGGTGACCACACTTTGCATGCGGACTTGGTAGTTCTCCCTATACGTGATTTTGATGTGATTCTTGGCATGGGTGGTTATGTGCTTATCATGCTATAGTTGATTGCCATAGGAAGAGGGTTACTTTTTATATCTTGGGTGTGCTGAATTTACTTTTGTGGGTGATCAAGCGTCGAGTGACTTGCATTTCATTTCTGCACTTAGGGCTAGAAAATTGTTGTCTCAAGGGTGTACGGGTTATCTTGCCTGCGTTGTTGATAAGAAGAGGTCTTCGCCGAGTTTAGAGGAGGTTCCGGTAGTATGTGAGTTTCCCGATGTGTTTTCTACCGATCATGCTATGCCACCCGATAGAGAACTAGAGTTTTGTATTGAGCTTATTCCGGGGACTTCACCGATTTCTAAGGCACCGTATAGGATGGCACCCGCGGAGCTTAGAGAGTTGAAAACTCAGTTGCAGGAACTCCTTGAGATTGGTTTTATTAAACCGAGTGTGTCGCCTTGGGGCGCACCGGTCTTATTTGTGAAGAAGAAGGATGGGAGTTTGCGGTTATGCATAGATTATCGCGAATTGAATAAGGTGACCGTTAAGAACAAATACCCACTACCCCACATTGATGATCTTTTTGACCAATTGCAAGGGTCTATTGTTTATTCTAAGCTTGATTTGCGATGGGGTTACTATCAATTGAAGGTTAGAGAGGAAGACATTCCGAAGACAGCTTTTCGCACTAGATATGGGCACTTTGAATTTGTGGTGATGCCGTTTGGGTTGACGAATGCGCCAGCGGTGTTTATGGACTTGATGAACCGTGTCTTCCATAGTTATCTTGATTGTTTTGTGGTAGTCTTCATTGATGACATCTTAGTGTATTCGAAATCTCGGGAGGAGCATGAGAAACACTTGAGGATTGTCTTGTCTATTCTTCGGGAGAAACAACTTTATGCGAAGTTTAGCAAATGTGCCTTTTGGCTTGAGGAGGTGTCCTTCTTGGGGCATATCATTTCTAGCGCCGGAGTAGCCGTTGATCCTTCTAAGGTTGAAGCGGTGACGAATTGGAAGAGACCTAGTTCGGTTACCGAGGTTCGGAGTTTCTTGGGTCTAGCGGGTTATTACCGGAGATTTATTGAGGGATTTTCTCGGATCGTGACTCCTATGACGAAATTGACAGAAGAACGTGCCGTTTGTTTGGAGCGAGAAATGTGAAGCTAGTTTTCAAGAGCTTAAGAAGCGGTTGACGTCGGCACCTATATTGGCTTTGCCTAGTGGAGGAGATAATTTTGTGATTTATAGCGATGCTTCTAAGGAAGGTTTGGGTTGTGTGTTGATGCAGAATGGTAGGGTTATCGCCTATGCGTCGAGGAAGTTGTCTATTCATGAGCAGAATTACCCGACACACGATATGGAGTTGGCTGCGATTATCTTCGCGTTGCATAAATGGAAACACTACTTGTATGGGGCTAAATTTGAGATCTTCACCGACCACAAAAGTTTGAAGTATTTATTTTCCCAAAAGGAGTTGAACATGAGGCAAAGAAGATGGATGGAGAAACTAAAAGACCACGATTGCACTATCTTGTATCATCCGGGGAAGGCAAATGTAGTAGCGGATGCCTTGAGTAGGAAGGTTCACATGTCGTGTATGATGGTTAAGGAGTGGAAGATGTTGGAGGACTTGCGTGATTGGAGTCCTAGTGTTTTTGATAAAGGTGTGATTTTCGCGAATGTTCGTTGCTACACCGTTTTGTTTGGGAAGATTAAAGAAGCGCAAAGGGATGATCCGGAGTTGAAGAAAATCATTGATGGGTTGGCTGAGAATGTATCGCCTGATTTTGCGATTAATAGTGAGGGTACTTTGACATTTCGAGGTCGAATTTGTGTTCCTTCTAATGATGACTTGAAGAGGTTGGTTCTTGATGAGGCTCATAAATCGAGGTATACCATTCACCCGGGGAGCACGAAGATGTACTTAGATCTGAAAAGACAGTTTTGGTGGAAGGGTATGAAGAGAGAAATTGCGGAGTATGTGTCAAGGTGTTTGACTTGTCAGCGGTTAAGGCCGAGCATCGAGGCTGCGGGACTTCTACAACCACTTGAGATTCTGAGTGGAAGTGGGAGTTCATTACCATGGATTTTGTGACGGGGTTACAGCGCACGAAGAGGTTTTAATGCAGTTTGGGTTATAGTCGACAGGTTGACTAAGTCTGCACACTTCATTCCTATAGCTATCACTTATTCGTTGACTCAGTTAGCAGCTTTGTATATTCAGGAGATCGTGAGACTTCATGGCGTACCTGTGAGCATTGTATCCGATAGAGATCCGAGGTTCACATCTAGATTTTGGCAACGTTGCGGGGAGGCTTTGGGGACCAAATTAGACTTGATCTGACTTTTCATCCGCAAAGCGGATGGTCATCCGAGCGATTGATTCGATTTTGGAGGACATGCTTCGAGCTTGTGCCGTGGATTTCAAGGAAAGCCGATTCTCACTTACCTTTAGCCGAAGTTTGCGTATAATAACGCTACCGGTCGAGTATCAAGATGGCGCCGTATGAAGCTTTGTATGGGCGTAAGTGTAGATCGCCAATTTGTTGGGATGAAGTTGGAGAGGCGAAACTTTGGGGTTCCGAGTTAGTGCAACAGTCGGTTGAGAGCGTGAAGTTGATTAGAGATCGTTTGCGCACCGCTCAAAGTCGACAAAAGAGTTATGCGGATAATCGAAGACGAGATCTTGAGTTCCAGGTGGGTGACTACGTATTCTTGAAAGTGACACCGAGGAGAGGTACGAAGAGATTCGGCAAGAAAGGGAAGCTTACACCGAGGTACATTGGCCCGTTTGAGGTTCTTGAGAGGGTTGGGACCTTAGCGTATCGTATTGCATTGCCACCTTCACTTTCGGAGACTCATAATGTATTTCATGTTTCCATGTTGCGAAAGTATTTGAAGGATGATACCCACGTACTCGAGTATGAAGAGATCACGTTTGAGCCAGATATGTCTTATGTCGAAAAGCCCGTGAAGATTTTGGATACCAAAGAGCAAGTGCTACGAACCAAGAAGATTCCTTTAGTTAAAGTTCTTTGGAGAAACCACAACATTGAAGAGGCGACTTGGGAAACGGAAGCGGAGATGCGTGAGAAGCATCCACATTTGTTTGATGAACTTGGTAAGAATTTAGGGACTAAATTCCTAAAGGAGGGGAGAGTGTAACGCCCCATATCTTGCATGTGCATTCTATGCTTGTATTTATGCTTTCTTGGTTGATTGCGATCATGTTTACCTAGTTTATAAACGTCTTAGAATCATTCTTAAATCATTCTTGAAGTTCTTAACATGTTTAGAATCATATAAACTTGTTTGTTGAATCGCCGGTTTGATCGCTTTGAATTTAGCCTTAGCGATTTCCCTCGTTGCTCGTATTTGCTTCTATTTCGACGTACGAAGTGTTCGTTGAGTTCTTGGCCTTATATTCAGGTCTTAATCATGTTGAAACAAGTCCCTTTCATGTCCAAGACATCCTAGTTTGAATGACGTTTGATTGTAGTTTGATTCGTTGTTCATTAAATCGCGTGGTTCGCGCCTTGTTCTACCTTGTTCGGGAGTTGTTCTGTGTTTCCGACTCATTTTGAGTAGGGTTAGACCTTAGAATGGTTGCCCAAAAGTTTGGGACCATTTAGATCAAGTTTAGATCAAGTTTTAGGCGGCCGCATGGGAGCTGGTGAGGCGCCCGCCTCAAATGCAGGGAGCAATTGGAGAATGGACTGAACTTTGGGGAGGCCTCAGCATCTGAGGCGGCCGCATGGCCTAGGGTGAGGCGCCCGCCTCACCTGCTACTCTGCTACGGGTTGATTTCTTCCTGTTTCGGAATTTGACGAATTGTACCCTTCAAACCCCTACTTAAACCTATCCTAAACCTCCCTAACCCTTCCTACTTAAGTCCTAACATCCCTAACTTATTTTTAATGATGGATTAGAAGGCTTGTTGATTATCCAAACCTTATCCTAAGAATCTCAAAGGGACCCCAAGTGGTTGACACATGTCCCACTCAAACTTTTGACCACATATAAGCCCCAAATCAGATTTTTGACCCTCATTCTCACCCTCTCTCTTCCAAAAACGAATTTCATCTCTCTCAAGGTTCTTCCATGGCTTCTTGAGGTCTCATCCCTTGGTC
Organism: Codonopsis lanceolata; assembly: GCA_013146195.2. Classification (NCBI taxonomy): domain Eukaryota; kingdom Viridiplantae; phylum Streptophyta; class Magnoliopsida; order Asterales; family Campanulaceae; genus Codonopsis; species Codonopsis lanceolata. Next base: position 47,212,152 of record CM028384.1, on the reverse strand, counting down.
TTCATCAACCATTCATCATTTGCCCAAGAGCCTTTCATTAAAGTTGTAGAGCTCGAGAAGGGGAGCATTTCCATCCGAATAGTTTCTTCTATTTCTTCCGTTGGTGTATAACAAGGTAAGTTACTCTTCTTCATTTTAGTACCCATTGACCCTAAGGAAACAAAGTTTATGATGTGTGAGGTCAATGGGGACACATAGTTGCTTCCTACGAATTTTGAATGTGTAATTTTGCTAGGAGCATGTCTAGGTTGATTCTTGCCTTTGAATGTTGAAATTACTCTTTCACTATGATTAATTGAGGTCTTGAACATGTTAGAAGTAATGTAATATGTTTGTTGATGAAAGTGAGATTATTTGGAAATGCCTAAATTATGCCTATGTGGTATGTGTAAAAGTGGTTAAGTGTTGTATCCTTAATATTGGACTACATGAAGAACATAAATTGTATTAAAATGTTGTAGGTGAATTTATGCCTTGTTGAACTTAGAAGTGACCTAAGTTGGGTTATGAAGCATATAGCTTCAATTTCCCCAAAATTGGGAATTTAGTGGAAAGACTCAACGGAGTCGACTCTAGGGAAGAATTGAACATGTTAAATCCTAATTTCAATCCCTACGATGTTTGAACCCCGTTTGAGTTGGTTTACTCAAGTATGAGGTTGGTTTTATTGGTTATGACAAGTTGTTATGAAAGATTGGTTTGAGCAATTAATTGCCTTGATGTGTTTTCTGGTATAGATTAACACCTTACTTTGTCGGACGAAACCGCTCATGTCGGATTCGGTCCTTAATTGGTTTAAAGTCAAGTAAATATCTACTTGTGCATTGCATTGAGTCCACCGGCATAATTGGTTTGTTTATCAAAGTCCGGTGAGACGATGCACGCCTTCACGAATTATGGGATTCGTGCTCGCTATGGATCGCCGCACTGACTTCACACACACCTCCACCGTGGGCCGGTGGGGAAGTAGCCCCTTTGCCGTATCAGTTAAGTGCCGCATTGGCTTGCTATTGAAATCGAGTAGGTTCTCGGTATGAGTCGATGAATTCACATAACATCGATGGCACGAACTAGTAACAGAAATGTTTTGCAGGAGCTACGAAGCGGCCGTGACTATCATATCCTACTTGTATGATTTACTTTACGCACTTATGTGAATAAGGTGCTAAGTGTTAAATGATGATAACATGCCATATTAGTGATAAATATCATGCTATAATATGAACATGCATATTTTGGTAACTTACTAAGTCTTTCGACTTACTCTATTTGTTTGCTTTGTTTTCCTTAGATCAAAGCCGAGGTGACGTTCCACGCTAGATTCACGCATTCGCTTGGACGTTGTGAGCAAGGTTGCTCTTTTGGACATTAATTGGTTAATCTTGTATTTTGGAAAGGACGATGGGAAGCAAGTCATGTAGACTTAGCTTGGGTTTTTGTGTTGTAGTAACTTATTATTAATACTTGTAATCTTTTGGTATGCCGACTATAAGTCGAGCTTGTTCATATGTGTGTATGGTTCATCATAGTTTCTTCCGCTAAAGCGCGTTTAAAGTATTGTTATTGTTATTGTCTCCGGCATGTTGTGGCCGTTGAGGTTTATTAAGCATGTGTTAATTGTAGGAGTAGTTGTTGGGTTCCGGCTGTAACGTCGCCGATGACTTGTTTTAAATCAGGTTGTTTTCCGGCCAAGTGTAGCCGAGTTGTTAATTGTCTGAAATGTTGCGCCACGTGAATTTTAAAACCCTACTTATGCATGCTTATGTGTTTAACTTGATTATTTGGACGGCGCGATCCGGGATCCCGCATTGGGGTTCGGGTCGGGCTGTCACACTAGTTGTATGGTTATCCGGATATACCAAATTTTATTGAACTATCGAACTATCGAAACTCTTCGGAGTAAATATTTGAATTACTTATGTGATCATGGGATTATGTGAGTAGTCAATTGTCTTCAATCGGTATGGGACAATTGGTGATAGTTGGTTACGTGAGTCACCTTTGTACTTTACTTTCATTTGGACTCTCGTTTCCTTGAATCAAAATTTGATAACTGCTTCCGCTTATCGATATTTAAACAATGAATTTTGAATACTTGAAATATTCGTCTCTAATTTGTTTCTGGTCAACTACTCCTTAGTAACCGAAAGGGTTATATATGAACTTACTGAGCATTGTTCTTTTACCCCTTCATACTCTTCTTTCTCAGGTAATGAGTAAGATTTATTAGAGGATTTCGGCTCGGGTAGACCAAAATGACGGTTTCTGAGAATTTTAAATCTAGTCTTTTCTTATTGAATCGCTTGATAGTACTTTGAATAAATTATAGACTCATGTTAAGTATCAGATTAATTTTGTATTGAATTACCTTGAATTTATTTTTGACTTTAGTCAAGGATGCTTAAGGTTTAATTATTATGAGATTTGAAACATTTATGATTTAAGTTATGATTGTTAGTGATGTGACCAAATTATGGGATCATGGTGTTGGTACCAAGTTTGGATCGTTACACTTGCGGTACTAATATAAAACAGTCGCTACACACTTGCGGTACTAATATAAAACATTCGTTACATACTTGCGATACTAATATAAAACATCCGCCAAGCCCTAGCGGATATTTTGTCTAAAATCAAAAAAAATGCAAATCAACGGTTTTTTATTCGTAATTGAAAAGAAAAAATAAATTGAATCAAAATCAATTCAATTCACAAGCGATATCATGCCTTAACAATGGAAACCGAATCAACAATGACAAATAATCAAAATTACGTGAATGAGAAGGGAGGGAGGGGGTGCTTGTTTTAGGGAGTTAATGAAGGGGTAGTATAGTTTGAATGTGGAGAGGGGTAGAGAAATAATTTTACCCCTTAAATGATATTACGTTTAGGAATTTTGGTATTACGTTAATGTATTTTGGTAAAATATTTCTGTTTACTTTTCTTTTTCTCAAGAAATTATCACTATGGTATATTGCAAGTTGTGAAATTATTTTAACAAATCCAAAATTTTAATATTTTGACTTTTGGGGGATTTTGTTTTGGATAATTAAAAAGGGAATAATTTTCCAAAATCTCAAGGTTATAATTTTATGTTATTTTATTGTATTTATGAACTTATTAACCAAACACTCTCGTTCACACCCAAACCACAACCAAATGCGAGAAGCCTAGTTGCATTCATTTCTTAAGAAATAAAGTAAGTCTCATGTAAGACATGATCTTAATATGTAAAACGGAGTCTCACTCTCTTACAGCTTAATCCACCAACATACAGTGAGTCGAGTAAAAATGATTCGTCTTACAAAAGATATGTGTAAGACCGTCTTACCTAAATTTTTACCTAAGAAATAAAGAGCAATCTCATTATGATTCATTTACAATTTCTTCCATTCTCATTCCAGTCCCATTTGACCACAAACTAGTTACTTCAAAAAAAAAAAAAGTGAATTACAATACAACTATGTTTTTAGCAAATATTTGGGAAAGACGATCTTACGAGAATTTTATGTAAGACGAATCACATTGACCCGACTCACTGTGTGTTAGTGGATCGAGTTGTGACAGAGTCGGCATCACCCCTCCCGATCTCTGCCACGTCATCTCCATGTACCCCCAATTCCTCCCATCCCCTCTCCCTAACATCATCTTCATTTTCATCTTCTTCCTTCACAAAGCCCACGTCTCCGGCCACCAACTCTGTCACATCATCCATGTTGTCCTCCGTAGCACAGATTAAGTTCAAGGCTTTCGCGATGAGCAACCAGCCCATTAGAAGATGGATCTTGTGTACAGATCCCGATCTTATTCGATAACTTTGCAGGCACATGTAACCCCATAAACCTCGAAATATAATGTAAGCGAGAAACGTGGTGAAGTAAATAGTTGGAAGCTGAGTCAAGCCGACGGGAAGGTAATCCTTAACGCCGCCAGTGTCTAGGTTATATAATTCAGTATAGACGTTCATGGTGATTTGTGATTCCGATGTGCAGTTGGCGAAGAAGATGGAATATTCATTAGGGAGGGTGACCGGGAAGGATTTGTTCGTGGAGGAGAGCGGTGACGGGGAGAGGTCGCAGAAGCTGAAGAGGAAGGTGATGAAGTGGGAGTCGAATTTTTCACATGGCCCCCTTATTCTTATGATGTTATCCATATCCCCCTATTTTGATGATGATAACAAATCGACCCCTTATTTGAAATAAAAAAGTATGTTTTACCGTCAATTTTTGTGCATGTGAGTGGCATATGTTCACTTAATGATAATACACTAACGACATTAGGGCTAGGGACTAGCAGTGAACAAAAAGGACGATATTTGGTCAATGGTGATTACTTTTGATGTTAGGGGATTGATGATAGGTTTTGCCAAAGTTTAGGGACTAATGATGTATTTAGTCCTACATTCAATGAATGTGTGTTAACAATTAGATTTAAAGAATTAAATTTTTAAAAAATTATTTATCAATTATATTTTTTTAAACTTATTATGTTTTATTATTATTATTATTATTATATTTTTATTATATGATTCATTAAGACAAAATGTATATATTAATTAATTTAAATATTTTTCTCTTATTTCTTATTCAAACGAGGGCAAATCGCAATATCGGTCCCTCGACTATAGGCCGGTCACGGTAATAGTCTCTTAACAATTTGTTGTCAAATTTGGGTCCTATGAGTATTAAATTTTCACAATTACAGTCCTTTTGATGGATGCCATTAAAAATTTATCGTTAAGTTGTCATGTGTTTTATACGTGCTTTAATTAAGAGTTAAAATGAAAATTTTTCAAACCTAACTTATATCACAATTTTCAATCGAGTCCCTAAGGTTTGAAAAAAAACCAAAGGCCTTTTTCCCCAATTACACATGCCCACAGATTAATTAAAATCTATGCTACCATTTTCCCAACCATTACATAATATCATTCAAACTTTCAACTTTAAATCAAACTAAAAACAATACGATCTATTCTAGAATTGAAAAGAAAAACACAACATTGAAAATACAAAATGTAAATAAAATGGAAAAAGAAAAAGGAAAAGAAAATACCAACCTTGATAATTTGAGAGAAAGAAACTCCGATGGAAATTTTTCCAAAGAATCAGATTGGAAAAGAAAAAATATGGGGGGGGGGGGATTTTAGATCGTAGAAACTCGGTCAAACATAAAATGTGCCGGCCGGCCATGTTTTCTCCGAAGAATGCTAACGAAATGGTGAATGAGCTGTATATCGCTTTATCAAAACCGGCGTCGATTGTCGAGTACGCAAATAAACCAACTTTTTCCTTAAAGTTTTTTAAGCAATGTTATCCATTTCATCGTTCTCCCATCGGATGCCTTTTGAAACATACAAATTCCTTTCTCATCCGATGAACGGAAGAAAGTAGCTCCAGTCAAGGCAGATCATATTAACTCCCAAGGAGGATCCCCGAGCTCAAATCCTACCCCCCCCCCCTAATTAAAAAAATTACAGTTATCGGAGTTGCGAATGGAGAGAAAATGTGGAATGAGCTGATCGATGGAAGTCAAATTGAGGATTAAAAAGAGTAAGATTTAGATAAAAGCACAACAAATTTGGAATTTCGGTTGATCTGTGTGAACTCAATATGTGTATTTTCGCAATGTTGTTCTGAAAGTATTTTGAAATTAATTTTTAATTTTTTTTGTGCCCTAAAAAAGGGGAAGTGTGGAACGCGACTTCGTTTTGGAGAAAAATGAAACAACAACGACCTGAAGAAGAAAGAGCTGTGAAATTGGGAAAGAAGGCATTTGGGTAGAAACTTGATCGGAAATCTATATATATATATATATATATATATATATATATATATATATATATATATATAATAAAGAGTATTATGATATAGGTATATATATTAGCATAAGTCTTTTAATTAAAGACTTCTTCACAACAACATTTGATAAAAACTCTAGCTAATTTGATCAAAAATTTGAAAAGTTTGACAATATGTATTTAAGTTGACAAAAACCAATGTCAATATAGGGGTGAAGGACCTTTTGCTAATATAGATCTCTAAATTTGAACATTTTATTAATACATGCATGAGCTCATGAGTGATTGAACATATATTTATTTGACGATTTCTTTTCCACCATTCGTTCTTACATTTTATCGGCTAGCATGGTGGTCGTGATGGAAGAGTTTTGTGTACTTCATTTTAATTTACTAATGTCAATTCTTTTGCTCGGGGATCCCCTACTCCAAGAGACAATTGCCTTCTTCTCGCGGTTTTTGATTAGGTAGAGACATCACTAGAGAATTCTTTTTTCTCGCCTTGCTCCTCATACCATAGTTAAATTTTTCAGTTTTCTTTATCGTATTGATTAAAGATGACTCTTTTAAACTTTCTTCGTGGGATTATAATCTTCTAGATTTGTTTTAGGTTTCTATATATATATATATATATATATATATATATATATATATATATATATATATAATAGTATTTTTTTGATTTTGGCTTTGATATTTGATATTTGATTTTTTGATTTTTGTATTTTTCATCTACTTGAGTGATAATATATTGTTTTTAATTGATTGTGATCTTTAGTTTTCACATTGATTTTTGTTTTGTTTTGATTTTTGTATAAGTTTTTATAGTATTGGTTTTTGTTTACCCCTCCCATTATTTAACTTATTAAAAATAGATTAAATAACAATTAGCCAATTTTAAATGTAATTACAAATTATTTTATTAGATTAAATATTAGTTAACATATCATAAATGTGACTATATATTATTTAACGTATCAAAAAGGATATTACAAATCATTTAAAGAAAGAAAAGTTAGATTTATAATTAATTTAAAAATTAATGTATTGGAGTATTGAATATGCAATGTCATATTTACCAATTTTCTTTGTGATCGATCATCATAACAATCCCACAATCACTAATAGTAGAAGATATTAATCATTTTGGCCGCATATAAATTGATTTTTATTTCGCTCTTGATTTTAGCATTTTATTTATTTTTGGTATTGAATTTCTTGCGTGTTATTTATTGTGTATTATTCATAAAAATACTTTTAATAAATAAAAATATCTACATATTTGTTTAAATTCTATTACTTACAAGCAATACTATCAAAAATATTTATTTTATATAAATATTAACGCATAAAATAACAAGTATACTTGATTTTATCTTCTTTTTATTGCGTGGGGTAGTAATTCCATATTAATCCAAAGCAATCCATATGCTCTCATTTTTAATAAGATTCCGACTAAAAGCTACAAGTACTATAATGAGTTTTCCATGGGTCTTTGACAACCGCATGTAGATGTAGAATCAGTGATTGAACAAAATTATAAAAAAATGAATATAAAATAGGATTTCTAAGGGCATAGAATACGGACTCAAAACTCCCATTAATAGAAAAACACAAATCATGAAAATGAAATGCAAAGGGTCTTTGGGAAGAGGAGGATGAGAGAAAGAGAAACAATAATTTGGTTATAATTATGTTATTAATGTGACATTAAAATGACCATCAATTTCATCCATTACGGTATTGAATATGTACCATTTAAAAGAAAACCTTAAAAATTATCTTAACTAACTCATGTAATTATATTATAACAATCATTTACTTTTTATTTGAGTACTATAATAATAATTATAATAAAATAAACATAATCAATTACAATTTCTTAATTGACCATATAGAGATACGTTCAATCACTCATGAGCTCATGCATATATCAATAACATGCTCAAATTTAGAGATCTATATTAGCAAAAGGTCATTCCCTATTCTATTGACATTGATTTTTGTCAACTTAAATACACAATATCAAACTCTTCAAATTCTTGATCCAATTAGCTAAAGTTTTTAGCAAAAGTTGTTGTGAAAAAGCCTTTAGTTAAAAGACTTATACTAATATATATACACATATATCATAATACCACTTATTATATTAATTATTACTAATTATTATTATTAGTTAATGGCTAGAATACAAAAAATCTCATGAAATCAAGAGTCATCAATTGAGATTTAACAAAAGAGTGTAAGGTAACACAAACATAGTGTTCCTCACCAACTTTATATATATATATATATATATATATATATATATATATATATATATATATATATACTATATTAAATGACATTGGAATACTATATTAAATGACATTGGAATACTATATCATACGTACATTATATCATATACTATATTTTATAAAATAAGAATATACCATATATTTATAAATTTAGTGAGAGAAAAAATAAAAACCTACCCTTGCAAAGCATGGTTTACATACTAGTTATGATATAAGTTATGTTTGGAAAAAAAAATCATTTTGGCTTTTACTTAACGCACGTATGAGGCACATGGCAACTTAACGGTAATTTTTTATGATATCCATCAAAAGGACCGCAGTTGTGAAAAAATTAATACTTGTAGGACTCAAATTTGACAAAAAATTATTAAGGAACTATTACTGTGACCGGCCTATATTCGAAGGACCAATGCTACGATTTACCCTTCAAACAATATATATTTTCTTCTTATTTGTATTTTTATATTTCATTCATTCATTCATTCTTTCATCTTTTTTTTTTGTTTATAAATTTCTTTTTTTATTTTAACCCTTAAAAGCAAAAAAAAAAAAACCCTTATAATTTTATGAACCAAAAAATAATCTCTCTTTTAACATCATCAATCATTAAGAATCTTCTAACATTTTAAAAAACCTTAGGGGAGACAATTGGATTTAATTCTGTTCAAATTGGATGACATTTAAGGATGATGGCGAAATTACATCTATCTTTAAAAGTACAATGTCAATTTCGCTCAAAGAATAGTATAATGGTAAAATGTAAAAATTCTTCAAAGTACAGTGATAAAATTAACCATTTTTCTCTTCTTTAACTCACAAATATTCCTACAAGCGTTGAGAAGATATTCCAAATTAGCCAGAAACGTCAACATGCATCTTTGTACGTGCTTTCGTGCTACACCCTCCGTTCTCAGTAAAAAGTCAACTGTTCAATTTTGAAATATTTCACTTAAAAATCAATTTTCAAAAATTAAGATTTAAAAATGTAATTTTATTACTAATAAGTTATTAAAAGTATCATTTTTAAAAAGTTAGACTTTCAAACGAAAACTTTTTGCCCAGAATGGAGGGAGTAGTAATGATAAAAGTTTGGGGATGACAAAAAAACAAATCAAAAGTGAAAATACAATCATAATTCAGGTTCAAAAGTCCAGAAAAAGAAAAATCGACTATACATATTATTATACACAGCTATTGAATATCTTAACTTGACAATATAGGAACTTCTCCCCCCCCCCCTTCTTCTTCATCTTTTTGTTTTTCTATTTTTATTTCTTCCTGCACAGGCTCCACTAAAGGTAGGAACTCAAGAATGAGTTGAGCTGATTTATTTAGAACACGAGGGGTGTTGTGTTCTTCACTTGAGGTTTACACGGCCTTGCAATTGTAACAAAAATGAATTTGCCTTCGAAAAACTGGAATTTAGACCAAATTAAATGTCATCAAGACTTTTTACTTAGCAACTAAAATACTTCGAAATGTGAAAGTGTGTGCAGCCAGTCCTAGATCGCATACCTTTCCATTCATCTCATCCACTGCCATTTGGGCACCCTCTTCGCTGATGAACCAAACATAAGCAAATCCCAAAGATTTCCCTGTCTTTTCGTCACGTGGTATTTTAACTACAAGAATCACAACGAAATATGCAAAAGCTATTAAACTTGTACTTGTATCCCTTCAAATTGCATTAAAACTATATCTCTTTTTGTGTAATGCGTTAGAAACATCTTATTTTTGAAAAGCCACACTTTTTGTGAGACAAACTCAAAAAGAAAGTATCTCTTTTTGTGGGACAGATAGAGTATACGACGGTGAACACTGAACACCCTCCCACAAGATCAGAATTAGGGCAATGAGAGTAACCTCGACAAACTCTACCGAATGTTGAAAATGTTTTGTTCAAGTTTCTTCGGCTCGTGGATGTTGGCAGTCCTGCATCAATCAAGTCATTAGGCTCACACATTAGCTCCCTGTACAACTCAAATGGCCCCTGTTTCCTTTCATTTTATTTCTTGAACACTAAGGTATTTAGGAGAATTCATTTTAATCCAAACATTTGACTTTAAAACGAGGATGCTCAAATTGCGTAGAACAAACGGAGTAAACATATTGGATACTCTAGGAATTTGTCTAATACTCCCTTTGTCTCACTCAAAGAGTCCATGTTTGAAAAGTTTAATTATTTAGGGATATATAAGTACCGTTAGAGTTGATCATAATTACAAACATAAGCATAGCCTAAGTCTAGAGGATAAAGCTGAAGGGTTAAGGAAATTCTAGGCTTAATTTTTGAAAGTGGACTCTTTTAAGTGAAAGATTTCAAAATAGAACTCTGTGCCTGAACATTCCTTAAATGTTTTGGTTCCAATTTTCAAACACAAACTCTTTAATTGGAAAAAGGGAGCAGATACTTATGAAAACACAGAAGTTGAGTTCAGTATCCTCAGCAGATACTTATGAAAACTCAGAAGTTGAGTTCAGTATCCTCAGTTGGCAAGTTAAGTGATTGGTAAGAGCATCATATCTACCATAACCCGGCACTCATTAACCATACATACTTTCTTCCCACCCACAAATGATCTACCATGGCCATCCAGCGATGGGATGAGTACACCTTCCTGCTGCACTTCCCAGCATAGTGCCGAACACCGTTAAACATTTAGTAAATTTGATATCAAAATGATACATTGCCTACAATTCCAACCCAAACTTCCGACTCAAGGCACTCATCACCCCCCGCAACAACGATAAAACATCATGGTCATCCGAGGTGCACAAACATAAATACATGAGGTCTGATATTATAAGCTCAAGCTTGTGGTATTCCTACAAGCTTCAGTGTTAGTGCGCCAAATCAAATTTATCTCCACACCGTCAATCAAATTTTTTGTTTTCTAAATAATGACATGGAATATAGCTTGATAGACATTAAGCATTAGTATAACATCTGCCCCCACACATTATTCAATACTAATATCAAGAATTGACTGAAAGAAACGGCGATAAGACTAACTCACCTTTTATAAAGACTATTTTGGAAGGAGATTCATCTGCTTCAATTGAAGAACCAGCGCTCAAGCTAATGCTGCAATTGGGTCTCCCGAGAAATGGGATTAAGATATTCGAAACGGCAGGAATCGAATTTCGCGAGTTTAGGGAGATGCGAATTGTTGAAATTAGGGTTCCTGACTTTAGGGAACCGATATTTCGGGGGGATTGAACGGTCAAAATTGGGGATTTGCAAGGTGACCCAAACAGAGCCATGCCAATTTCAATATCGAAGCACTAACGTACGATTTGCAGTGTTACGGTGTTAACCCGTAATACAATGGATAAATGGTTCCCTAAATCCTTAGAAAATTGGGCCCATTTAGGACATTTAGATTTGGGTAAAATCCAGCCCGGTCCGTTAAGTTTGTAACTGCTATAGTATATTTTATAGGGGGAATTTCAAGTGGGTACAATTTTGAAAACATCTTTTCATCTAGGACCATCAATTTTTTGGACATTTCATATAACTACAAATTGCTTGCTAAATGACAAAAATGTCGTTAATGAAAACTCGATGCCAAGCAGCATCGGGATGATAATTCCGAGCATCGGCGTAATTAATTCCGTGCATCGAACTCGATGCCAAAACTCTGATGCCAAAAATATTGTTGATGCCAAAAATGCTGATGCCAAATCTTGGCATCAGGTGAAATGCTGATGCCAAATCTTGGCATCAGGTGAAATGCTGATGTCAACAATTGTTGCTGATGCAAAAAATATTGCTGATGCCAAAAATCGCCGATGTTAGATTTGGCATCGATGAAATCTTGATGCCTACAATAGTTGCCGATGCAAATCTTGGCATCGGTGAATCTTGATGCTATTGGCGATGCTGTAAACATAATCTTGGCATCGTGATTTTGTTGATTTTGTTGCCGCCTGTTCACAAATGGAGAAGTCCCCGCCTCCTCCACTACGTAACCATCCTCATTCAATCCAAGTTTCTAACCAATTTCTCCAACCCGATTCCCCTGTTCCTTGGCGTGACCCTTACTTTCCACCATCCGGTCAAACTCCGGCCCGCCCACCAAGACAACCACGCCGCAACTACCGCCACGGACAAAGCATAAGAATCAACACACAAACACAAACCCACACAAATGCCTAGAACTTCATTATCACGCCAACCTCACCGACTTCGGCGAAGAATTTTGTGAGAAGCAAATCGGCGTCGGTTGTCTTGGCCACCTGAATGAGCCTGAGAAGGCGGAATGGGAATCTGGTGTGGCGATCGAGGCGCTTAGCATTACCAGTACATCATCGGCCATTAATGGAGGAGGACGAAGCTGCCATTGTTGAAGATTATGAATCCTTCGCTCACTGTGAACATGAATATGCACTAACTCGTCGCCGACTCGGCCATTCGACAACGATTCTTACGAGCCTACGACTCCTTCTCCAACTTCCTTCAGGACTCAATCCTCTCGTGGGCGAATCGCCGATCTACGTATCCGGCGGTGGATTTGCATCCGATCGTGGAATTATCGCCTTTCTCCAAGGAAGCAAAAGCCTCGACGGTGGCTACGTGGCGCTCGGATGGCCCAATTCTCTCAGAGGTCTTTGTATCGATGTCGGATGTTGCGGATGTTATCTCTTGATTCTTCCTTCGAAGCTAATTTTGGAAGAAACAACAAATGAGAGGTTGAAGTTCCAATCACATCCGGGTTCGTTTTCTTGATCCGGGTGATTATCATGAGGAGGGGTAGGGGTTGGGTCAGTGAGAAATTGTTCATTTCCCATTCATAAGAACTGTTTGGTTAGTTTAATTCGGGAAGTAGATCTAAGTGGTCTCGGGTCCGCTTTTGTTTGTTTCCGTGCGTGTGTGTTGAACAAAGAAGGCGAGAACGCATTTTAATCTTAAAATTGTACCTAAAAGATATGTTCAAAAAATTGCTGGATTCATTTGAAAATATGTTTTAAAAAATGTACCGGCTTGTAATTATTCCTATTTTATACTAGTACTCTTGCTCGTGCCGATGGCACGGTGCCAATTTGAAAATTTATCAATAAATGAAGCAGATACTGTGGAAATGAACTACTAAAAATATTATTTTCTTAAAAAAATTGACTTTCAAACAGGCCTCTTTGCTTAACGTAGGATTAATTAAAATTTGTATATTGAAATTGCGGCTAGGACAAAAACAGCCGACAAAATATACTGTGGAAACGAACTACTAAAAATATTATTTTCTTAAAAAAATTGACTTTCAAACGGGTACTCTTTGTCCAGAACAGAGGAATTAATTAAAAGTTTGTATACGAAATTGCGGACGGACAAAATGGGTCGGACAAAAATTAAATTGCTTAAGTTAATTACGATAACAGTTAAAAAAATTCAAATTACAAAACTTACGTTTTTTTGTAAATTTTTTTTAATTTGTATATGAAATTACGGGTCGGAAAAAATTTTAATTGATTAAGTTAATTACAATAACAATTAAAAAGAAAAAAAATACAAATACAAACTTTTGCAATCATAAAACTGTAAAACTATAAAAACGTAAAATATTAACTGTAAAACCGTAAAATCTCAGCAAAAGAGTAAATGTAAAATAATAATGTAGTCATTCGCACATGTAAGAGCTGAGGGAAATAAGGGCCGTTGGATTAACTTATTCATCTATCTTGGACTCTGTTAAGTAAGATCAAGGCACTGTGCAAGCGTCAGATTGAAATTCGACTATCCAATAAGTCGATTTAATAAGTCGTAAATTAAATAGAGACCTATTTAAAATCAGTTATATGAGATAAAAACAGTTTAGATGAGATTTATATATGAGATAAAAAACAGTTTATATTAGATTAAAAATCTTCTTGACAGTCCTGATTCAGGGGGACACATGTATCAGACGGAATAAATTACAACCGTTTGATATAAGTATAAATATGCAATCTCAGCCGTTTGATATAAAGTAAAATAATCAATCTCAGTCGTTTGATATAAAATAAAATAATTAATCTCAGTCGTTCTTTATGAGACTGAGTTGTATTGTATAATAGATTTTATAGCCTAAAAATCACTTTTGTACAAAAAGACTAAGATACCCTTAATAGACGCACTACGGCTCACTTACTCGGTGATTCACTTTGTATCAATTTGTGTATTGCGATGTACGAAATTCAATAATGATGCATGATTTTTATGAATGCTTATGTGCATCACGATGCACAAATCATGAATCATGATGCACACAATCATGCATCAAAATCTCACATTTCATAAAGCTGCATCGGGACTCCAAATTGATGAATCGCAAATCCAAATTTATACATTGTGATTGAAATTTGATGCATCATGATGCAAACCTGTTTCGATTGCATCTCTGCATCTTTTTCGTCTTCTTCTTCCTCATCCTCCTCCACCTTCGTCCATTCAGAAAAATACTTTAACCCAGCTCAGGTCGATCGTTGTTTCGTTGCCGCAATAATGGTGATTTTCGAACAATTTAAGAAGAATACGTTGGAACCGTGGAAAAAAAATGTTAGTCAAAGCTATGAAAGGAGCTGATCTAGACATTTTAAAAACAATATTTCGAAAGTGGACTTTAGCTGTTGAAAAAAATGGTATTGCATCGATTAAAATATTGGAAAAAGGGATCGACTAGCAATAAAACAACTTAAAATAGTTGATCCATTAATAGAATGATAAAGTGTGAAATTCAGGTCGGTCTACTTTGATAAATTTACAACAAGTAAAGCTCCCAATACTTTTTTAAAAAATTAGAAAAAGACACTTAGGGTAAAAAGGACGAGTATACCCTTAATGAACCAAACACTAACGCAAAAACATCAGTTCCTGCATTGTGATGCATGATTATGTACATCACAACGCATGATTTTGAATCGTGATGCATGATTCTAATTTGTGTAACTACTATTTCCATTTCATAGCGATGCATCACGATCCCGAATCAATGTATAGCGTTTGAAAATCGATGTATCATTACTCAAATTGGTTTCATATGCATCTCTTCAGCCTTCTTCTTCCTCGTCCATTAATACTTCCTCTTCCTCCTTCGTCAATACATAATCCTTCATGTTGATCCTTATTTCGTTACCCCAACAATTATGATTTTTGAACAAATTATATATAAGTGATGATCGCGGCTTAAAGATTTTGTTGAATATTTTGTTGAAGAATTAGGCACTTGCGGTAATTGATAGTAATTAGTGGAGAAGCAATTGATGAAGATTACTTGATGAAGAAATTTGAAAGTCTGAGAGAAAAACAAGCAAACTCAACGTTGATGGCAGAAGGGCATTATTGGAACAATTTTATAAATGTGATTTTTTCCGTTTAAAAAAAGGAGGGCATCAAAGCGGTTAAAATTTAGCAAAAGGGACCAACCATCAATTTCCCAATGATAAAAAAAATTTAGGCCTTTGTGCCCAACAAAGAATTATGGGAGAAGTTCATGCCGGTCTTTGGATGATTTATAACCGCTTTAAGCACATATATATTTTTCTTAACTGAAAAAAGGCACGTCATGCATCGGGATGCATAAACTAAGGCACTTTAATGCATCGCGATGCATGAAGTGACTTTTTTCGATTATGAAAAATTATACTCCATCCATTCCGAGCAAAAAATCAATTATTTTATTTTTGGATATTTCATTTAAATAGTCCACTTTAAAAATTAAGGCATAAAATTGTTTTTAATTACTAATGGACAACTAAAAATGTCATTTTCTTTAAAAAAATGTCTTTCAAACAGAATTCTTTATCCAGATCATAGGGAGTAAGTGTAAAGTAGTTGAAAATTATGAAAAGGGAGCTGGCCACAATTTTTCCAAAAAATATATCTTAGCTAAGGCACGATACCTCGCTCAACTGGTTTTTTTGTTGGTAAATTTGCGGGTCCATTTTTCAAAATTTTCAACTGCTTTACACCCCCTATGTTATTAGAAAATTTTGAGTCGATCCTCCCTAGATAATTTTTAACCACTTTATACACTTATATTTTTCCGTGATCGAAAAAAGCACGTCATGCATTGCGATGCACAAAATAAGACACTTTCATGCATCACGATGTACAATTGTTGAATCGTTATCCATGAAGTGTTTTTTTTTTGTTACCAAAAAATATAGGAGTGTAAAGCGGTTGAAAACTTTGAAAAATTACTGGCCCGCAATTGTTCATATACCTTTTTTCATATCTAGAGAGAGACACTTCATGCATCGCGATGCATCAAATCATGCACTATGATGCATCAATTGTACATCATTATGCATGAAAGTACCTTATTTTATGCATTGCAATGCATGACGAGTCTGTTTTCGATTATAAAAAAATATAGAGATGTAAAACAATTAAAAATTATCCAGATGGGACCATCCCGAATTTCTCTCAAAATAATTCTCGAGTGAATAAATTGATGCAAAGAGATTATGAAAATATTCGAGTTGGTCCACTTTAGTAGATTTTCAACCGCTCTAGTCTACATAATAATAATATTCAAACCGCTATTGTCCACTTTTGTGTTTCGCGATGACAAATTGTAGACACTTCAATTTCGTACCCCGCGATATAATGTCGTACAACAATTACAACATATATTTTATAAAACAATATGACAAACAAACGTTACTTTTCATTAGAGTTACATGTAGCTGGACTTAACAAAAGTTAAAATGACAATTACAAAACATCACAAGGGCCTAACTAAAACAACAAATTTGGTCATCAAAACCAAAGATGGAGTCGCTCCCCATGCATGGGAGCCGCTTCATCCCCTTCTCCTCTCTAGACACGCTGAAACGATGTCGTTTCCTTCAGCCGCCTCGTGCATCTTGAGCTGTCTCACTCCCAGGCTTCCACCTAGCACGTAGCACTGATTGTGAGAGAACGTTGTTGTTTAATCGACCGTTCTTCTCCTATAAATAGAGGCTTCGGCTCTCATTCCTAGACACCCATCACACACCCACACTTCACACCACACATTACACCACAAATTCACTCTGCATTCACACAACACACTCATACTCACATGCTTTCCCAAAGCCTCCTCTGCCTAAAAAACCGAAGAACAAGAAAGTCACCTCGTGCCCGAAGCGAGCCATCTGAAGATCCTGTTTTTGCCCCTAGCAAGCCGATCACACACACACACATCACATACACACACATAAAAAAAGACTTCCTTTCTCGGAAGGACAGCGGAAGCACACTTAAAGTTTTCGAGCGCCTAGTGGGCTAAAGCCTAGGTATATATATCGAGTCAGACATTCACGCTATAAGAGGTAAATATTAATTTATTGTCTTGTCCTGTTAATATAAATATAAAATATTAATATTATGAATGCTATGTAAATAATAAATATAATGTAAATAAAGTAATTAATTATACATGATATATATATATATATATATATATATATATATATATAAACACATAACCGTTACTATACCCAAAGAACATTAAGAACAAAACAATGCTATTTTCAATATGCATATAGATAAAATATACTTTCTGGATCGACTATATACACTTAAAAGTATATTAATTTATTTAAACCCTAAAACAAAACAGAAAGGGTGAGTTGAGTGTTTAACCCTTTTCCAACTCGTAACCTTCCGAACCTACACACTTTCTGGTAAATTGGGTTTTCTCCGTTTAATCTTAAAATAGAGGTGACGAATCTCTACATACATACATTTAGAGTCCACAACAATACTGAACGTATTCCACGCGCTCTGATGTTTTTTGAAACACGTTGTCATCTTTAAACGTGACGACACAAGTTTCGAAACAGGGGTTCTCACACAAATGTCTGCATCGTTTGATCTCAAATGATGCATCACGATTTTCTCAAGGTGTAGCGGCACACAATTATTTTCACAAAAAAATAATTACAATCCGAATATTGTTGAATTGACTAAATAAGCATAAACACATTGGTTATAAAAAGAAGTAGTAGTAAACTAGTAATGCCCAATTATAATAGTAAAATAGTTTC
Source organism: Codonopsis lanceolata (assembly GCA_013146195.2). Classification (NCBI taxonomy): domain Eukaryota; kingdom Viridiplantae; phylum Streptophyta; class Magnoliopsida; order Asterales; family Campanulaceae; genus Codonopsis; species Codonopsis lanceolata. The sequence continues at coordinate 47,194,047 of CM028384.1, read as the reverse complement.
TTTTTCCATTTTGATGGTCAAAAATCACAACAAAAAAAGATGGATGGAAAAAGAAAAGTGGAGATGAGAAAGAATGATTATCATAGAAAAAGAATCGTGGAAAAATCGGTAAACGAAGGCGTTCCTCGTGAGAGAGAGAGAGAGAGAGAGAGCAATTTTGAAAGACAATTCTTCTTTCCAATACAAGGCCTAATCGTTTAGCTCTCCTCCATGTGAGTTTAACAATCAACTGAGGTTTCGTAGCAGTTTTGAAAGACAGTTCTTCTTTCCAAAACTTTGTCTAGCTCTCGTTCATCTGATCAACAGTCAATCGAGGTTTTTTTATTTGGATAAGTAGAATGAGCATCAAGTATATCGACGTTGTTAAGTTATTAACTATTCAGTTTTGCCATTTGCCGAAACATGTTCTATGTATTTTGTTGGACCAAACTTAGAAATTAAGCATGATAGCAACTATTCGAGATCGAAAGGACGAATCGAATGCCTAACCTCTTCCTGATTATAACTTAGCCCCGAATCTTAGAATCTAATATTTCCTCCATTTCAGGAGGCAACTCATGTTGTATTTATTTTAGAGTCCATTTAAAATCGAACATATTTTACTTACTTAAGTTTTGAAACTTTTCGTTTCTCACACGTGAGGGGGATTCAAAACGGGATTCTCACACAAGGCCACATCGTATGGCTCTTCTTTATTTGATCAACAGCCAACCGTGGTTTCTTCATTTAAATGAGCACAAAGTATGTTAATGTTGTTAAGTTATTTACTATTCAGTTTGACACATGCTACATTAGCTTGTTCCCTACCCCTTCCCCACTATTTTTTAAAATTAGTTATGCATTTTTTATGACCTTTTTGACGACCTAGTTGTAGGCTGTCAATGTATTGAATTTTGATTCGAATCCGATCTGAATCGATTCGAAATTTTGGATATGGATTTGTATAATGGTCCAATAACCTGAATCCGAATCTGATAATATATTTTTTAACGGATCGGATATAAATTTAGCTATATCCAATCCGTTAAGGATCCGATCCGAAAATAATATATTTTTTATTATACATATACATAGTATAAACAATTATATATGTATGTTGTCTTTTGATTTTCCTCCATTTTATATTCTAATTGTTTTTTATTCATATAATTATATTTCGGATCAAATCGGATATTTAATCGGATATGTTAACTGATATCAGATTCGGATATAGATTGGCATACACTTTATCCATCCGATTATCAGATTGGATCGGATCCGTGATATAGGGTGTAACGACCCGAGCCCGAGAGCCCGATCCGCTACGTGTAGCCCACACACTGGCCCACTGAGCACGCAGCACCTTGGGTCATCAGGCCTACCACAAGCCAACCCAAAAGTCTATGGATGATGTTGGTGCTCAGTAGTAGCGCATGACTACCTTATAAATCAAACACAAGTCCCACATCCACCCGATGTGGGATTGGGGTATTACAATCTCCCCCACTCAAATCCTTGACGTCCTCGTCAAGTCCGAATCATACCCCAGGCGATGCAGGAATCAAGAGGTGGCTCGACGGGGATCAAGAGTGGTTCTCACCTTCGGTGTCATGTAGCACTTTGGCCCGCACAAAGACTTTGTTCCCACATTTCCTGGTCGGGATCCGCCTGATACCATTTGTAACGACCCGAGCCCGAGAGCCGGTCCGCAATGTAGCCCACACACCGCCCACCGAGCACGCAACACCTTGGGTCATCGAGGCCCACCACAAGCCGACCCAAAAGTCCATGGATGATGTTGGTGCTTAGTAGTAGCGCATGACTACCTTATAAATCAAACACAAGTCCCACATCCACCCGATGTGAGATTGGGGTATTACATAGGGTTTCGGACTGAATTCGAATTTACCTATCTATTATACAATAGAGCTCAGTAGGATAAAGAACGGCTAAGATTGATTATTTTACTTTATATCAAACGGTCCCTCTGCATCCCCCTCTCCCTATACAACTACAACTCCTCTTTCCTTTCCGAGTGTTTCTCCGGCAGTTCACGTCTTCCAATTCCAATGGGTTTCTTCTCCTTTTACAGTTTAAAATTAAGATATGTATGTGATTTTTTTGGTAAGAAGATTCTTGCTGAGGTGAAGAAAAAAAATAAAAAAATTATTTAGATTTGATTTCGAAAATATTAGGAGTACTAATTAAAAAAAATTATTGTAAATTCATCAACAAGCAAAAGCAATTTTTTCTGTAATCAAAATCTAAATTAATTTGTTTTTTTTTCAAACTCATTAGCTTAAAGGCGTTAAAAATCTATCACGAAAATAAGCCACATGTCTCATTCTAATTAGTAATGCGTGAAAAGATACAAAAGAGTGGTACATGATATTGTTAGCACCTACTCGAGAAGCACCCAAGTTAATCTATTGGGGCACGGGCACGGGCTATAATATATGAAACACAATTTTAGACTCTTTTAAAACATGATTAATATATATATATATATATATATATATATATATATATATATATATAGATTTATTCTTCCTACACGCGCCGTGCCATGGGCACGGGCACGAACTGTAATTTATTCCCCGCACAACCCTTATTGGGTTTTTCTTACAAAATATGTTTGGTTTTTTTATTTTGTTAAAACTACTCTAAAAGAAAAAAATTGTTTTTATTACTGTTTTTATTTTAATTTTTAATATATTTTTTAATACATCGTTCTCAATTATGGGGCGTGTCAGTATTCGAATAAATGTCGATATATCCAAGAATGTTGTTAAGACCATTTTTTTATTGTTTAATACATTTTAATTATTTAATGAAAAATATATAAAACACAATTTTCGACTCTTTTTGAAACATGATTAAAATATATATTGATATATTCTTCCTACTCGCGTCGTGCCATGGGCACGGGCACAAAGACTAGTATTCGATATATATCTGATCTATTGACAGACCTATCTAGTTGTGCATTTATTCACCTCATTAATACCCGAACCTTTTTTATTTAGTACCTCTAAAAGAATACTAGTACCAAGGTTTTAAAAATCGTTAGGCGGCCGCTAGACGGCACACTAGCGCCTAGCGCCTAGGGGACTAATCGGGGTGTAATCGGGGCCTAGGCGGGGCCTAGAATTAAGGCATAATTACCATTTTTTTTTTGATAATTTACATCAAAAATCAAACACATTGACTACAAATTTAATTTTTTTATATTTGTCATTTTATCAAACACTTGTCTATATTAGTAAAATGAACAAAAATATACAAACCTACATTTAATCCCAATTGTCAACAACCCCAAAGCAATAAACCAGCCAAGTTTAGAACTAAAAACAAAAAAAAATTACTTTACCTACTTACTGCTCCTACAACCCACAGTTTAACATATCTTTGCTAATACCTTCTCATTCTAAATTACGAATCTCGAGACAGCCCCCTTCTTTTTCATCTTTTTTTCTTCTTCTTTCTTCTATCTATCTGGCAGACTAGCAACGTAGGTGCCGACTTGGTCGATTAGGCGGCAACTAAGAAAGTCGCGGCGATAGAGAGGGGCCTAGCGCCTAGGCGGAACTAGGCGAGGAGTTTTAGAACACTGACTAGTACTACTCATTTTTCTCGTGATTTGTGTACAATAAACATTAAAAAAATAATTATTCATGATACACGTATTATGTGAATATTTTACGAACATTTTGCACTATAAATTTTCTCTTTTTATTCTTAAAACATATTTAAAGAGTGTTTCGTTGAAAACAGGGCCGTTCCTGGGCATAGTCCAAAGGGGCGACCGCCTAGGGTCCAAAAACATTAGGGGCCCAAATTTTATTCATATGTATAGTATATATATATATATATATATATATATTGATATATCAATATATATATATATATATATATATATATATATATATATATATAATATAATATCAATAAATATTAAAAGGGATGAAAAATTGCCAATTGGAAACGACTTAGTTTTGAATACGATAGGATGCGACAGCCAGCAGACAATTAGACGAAAGGGCGGCAAACAACAAACCCTCCACCTCGAGATTCTCAATCTCTTCAGTCTTCCCTATGCTATGGCCGTCAGATTTTTCACTCCACCTTCAGTTCGAATTTCAATAATTCCTCTTCCAGCAGTTCAATTTCAAAGCAAGAAAAACTTCCTCACAGTCACACTCTGGGCCTGTTTCTCAAACTCGAAGCCACCGGTGTTGGTGAAGACAAAGAGGACTAATGATATATATATATATATATATATATATATATATATATATATATATATATATATATATATATATAATCAATAAATATTAAAAGGGATGAAAAATTGCCAATTGGAAACGACTTAGTTGTGAAGACGACAGGATGCGACAGCCAGCAGACAATTAGACGAAAGGGCGGCAAACAGCAAACCCTCAACCTTAAGATTCTCAATCTCTTCAGTCTTCCCTATGCTATGGCCGCCAGATTTTTCACTCCACCTTCAATTCGAATTTCAACAATTCCTCTTCCTGCAGTTCTATTTCAAAGCAAGAAAAACTCTCTCACAGTCACACTCTGGGCCTGTTTCTCAAACTCGAAGCCACCAGAGTTGGTGAAGACAGAGAGGACTAATGATATAGGTCGGTACTCCGTACTTGTCCAATTTATTTATTTTCTTTATTTCAATTTCAATTTTCAATTTTTTTACCCCTCTTCGAGCCTTCGACTCTTTTCTGTTTTAGACCCTAAACCATCAAACGCATATTTTTTGGTTTAAGGTTTTTAGGGCTCGTAAATTACTATTTTGTTGATCCACAATTTCTTTTCAAAATCTCATAGTCTAAAAATTGTGTAAGTAGATTATAAATTTACAATATTTTTTCTTTATTATATATATGTTGGTGTAGCAAGCAATCTAGCTTTATTTGATCTCTGAATCTCTCATATTGCTGATGTCTGGGCATGCGGTATTTCAGTGTCAACCGTGAACCGTTACTAGTGGTTTCCATTTTCCTAGTAGCTGAGGCTGAGGCGTTCAGCCTGAACTGCTTAACAACTGCTTGTTTTTCATATTCCAGGTGCTCTCGATTCTTTTTTAATATCATAATATGTTGTATAAAAACGTCTTTCTAGAAGTGAAAAAAGAAAAAAAAACCGAGTAGAACAATTAGTAGAATCACAAAGAGGAGCTATCGATAAATTTGTTTTAAAAAAAGCAGGCTCTTCTAATGACGGATTGGATTTGGATGATGGTAATATTGAACTATCTATTGAGAATTTAATGCATTAAGAAGTTTATTTGCAAATTGAAAGTTTTATTTGTTATTGGTATTCATAACTACACAATTATGTATTATCGATTCGTTGGGGCCCTTATTCGTTATTTTGCCCCAGACCTTTGAAATGTCAGGAACGACCCTGGTTGAAAAACATAATGTTCATACATAGGTACTAGGTAGACAAAAAATTAGTAGTATACTAGAAAATGATTATTGAAAGTATGGACTTTTTAATACTACGGGTAGAAAGCTTTTCGGGAAATGAGTCTAGATGGTCGAAATAAGAAGTGAACTTCAAAAGTAGAGTGGTAATTAGGTATTAATAGATAGTTTTAGGTTAGATCATTATATATTAGTATAATGAATAATGATCTAAATTAAATTATTTATTAATACTCAATTGCCACCCTTAAGTAAAAGCATGCTAATATTTTCTTGCAGCAGTGGTAGTACGTTAAAAGCATCCTTATTGTTAATTCTTTTTATACATCTTTTTAGCAGAGCCTCATTGTTACCTATACATTTTTCTCTTTTTACCCATTTAAGAATATTTCTTCTCATTGTATAATATTCTTACACATCTCTTTAGTTCGATCCAACAAAAAAAATATTTCATTTTGCCCCCCAAACCGGTTACACACATACTGATAGGAAGATTCTTATTTTTTCTTCCTATTTAGAAAAAAAAAATCTCTCTCTCTCTCGCCTAATTGGCTTGCTGGCTTCATAAGAAGATTACTCTCAATTGTATATTCCCTTTTCTTCATAAGAAGACATACTAGGAGGACTTAAAAACATATAATGAGGATGCTCTAATACCAAGCACCTAAAAATGAAAAAAAAATTCAGAAATTATTTTTTAGAAGTTATTTAAAAAAATATTTTTCGTAAAACAAATGGAACCTTAATGGGCGGTCTAGATAAACAAATAACATAAACAAAAATAGTCACCTTTAGTTATGGGTCATCCATAAATCATTTTGTTTGGTGGTGTGTCATATGAGATCCCAATCTCAATAAAAGCGTCATTTATGTTCTCAATACACGTTTGGTCTAATTTGCCGTTCTTTTCTCTCAAGTCATAGCAATTAACTATTAAATATTTTATCCTTTCCAAATGGTTATCTCTTTTCAATTTATTTGGCTATATTTTTCAACCTCCATAATTTCTAGATATGTGTAATTTACTGACAATTATTTTGAAATGGCAAAACCCTCTATTTGGCCACTCAATTTTTCAAAAACTTGCAAGGCGACCACCGAAAGTTTAAAACTTGCAATGAGGCCACTAAACTAAATTAATGTTGCAAGCTTGTCCATATTTTGGACGACCGTTAGCTCCACCATTAAATCTGAGTGAAATCCCTATATTGCCCCTCTTTAAATTGAAAATTATTCTTTTTATGTGTCATTAAAAACCCAAAGGGGTTCAATTGAAACATCAGGTAATGGGAGGTAATTGGTTTAAATGAGATAGAGTAATAGGGTAATTTTGCAATTAATTCAGCCAATCTGCCAGCCTCCAAGCCGTCCTCCATTAGTTTGGGTTTCTCTCACTTCGTCGATCACAACCCATCCACTCGCCGTCGCTCCGGTCACCACCGCCGTCCACTCCAGCCATTCACGACGGCGGCAAGCCGCTTTCTCCCCCCAGTACGCCTAATCGCTGCCTCCAAGCCCCAATTCGTCAAAAAAACCCAACACAAAAGTCGTCATTCCGCCCCCTACTCTACTCACAGGTCACCACTCACCACCGCCACATACTCCACTCACAGCAACCCATCACGCGATCATCACCACACTTGCCGCTCACCGCCTTTCGGCCGGACGTTCTCTCTTCGCACATCTCCTCCTTGTCGCCTGCTTTTTGGGCCTGGGCCTCTAGCCGAGCTCCACCATTAAGTCCATCATCCAAGCCATTTCGCCTTCCAAGCCGCCCTCCATCGGTTTGGGTTTCCACTCACTCTCGTCAATCACAACCCATCCAGCTCGTCGTCCACTCGGCTTAAGAACTTCTGGGTGAGATAAGGCGGATCACGGAGGTGGCTTCGCCGGCGGCTATGAAGATCGATAAAGGTGGGAGGGAGGCCGCTGGGTGTGAAGATCTGAAGCCCCTCGTACTCTCTTTGTCTTCTTTCTTCCCTAAATTTTCACTCAGATTAAAGTCGATTCTTTGAACTCTTCGTCTTCTCGCCGACCACCGTGGAAGCTGAGGATGAAGAAATCGATACCTAAAGAGAGATTCAGACATGGGTTTGATTTTTGGGTTTGATCTGGGTTTGATAGATGAAGAAATCAAACTCTCAAGTGATGTTTATTTTTTAAAATTATAATTTGACCCATTCTCTTTATACAAATAGCAAATGTAATTTATTTTTTTTCAGTTAGACCCCTTAAATTTCTAATATCAGACAAGAAATTGTATTTAGAAGGGTAAAATAGGTAATTACATGATTTAACGGCCAAATTTAACGGCCGTCCAAAAAATAGGCTCGCTTGCATCCTAACTAATGTATAATGGCCTCATTGCAAGTTTTAAACTTTCGGTGGCTGCATTGCAAGTTTTTGAAAAGTTAGGTGGCCAAATAGAGGGCTTTGACTTTTGAAATAGGCGGTTCAAATTAAAAGTACCCATGATGTGATAATATGTGGAGTATTAATTATTTCAGTGAAAATTTCGCACCAAAAAGTGTAGAAATTAGCCAAAAATGGCTGTATTTTTTTGGGGAATAAAGTTGAAAGTATGTTTTCTTTTTCAGCTTGATCAAGACTTCTTGGCCATTTCTCCACATCATTAGTGGTGTTCTCCATCGGTGTCACAATAATAAGTCGTTTAATTTTAACGCATCTTTTTTTCTTTTTCTTTTCCTATTTTAATTTAGCATCTAGCGTAGTCACGTCCTCAAATATAAATAATACAAGAATCAAGCGATATTCGGTACTTGACCACTACTGAGTTCATGCGTAGAGATCTATTTAGTATGATATCACGTGTTTAACTGTTACCAAGTACCTATTTGGCTATTTCATCGGATCAGTGGCATGCTCAACGACATGAGCGAAGATTAATCTCAATCCCAATTCAATTTGAGTACACCCCGTTGGGGGAGGGAGGGAGAGAGAGTAACTTCTCTATGTGAACTGTCGTCCCATTGGATATCCAAGGGGTCAATTAAATTTTATGGAGTTCTATCCAAAACATCTCATCGTAACAAGTTGAATGTAGTTTAAGCAACATAAACTTAATGATTTAATTGGTGGGTACCATCTACAACTATCCTTAATTATTACAAAAAAGGAATTAGCATCGCCAATTAGACGTGAAAGTGTAAAAATTGAGTATCACTTTGGATTTACATTTTTCAGAAGAAAAAAAATATCTGCAATGCAGTTGTAGATATGACGTGTTAACTAATTTTTTTCACATTCTCGATAAGACATTCAATTTTTCACATTCTAGACGATAATGTGAATACATCTTAATCAACATTTAAAAAAAAAAAAACTTTTGCGGTTAGTCGATCCATTTTCTTTAATTTTTAAATTATTTGCAGTCGAATTTGACATGAGTGGTGAGAATGCCGACACATGACATCATATAAAGAGTTAGATTGTTGATGCTCTAAGAATGGAAAGATTCATAGGAATCTCAAATTGCATAATAAGGACAAGTTATAGAGATAATTAATCAAAAATATAAATATAAACCCATTGATCATAAATTATGAGATAAGATCCAATGGTGGAGACAAATATTATGCCAAAACCATCCTACTCTCTGAAGTGATTGCTCACATTCAGCTTGACTGATTAAAGCCATATATAGACAATTGAAGAAGTGATATTCTTAATCCGGGAAAACTAGGGCAACCACAAGTGTACAAATTCATAAAGATTAAAGGGCATCGGGAACTTTCTGCCTTGCTCCTTTGCATGAACAAAGAAGAACCATGCGTAGGATATATGGTAGAAAAGGAAAAAGAAAGGATGGCCTACATGTTGAGTACGTACGTTTCCATCATTTGAATTTTGAAAGATGGTAAGGTGGACAAAGGAATTAGCGAATGGATGTGGTATCTATATCTTAATCTTTGCTACAACTATAGGGAGGATTTATCATGCATTTATGTGGTTGTTGTTATAAACTTGCAAGATTCTTTTTAGTGTTGTCATCTCGGACTGATTATGAAAGATTTTATGCATATTTCTTGTTTTATGAATTACCATTCTCAGCTATCTCATGCACCCTCAGATATATATAATGTTTAAGATAGTGGAGTCATCTCTAATCAAAACCAACTCATAACTTCACTTAAACAGTTTCCATTTGTATAAATTTATAATCCTTACTTAATTGGCCAAAAACAAAACTTGGGTGTCGTTTGGTAGCCAGGATTAAAGCCAAATAGGATTAATAAGCGACTTCTCTGATGTTTGGTATGTAATAAGTGGTCGGGACTAATAACACGAGTTATCCAGATAAAGTCATTATCCCCTCACTATTAATACCAAGGGGGAGGGTGGTATTATTAACGCCCTCACTAAAAAAAATTAGGATTAACATTTGTAATCTTAAAACTACCCACGATATACAAGTGATGATTGATAGCAACGACACTAATAATGCTGAAATTAATAATAATGTTTATCCTTATACGACTACCAAACAAGCCCTTGGACTATTGATTGCAACTTATCATAAGAGCCTAAGAAGGTGGGCTGTCCACACATTTGGGTAAATCTCTAATAATTTTAACCAACTACAGAAGCTACCCAATTATTTCTCGCTTTATTGAACAGAGATTTGAATTAACCTTAATTAGCACTATAATAATACTCCAGTAACAACTCCACCACCATCCGTTCAGTTCATTATTCTATTTTAAAATATTTTATTTAAAAAGTTTATTTTAAAAAACTATGATTACAAGTTTCATAATATTTCATCATTAACTATTAATGACTTGTGTTGTAAGTATATTAACCGTGCTCAAGTATTTTTGTATATTATCAACTCCAATACCATTAAGGCAAAAACTTAGGAAATACGAATAAGCAAAATTTTAGGAAAGATGGTCTTACGAATATTTTATGTAAGATATATAAATCTCTTTGACTCAACGCATCGTTGTTAGTGGGTTGAGTCTTCATCTTATGACTTCAAATCAGTCCCTCTTCTTTTTCCTCTCCCTCTTATCCAAACATCACGTCCCGCTTCCATTCATCCTGGAAAAAAATAATCAGTGTCGTGTTTGGCCCTAATTGGCCAAACACTGCAGTAATGTTGGGTTGGTGCTTGCCGAACACCATATATATATGTGTGTGTGTGTGTGTGTGGAAGGTTTCAATGGTTAGTGAGATATTATTTTTTATATAAGGCGGACACTTTGATCCGACCAACCGTGTATTGGTAGATTGAGTTGTAAGAGAGTGGGGATCCGTCTTATATATTCGATCTCACATGAGACCTACTCTAATATTAATATACTCCCTCCGTCCTAAAATTATTGTTGTGCTTTCTTTTTTCGTTCGTCCTAAAAAATTGTCTTGTTTGTAAGTATCTTTTTTAGGATATCACTTTAACCATTTTACTTTTATTTTTTCTTCTTACTTTAATTATGAGTTACATGCATATAGTTTTTAAAGATGATATACTGCCCAAGCACGAGCTATCCTCACGTGCCAACTTTATAAGGCCCATGCCTAGCTAGCAAAACTATTCACGATAACTAGGCATTATGATCTATTACATACAAGCCAATACCAAAACATAGCTTATGTGCCAAGACACTGTGAAAGGTTACCATATATGGGCAGGACACTTGCCTTATTCATTCCTGATATCTCGCGGTCAACCGCGTATCAGGCCTAAAATCTAGGGATTCTCTCCTTGTTGAACAAGATAACTAAGGAAACCGAATCCTGGTCGGATTCAACCACAAAAGGGCCTATAAGTACTCCTCCACATATCATAACAAGGTACACGCATTCATACACTCATCCTCTCTGTATAATGCACTCGATACTTACTCTCACGCCAAACTCATTTCTTTTTTGATATCCTACCCAATTCGAGGGCGGCCCAAGTTGAGATTTTGCCACATCAAAAGAAAACTACATTATACTTATATTAATATTCAAGTCAATTATTTATACTTAATCTGTATAATGGATAAAACATAATACTCAATTCTTATACCCTGATAATATTTTAAAAACGGAGGAAATAATAGTAGTAGTTGTATAATTTTCACCCGTACGGAGGGAAGTATTATTTTGGCTAACGACAAAGATCGGCTATAATTTATAAATAATCGAAAATGAAGGCCTTGATCAATATTTTGTCTTCTAGTGAACCACATTGTATGCTTCATTAGCGCGTCACTTTCATATATAGCTTTCTTTGAAATAATGGAGCACAAGAAAAACAAAATAGAATTGCCATGTTTTGATTTTAACCGGATATTTTTAAATAAAATATCTATATACATCAAAATTTTATTAGAAAAATACTTACTTTTAACTCAAAACTAAAGCATGACAATAATTTAAGAATATAAGGAGTATATTTTGTAATAATCACAACTAAGAATATGGGAAAATATACATCTTCTGGAAGTCCTCTTACTAAATTGTAATTACTAACCATTAACTGCATAATTATTATCCAATTCGTTCCAACACAAATGACTTATTTTGAATTTTTAAAATTGTTTTTTTTTTAAATTTGACCTGTATTTTTAAATGTTTTTCAAAACTATGAAATACATTATTTGTGGTACTTTTTTGTGTGGCTTAATTTTTTTTATTGTTAATAGTTAAATAAAAATATACTTAATTATCAATTAAATTTTTGTTTAAATGGCTTTGAAAAGTCAATAATAGGACTGTTATTCTGGATCAGAGGGAGTTAATTTAAGAATACCCACCTTTTGTATTATTTAGAAAACAATCAAAATTAATTATTTTTGAGAATATAAAAATAAATTTGAATATCACTAATAATAAACTCCTTGTAAGATTTAGATATTTGGATTTTGACTTATTCTCTTATGGATTTGTCGACTTCTCTTTATATCTTTCTTACTTTTTGTTAATCATTATAACTTTTTTTTAAACATAAAAGTTAATCTCAAAACCATCGTATCAAACACATTGTATAAAAAAAATAGCGGTCCAAAAAAAAGTACACCCACGCACTTGGAAAACAATGGAGCAAATTAAGACCACAAAAAACAATGGGTAAAGGGAGCATGGTGGGAGTTTAATTGGTAAAAAGATGATCGAGGCTACTTGATATTTGGAGGACCTTAGCAACTTTTGTGGCCAAAAATTATTTTTCTTTGAATTTTGGCCAGTTTTCAAAAAAAAAAACAAAAACAAAAACAAAAATTATCTTGTTTACAAAGTATACATTTTTATCTATTGTTTCATTTAGACACGAATTAATTTTCACAATTGCATAAGCAATGTTATTTATTAACATAAATCTATTAGGGGTTGTGCCATCATTGAAACATAATTAATCACGTTAAAGATGTGATGACCTTATCGTATTGTCCAGGTCGGAAGTAAAGCTGGTGACGTGGATTACTTGACTAGAATGAAGGCTGATAATCTGGCAAAATGAACAAACGCGGTTAAGAAGTCGGGGGTTTCAGACTCAAAGCCTCCAACGTGAGAGTGAGATTTCCAGTGAAAGATATATAGTAAATGCAAAGGAGAGCAGTTATGGTTATTAGTTCAAGCGGAATAAGTGTGATAAGTGTAGTATGATATAAAACTGACTTTAAGACATAACTGTAGTGAATGTCTCTTATTTATACCTGAAAGTGGTTATGACGTCGAGCTTTCTTGATGAAGGAGAAATAAGCGTTGTTCTCTAACGCCTGTCGGGCTCTGTTGGGCCATACTGCATAGACATGTCAGTGTAGGCGGTTCGACCAGGTTGCGTGTGAGAGGCTTTTTAACAGAAGTTGCAACCGTTCAACTGCTTTTGTAGACTTTTCACTTCGTCGACAATCATTGTCGGTCTAGATCGAGCGAGGGCTCGCCAATAAAGGGAGAGGCCTTTGAATACCGACTCAGGGCAATTAGTTTTTAGGGACCGCTTGACTGTATTTGTGTATGACTTCCTCGGCTCAATTCATTCGGGACCGAGGTGTCCAGATCGACATACATGGTTGCCAGCTGGCGGTGGGCCCTGCTGACGAGGTGGTCTCGAGTCGAGTCCCTTCAATAGTATTTGTTTGAGTAATTTATGTATAGCTTAAAGATATTCTTGTATTCTCTTCGTTTTTAAATTATCGTTCTCTTTTGCTCGACACGTTATTTAAGAAAAAATAATTGATTGTATTATAAATATTAGTGAAATATGTGATTTTGTTTAATGTCCTTTAACATGGTCAACTAGCCATAGTTTAAGAAGATAGAAAAAATAAAGGTAAAGTGGTAAAAATATTTTCTTAAAATAAAAAATTTTGAAAAATATAATTATTTTTTATATATATATATATATATATATAAAAATAAAAAATATAATATATATATATATATATATATATATATATATATATATATAATGGTTAAAGCTTACGAGTAGCTTAAATAACTTTTTCTATTTGGAATGCAAAGCCGAAAATTGACAAGACATTTCATGAAACTAGCAATCATGTCTTCTTTTTCTATTTGGAATGCAAAGCCAAAATTAAACTACTTTAAGCTAAAGTTTGATTCGACGCAATTTACATTTATGATACTCCCCCTACTTAAATTTTTTTTTTCTGTTTACTAATTAAATATTTTGATAAAAAATTAACGTGTATTTTTTCTTAAATTATAAAACATGTAATAACCAATAGTCCGTCTGTTTTCAAATTATCGTTTTTTTTTTTCGTCCGTTGATGTGGTAAAAACTTTAGTGTTGGATCGTCCGATTGATGCGAATGATATATGTAGACTTAGTTATATAGATATGATCTCTTATCAATATTTCTAAGAGCACAAAACACATTTAGTTGGAGTGTAATACTTGATCTCGCGAAACCATTTTAACGTGAGAATAAGTATCGTGTAAGATAAAAAACAATTTGACAGATGTTTAAGACCGTAAAGAGTATGCGTGCCTTATTCAGGGTTTATGAAGGGGTATTTATAGGTCCTCAATATCCTAAAATCTGTTTATGATTCACTTATATAGTTACCTAGTAGGTTTAAGAGGAAATTCCTAAATTATAGACATGATAGACGGCTGACGGCGAGGATGTCGGAGCAGACATGTCATGTGCCCTGCTCGAATAAGGAAACTTGGTACCTGTCTTGTAGAGCAAGTCTCTGAGATTCCCTACTCCGTGATTACCTGGGCGAGCATGACTTTGCTCAGCTGCATGATGTAAGTCTGATATTGATAAATGTGATCCCCGGGCAAGGCCCTTGCTTAATTAGGCTTAGACAATATATATTGGTGATCTCTTCTCGAGTACCTTGCAAGCTCTGTCGGTTAGACTGGTAGGTTTCACGTTTATCGAGTTCGTGACTTACACATGGTACTCACTCGTGTTTTGCTCGTGGTCGAGTTTGGACCAGACACATCATTCGTTTTTAAATAATTGTCATCTTTTAAAACTTTTTTAAAAAAATATTTTATCACTTTACTATTATTTTTTTTACCAACCTTAATTATAACCATATAGTTAAAAATATTAAAATAAATTATACATTTCATCAATATTTATAATACATCTAATTATATTTTTTAAACGATACTCGAGTTAAAGAGTTAAAGAGGATACTATTTGAAAGCACAGGGAGTATGAAGTACGTGTTTGGTTCTCTTAGATGGCTCCAATTTGAACAATTATTAACATAATGATAGGCTCCGTTATTCCAACTCTATAATGACTTACTGATGAGTGCTTATTACCTCACTATGTGGACCTTTCTAAATGGTCATAATTATACGAGTTACTCCCTCCGTCCCTAATTAATCGTTTTAATTGACCTAGCGCACAGTTTAAGAAAAAACAATTGACTTGATTATTTATATTGGTTTAATGTATATTTTCCTTTAATGTCCATGTGTATGTGACCCATAATTAAAATAGAGTGAAAAAGTAAGGGTAAAGTGGTAAAAGTGATGTTCTAAAAAGGTAAGTTTCAAAGTGGACAATTATTTTGGGACGGACGAAAAAGGAAAGGAGGACGATAACTTAGGGACGGAGGGAGTATTATTTTATATTTAAATTACTTCCTTGGTCATTTAATTAAAGTTACTCATTTTGATAGTTTTAATCACTTATCTTGGTCGTTTGAATGACTCACTTGGTCATTTTAACAACTCATCTTTATACATTTGTCGTTTAAATAACCTATTTTTGAGGGTGGATTCAGGATTGTCGTACCACGTGGATTAGATATTTAAAAATATTTAAAAGTGTAATAATCGTGCAAAATAATTTAATTAATCGAAAAAAGATGTTACATTTAGTTGGTGATTTAATGAGCCTTACATATTACATACAAAATTATAAAAGAGTTTAACATTATTAATGAAGGGTAACAATTTATTATTGGGTGATAACCGGGCCAGTACCATGCGGTGGAATCATAGCCATAAAAATCCATAATTATTTTTTTAAACTACTACAGTACACTTTTGGACGGAAAACGACCAAAATACTCTTAATGAAGGAAAAATGCACACACAAAGCCACTGTCCCTAATTATTGCACCGGTGAAAAAATTTGGGCGTTGCTCAAAAAATTTGGGGTGTCGGTAAATTTTTTTGGGCTTCGTTCAGAATTTTTGGGTGTCGCTCCAATTTTGCCTCGGTGTTTTTAATTAGACACCATATCTTGCAATTCAGCATCGGTGTAATTTAATTAGGCAACGAATTTTTCTATTCTGCCTCGGTTTAAAAATACACGTGTTTAATAATTTAAAAATTAGGGATCGGTTCTTCCAATCATGCATCGATATTACTCAATTAGGCATCGTTCCTTACAATCATGCCTCAGTTTTAGTTTATTAGTCATTGTTATTTGCAATTCTGCCTCGATGTTATTTAATTAAGCATCATTCCTTCAAATCATGCATTAGTGTTAGAGCTGTCAAAATGGGTTGGGCTAGCCTTCCTCGCCACCTAAAAGAGGTGGGTTGGGTTGGTATTTTTTAGACCTGCCACTTTTTTGGGTTGGCTTGCCCCGCCACGCCAAATGGCGGGTTGAAGTAGGTTGGCTCGCCTACAGTTGTCAAAAAGGCTTAGGCCCGTTGGGCTAGCTCGTCCCGCCAACTAAAAGATGTGGGTTGGGTTGGTATTTATTAGGCCCGCCATGTTTTTGGGCTGACTCGCCCTCCCCGCCAAATGGTGGGTTGAAGTGGGTTGTGGGCTGGCTCGTCCCGCCAACCCATTTTGACAGCTCTAATCAGTGTTACCTAATTAGGCATTGTTCCTTACAACCATGCCTTGGTCTTACTAATTAGGCGTAATTTCTTTAATATGGTGACAGACTTCAATGTATATTTTCCAATCCTGCCTCAGTGTTAGTTGATTAGGCATTGTTCCTTCGAATCCTGCCTCGGTGGTACTTAATTAGACATCGTTCCATCAAATCATGCCTCGGTGTTACTTAATTAGACGTTATTTCCAATCCTGCCTCGGAGGCAACAACGCTCACATCGAAGGCAACGACGCACACATTGGATGGGTCATGGATGCTACTACAAGTTGCAATGAATCAAAATATTGATACATAAGTCAAGCAATGAACAACCTTCATTTCCTTTCGATCTCTCATCTCATTCACTAGATTATCAATTAAAAAACAAGCACTAAAGAAATAAAACAATGATTTGCACAAGGAACGAAAAAGAAATGACGGTCTCACACCAGTCATTTCTCTCCAGAAAAGAATTATGGACAACATTTATGAATGATTGCTTAAATGGGAAGGAAGGCAATGTCTAACACTTGCACCTGTGGCCCAAAGGGGGTGACCTAGTGGTAGACATGGGGCCTCACAAAGTGTGAGGTCTCAGGTTCGATCCCTTCCCATGCCCCCTTAGGAGAAAAAAAAACACTTGCACCTGTTATGAGCTCGAATGAGTTTGTTGGGAAAAATTCAATCTAAAAGTGCAATAGAATGAAAGAGTGACATTATTTTAAAATTTTGGAATTATTTCGTGTTAACATTGTCTTAAATTTTTAGGGCTCGGTGATCAAGAAAGATTGAATGGAAGGAAGACGAGGGATACCGAGAGAAGGAAGACAAGTATTATTATAATTTTTTTTATAAAAGTGGACTTTAGCGATTGAATAAAAAAATAGGGAAGTGAACAGTTACAATTTTACGAAAGTGTACCAGACCGCAATTATTCTTTAATTATTATGTATTCTTTAGGTGAAATGTTGACGTAGGCTTGAGCCCATTCAACTCCCACTTTGGATCCGCTCATGCTCATCTTTATATTATAGTCGTTTAACGACTCACATGGTCATTTTCATTGGGTCGTTTAAATAACTCATCTTAACGCACGATTTGTTTAAACCACTCACCTTGATCGTTTAAAGTGTATATTATATATTTTTACCATAATAAATGACAAACATATCCTTTCTGTATGGACATGGCCTTGGTCCCCCAAATAATACTCAATTTTTTGGACCGCTATTGTGACAGCTACCCTTCATATTATTAAAAAAAATTGATGTCCTAAACTACCTATCTCGAGCATGGAAGCGGGAAGTATCACCAGCTCCATAGTCCACTCCAAATTTCCAATCTCCATCTCCAAACTTGGCAACTGGGTTAGGGTTACTGCCAAAGAATCGAAGACGACCACGACCTGACGACAAGACGTGAAGATGAGCTGGAGAAGACGACGCTCAACCACTCGACGCTCTCTCCTCCACGGGACCACTGTGGCTCGTCGCCTCCACATCAGCCTAACACAGCTCCACCTCCACGAGCGCCAGAAGACGACAATGACGAACACGACAGTAAGTTTTCTACTTCTCTCTTCTTTGTTAATCTGCTTTCTTCTCTCTTTTATCACAATTCACAATTTCACAATTTTTCTTCAATTTGCTTAATTACTTATTAAAGCATGTTATGTGAAGTAGTTAGTCTATTTTTGTTTTTTTCTCACATTTAACCTAGTAATTTTGCCATTTTGAAATTTTGAATTCTATGATTTACCACCTATTCACCTCAAATTGATAGTTAGATTGTCAAACAAAAATATAGACATTTGTGGAGTAATTTGAATTGCATTGAGAATTTGAGATTAACTTATTTTGATGGAAAGAAAATTTGTATATATACTATATACTAAAATAGAGAAAATGTACATTGTAAATAATTAAGAAACTTGTTTGTTTGTGTTTTGAGTGATAATGAAACTTGAATTTTTTTTTTCGTGTGTTATGCTCATGATTTTGTAATGAAGTGTATTTTTATTATCTTTAATGTTTATTTATTTAATTTTTCAAAAAAAAAATACATTACAAAAAAAGGTCTCATTCGACATAATCGACCTTAAACCCCCGATTTCATAGGGTTGCCTTTTGACCGGACAAATCTTTATCAATAAATATATATTGTCAAATGTCAATGATAAATCATTTCATAATCAACCACAAATAGTGTATGCAAACCGTAAAATTTATTGAAATATTTTTTATGTAAATTTATACCACAGAGCTCACTTTTTTTTTTTTTTTTTTTGCTATACAATACAGGCTACAGCTCACCTCTAAAATAGACACAGCAAAAGAACATCACTCGCTCGCCTCTCTCTCACGCTCCTTTTCGGCTTTTCCCCAGGTGGACCAAGAGTTGGGGCCTTCACATTTGATGGACCCAATACTTGTCCTGCCACGTTACGAGTTGTGATTGACCCTACGGAGCATTTTAGAGTGAAGCGCACCACAGGATATCAAAACTAGGCGGGTACATGTAGTACATATACTCAACAGCAACAGTCCCGACCCGGATTTCTAACACTTCCAACTGTACGGCCACACCACAATGTAGGTACCTAACTAACTGATTGCAACCGCTCTCCATGTAAAAATAAAATAAAATTCTAAAGGAAAAAAAAAAGGTAAACGTGATATCAACCCAACCCCGTGGCATTTAATGCGCCGTTATTGTAGAAAAATGGTGGGCAAACATTTCTTAGCGAATGACTGCGGCCATGGCGGGGGAGGCTGCGGACGGCTCCAAGACTGAGGCCGTCACTTTCATGACCGATGGAGTTGACTTAGCAACTCTCGGCACAAAATCTTGTTCATAAAGGAATTGATCAACGATCGAGATGCTAGGCCTTACCACAAGCCTATCCCATGCTTCATCGGCTTCGTACCCACGCTTTAGAAATGCTTCAGTTGCATTGAGTCGATACATGTCCCATTCCAATTGATTTTGAAGTCTCAGGATGTTTTGCAGTTGACTACAAGCTAGTTTGCGAGTGTTGGATTTAATATTATCAATGGCTTCATCAAGTAGCCTGGCTCGAGTCTCATCGTTTACAATGTGTTCGTATCGGAGAAATTGATCCATCTCGGGGACTCCAATGGCTCGCCTGAGTCCATGAGCATAACTAGCGTTTGAGTCGAAAAAGTCTCTAACTTCATCCACCAATCCTGCTTGTATCATTTGATTGACTCGCTTTGATACAAATAAGTGCAAGACAGGAAGTGCGACGTCAACCCACAAAAAGCAACATTCGTACCTTGATTGAAATTCAATGTTGTCATGGACTAGTGCCCTAATGAAAGAATTGGACCCACCGGCTATGATGGGAAGTCGATCACGCATTACGATGGATTCAACGGCCAATGATGCATGTTGTTGAAAGTCCGAAGCGGAGAAATCCACATTAGGATCAATACACCCTAGTAAATGGTGAGGAACCCTGCGACACTCCTCTTCGGTTACTTTGTTAGTAACGATATCAAGCCCTTTATAAACTTGCATTTTATCACAATTCACAATATCTGCTGGAAACCGGGTAGCCAAGTCTATGGAAAGTCTTGATTTTCCGGTCCCCGTTGCTCCCATCACAATGACCACCTTGTCTTTTCGACTTCGAGGAATGAAGTGATCCATGTTGATTCCCCCCGGAAAATTCATTAGGGGTTGTACTTGTTTGCAAGCAGCAGAAAATAATATCCTCATATTGTTGTAAACCTATATATAGGCCAGATGGAAAAGTAACAAGCATTAGGGACAACCAAGAAACTATACCTAACAAATTATATATAGTTCATGCTAGCTATATGGCAACAATTCTCTAGAATACACACATACTTTGAGTCTTTGAGAGGGAGAGGGGGAGAGAGAGAAAGATGTTTTATTAAGTTATGTATAAGCC
The DNA here is from genome assembly GCA_013146195.2 of Codonopsis lanceolata. Taxonomy (NCBI): domain Eukaryota; kingdom Viridiplantae; phylum Streptophyta; class Magnoliopsida; order Asterales; family Campanulaceae; genus Codonopsis; species Codonopsis lanceolata. Next base: position 47,173,408 of record CM028384.1, on the reverse strand, counting down.
ATGCATGAGAAATTTGTAAAAAGCTACTATATACCATCTTGCAACACCATACCTTTAGATCAAATATGTGGCGAAATGAAGAAGCTACTGATCAGATACACAGCACAAAGCTCTCTTTCTCCCTCCTCTCCTTTTCTCTTTCCTGCTTGTGTTGTGCAGAGGTGGGGAAAGGGAAGGAAAGTGCTGAAAAGTAAATTGGCTGGCTCCAAGGGTTTATCAAACTAATTAAAAGTAGGGGAAGATGGGATTTTTGTATCTATGTGGTGAGCTATTTATTATGAGCACCACATGTAATAAGCTATAATATATATATATATATATATATATATATATATATATATATATATATATATATATATATATATATTTGTGTGTGTGTGTGCGCGCGCGTTTGTGTGTTATCCCATGTAGTGCAGTTGGAGGAAAAAGTTAAAAAAGTAAAATGAAGGCTTGGTGGGTTTTTGAAAGTATGACAATGACCGACAAATTAAAGATAGAAAGATATCCTTCTTGTTTGTGTTAAGCTTAATCACTCTACAATGCTACTATTAGTATAAGCTTAGGTTGGGAAAGACTAGTGTGACGACCCGACCGAGAGCTTAATCAGTCTACAATGCTACTATTAGTGTAAGCTTAGGTTGGGAAAGACTAGTGTAATGATCCGATCGAGAGATCAGTCCGCTACATGTAATCCACACGTAACACCTTGAGTCACTAGCCCACTGATCACGCAACACCTTGAGTCATTAGGTCTGAGTCATTAGGCCGACCAAAAAATCTATAGATGATATTGGTATCTAGAAATAGTGTGCAATCACTTTATAAATCAAACACAATTCTCATACATATCCGATGTGGGATAGGGTATTACAACTAGCATAACAAGTGGTTCCATACATCCTCCATACCCAAGTAAAAGCTTAATTTCAAGTTAACCTCCTCCCTCATGTAAGAATAACTTTTCAGTAAGACGGTGTTACGGATCATAATTTGTAAGACGGAGTACTACTCTCTCATAGTTGAACCCACAAACACCACCAACATACACGGTAGGTCAGGTAAGAAAGATCATAAAAAATAAAAGTAGGACCGTCTTACCTATGTTTTTGTCATCACATAAGTCATAAACCACAAGAACTATCTCGCTTTTAAATTTTGACTAGACACAATTATTCAAATATTTTAAAATTTTGATATACAACTAGGAGCTAGCTAGCCCTCGTTCGTGGTCCGTGGCTGCTTATTAATATAATCGAAAATCTGAACCTCCCATTATATTGTTGAACGAAATATGTATTAGAGTATGGATAAAAAAAATGTCTTATTTCCAGGTATAGCATCGATTATATTGTAGCAAAAGTTGAGACTTTTGGTTTAGAGAATCGATTGGTTATAATTGTTATGATGGATTTCTAATTAAGGAAATAAAAATATATAGAACTTGTACGGATAGTCAACTAAAAGGAAGGGTTGAGGTTGTTTAAGCTTAAGCTTGTCATTATCCCACTATTAATTATAAATTTATAATAAAGGAATCACATTATCTCTCAACTTTGTATTTAGAAAAGCAGCGGCGTGAGAATTTCATCAAGCTACAGTGGTTTTGATCATTTTAAAAATTGTATATTTGTGGTTAAAACTTGCTAATTAGCATCATCTCGTATATAACGAACTTCAAAACAACGTATCATGATTAGTTATTTCTTTACAATATTAATTAATTATGCCAGTTTAATTATTTTATTGTACTAATTAATGTTTTTATTATTTAATCACAAAGTAGAGCCAGCATAGAACATTATGTGAATTGTCATGTCAATGACTTATTAATTAGCATCAATGATTATTATAAGCATTTTTGTTTTTTATGTGAACGCCAAAGTAAACAAGTTACTAGAAAACTATTGACTCACAACTCACAAGCATCTTCGTTCATCAGTTGCTAACGGTTGTTCTATTACTCCTAGATAATGTGTAGCGGTGGTAAAATGGATGTTAGAGATAATTATGTATTTGAGTTGATGGAGATTTTATAAATTTTTAATTTTAAAAATTAGTCTCGTGTTCAAGCCATGGGAGCTAATACTAACTTCATTCTGTTGGAAACTATTCAAATATTAATTGAATGAGGAAGTTATGTAAAGTAGGAAGTAGGGAATTTCACACTGGTAATATAATAAAAATAACTCTACTTTATAAAGAAGAGCGTTTAGGCTTAACAATCGGCCCTTGGGCCACTACAATTTTGTGTAAGAGGGAAGACCTAGCTAAGTGCCACACGCGCGCCGCCGCCGCCCGCCAGCTGGCTAGCTTGGACCCTTTCTTTTTGCTGACAGTTCATTACATAGTCCAAGCAGCTAAGCCAGTTCATTGATGGTTTTCAGACATAACCGCTCCCAACTCCCAGCTGTTGTGTCCGAAACGGCTGTGTCTGTTTCGGACAAGCCCCAACCAACTACCAACTGTCTTAGTTAAATATTGTAGGAAAATCATTTTCAAGGTTAGAAAAATTTCCTCCCATTTTCCTGTATTATTCCTTCTGCCCTAAACAGAGATACAGCAGCAGCTTGGTTCAACAATTGATTGATCAAAAGGAAGTTTGCCTCTTCAATCAAGTAATTAGCTCTAGAACCCTAGGAGACTAACAAGCTTCAGATCCGTCCAGACCATTGCGATGCCTATTTTTGTCTTAAAGACAAAGATCTCAGATCTCGTGAAACTTAAAACACCATTCCACTGATTCACTTTCTGCAGGGACCTTATTCAGAGCAATAACACATTCTTCCCTTCAAATGAGTGTTGGTTTTTTTTTTCTTTGTTTTTGTTTTTTATCCAAATGACAAATTTTGAAAAGTGTGGCAAGTAGCATTTTTTAGTAAAAACGAAGATGGATTTATCTTCTAAAATCATTTAAGTAGGTCTCATGTGACACCGTTTTGTGCATCTTAATTCGTAAGACACAAAGTCTTACTTCTCTTACAATTTAATCCATCAACACACGGTGGATCGAATTAAGAGAATCTATTTTACATTAAATATCAATCGTCTTACCTAAGTGTTTATCAAATGTTTTGTATCAATTTACAAGATTGGATCATCTTGAAACTCATTAACATTAAATATCAATCGTCTAAACTACGTGTTTGTCAAATGTTTTGTATCAATTTACAAGATCGGATCATCTTGAAACTCATTAAATGGGTCGATCGAACACAACTGAAAGAAGTTGGAATCTTTGTTAAAGACTTGAACCGTACACCTCATGGATTGGGGGGTAGTATTAAGGTAGGTAAAAATGCTCAATGCTTCTTATCTCTTTCAATATTTTAGAGTTTGATTTAATAACAATTAACAAGGTGTGAATACGATTGATTGGTGACAAAACACAGAGAGAGTGTGGTTTGGTTATATACTTATATTTCATTTGCCAAGAGGGGTATCGTCTAGGAACTAAAGGTAAGGGCCTAAGGGGAGTATAAATGGAATTTATTTTTAACTAAAATGGGGAACAAAATGGATCTTGGTATCTAAAAACGGCTGATCAAGAAGTAATAATTAGTTTTAAAAACAAGTAGATTGATGTTAAATGTTAGATGGAATAAATTAAAGAATCCTACAAGCTAGTTTCCTTTTTTCCCCTTCTCCAAATACCTATCTTTTGCTATTTATAAACTTTATGACCCTTGGCAAATTTTAATAGGGCTTTTCGTCGTTACTGACAATTATAGCTCATTATCCATTAATTCATCTAACTTATTAATACTTTTGGGTTGAAGTGGGTAATCCATTTTGATCAAATAATATTAACGGGTTGGATTGGGTCATGTTAAGGTGGATCTGACCCGTTACCAATTCCGACCTGTGACTTTTTATCCTATGAATTTATGTTTTTTTGGGGGAAAAGTTAGGCTGAGATGGGTCGAACCGCTTTAACACGTCACCCGTTTCGACTCAACACATTTCAATTCGTTTGACATTTGGATTCTAACGAGTTTCAACACGTTTCAACTCAACTCATCCAATTATCAGGCCTACTTGTCGTGAATAACAATGTGGTGGGCACACGTGAGAATGCTCCAATTTTGTCTTATCATGGTTATTTTTCAATTACAATTACTATTGTGTTAGTATAACATTAGAACAAGTTTGTTTAAGCAAGAATATATTTGTGATGTAAAAGTATTACTAATTGCCTAATTGGTAGGCCCTAGAAAGTAGAAAGAAAACAAAAAGTAGCCTTAGTTTCCTCTTGTTTGAAGTTTTTTCCTTTCCTAGTTGAAATATCAAGGAAGCATAAGTTCTTCTAGCACCAAAAGTCATTATTTCTCCATTTTGCTTCTAACTAATTGGAAGACTCAAGTCAAAAGTTTGGCAAAGTGAGCAAAGTATATTTCATGTAGAAACAAGAATTTCCCTTGAGAAAGACATACCAATATAGGTACTAGAAACTAGAAAGTCTAGAATCTCATAATATCATTTTGCAAGTGTGCTCAAAATTCAAATGATAGAGCAAGGACTGACAAGAGTGTTAATCCGTTTATTGATCTTCAAATTGTGTGCACTACTTTCTCGGATCTACCAAGTTGTTACTCATACTCAATATGACAACGCATTGTCCAATCTCTAACTGCTTATGTGATGGGACTAAAACACGCTCCTATGCTTGTCACTCCTCATGAGTAAGCTTTATTTCTCTAAAACATAAATAATTGGCCATAGCTAATTGGGAAATTAGGGTTCATTTATTTTTTTTTTTTACTTTTTCGCAAGTGCCAAACGTAGCACTTTTTCGGTGGTCTTCACTATATTCCCCTTCATTCCATTTATATATTTTTTCCCTCCATTTATATATATATATATAAATTATTACCAAAAAATGGTGACTATTTTATGCTCCAAACATGCAAATTATTGCAAAATATGGTGGGAAAGTTCAATTTTGTTAAGGGATTGATGAGTTACATTAGTTCTGCATTAGAATTTACAAAAACTAGGACTGAATTGCATAGAGAAGAAGTAAAAAAAAAAGGTTGTCTCATAACCAAGCCTAAGTAAAAAGTGAAAATGTTGGCCATATATAAGTACTAGTGTACTACCTTTCCAAGGAGCCGTCCTAGGTATGACTACGTGGCTACCTAGGCTAGCCAACCCTCGGATGTGCCAGCTTGTTTGTTTATTCTTCGTTAAGTTTATTAATACTCCCTCCGTTCCTAAATAATCGTCCTGTTTGACCCGATGCACAGTTTAAGAAAAAATAATTGACTTGATTATTTATATTGGTTTAATATGTAGTTTCTTTAATGCCCATGTATATGTGACACATAATTAAAGTAGAGTGAAAAAGTAAAGGTAAAGTGGTAAAAGTGATGTTCTAAAAAGGTAAGTTTCAAAGTGGACAATTATTTTGGGACGGACGAAAAAGGAAAGGAGGACGATAATTTAGGGACAGAGGGAGTATATTTTTTGGTCACTAAACTATTCATAAAATATGTGTTTGCTTCTACTATTTTTTGTTATTCATTTGGTCCTTCAATTCGATTTATTTGGTCAATTCCTCCCTCCCACCATTATCATTACATTTTTCGTCCATTATAAGTTGACTTTTCAAAGTGTCCAAATTATAAGGGGTTAATGTGTATATCTCCTGGATAGAAACACATATTTCTATAGAAGTACCTTCCTTACAACACTAGTGCCGACGATGACGATGATGCCAACCCTTACTCATCTGATCATTTTTGTATGTACGTGTTCAAGGTTCGTCGTTGTACTCGTAGCCGTACCATGATTGGAATGACTGTCCGTTCGTTCGCTCACCCCGGTGAAAAAGCTCACCATAGGAATCTAAGGAGGTTTCACTATTCGGGCACCGTTTGTTTTGAGTTTCGGCAGGGAAGTTGTAGCTGCGGGGAGAATTGTGAATTTGCACATGGGGTGTTTGAATGTTGGCTTTACCTAGCTCGTCATCGTACGAAGGCTTGTAAAGATGGTAAAATTTGTAAGTGCAAGGTTTGTTTCTTTGCTCATAGTCCTCGGCAATTGCGTGTTTTGCATGCCCAATGTCATAACAGTATGAAGTCTCATATCCCCGTCGAGAAAAAGTTGGGCAATTTTCATTGTTATGCTTATTGTCACTCTGTAATCACTGCTTCTCAGACCTCTTCTAGTGATGGGTGATTGAACGAGAGTGTTGGGTATGCGTTGGGCAACGAACTTGAGATATGGAGACGCTGAGGTTGGAGGTGGAGGTGGCTAGAGGGTCATTATGGTGCTCGACTAGGCTGTTTGTGGAAGCTTGGAGTTAGACGACGGCTGTGGGAAAAAAAGAGATGTTGGCGTGCAAATAGAAGAGGTAGGGTTTGGGGGAAGATGACGGTCGAAGAAGAAGATGATGATGATGACTGCGGTGGCGAGCTTTAGTGTGGGCGACGCCAGACGGGAAATACAGGAAGAGATGATGGCATAGAAGAGGGTAGGCCAGTAATGGAGAAGATGATCGGTGACCTTAAGAGAGGGGATATGACATTTTGAAATATATACGTTAACTCCCTATATTTTAGACATTTTGAAAAGTCAGTCATATTGAACGGAAAATGTAACGGTAACGGTGGGAGGGAGAATTGAACAAAAAAAATTGAATCGAGGGATCAAATGAATAACAAAAAAATTGTGGAGCCAAACATATATTTCGTGGATAGTTCAAGGACCAAAAAATATATTAATCCTAGTTTTTTTTTTTTTTTTGGATTTAGTTCTAACTTTGTAAAGTGTCACCGAGGGCTAAGAGAAGCATTCATTTTTTTTTTTTGTGGATGGGCTAATCACAATAGTTGGCCTCTTTTCTTCACCAAAAAAATAAAATAAAAGAAAAGGAAACATTTCTAGGTAAAATTCTGACCGGTCTTTTTTCCAAGTTTTTAACTTCAAAAGTTTACTCTTTTTTTTCAATCGTAAAATACCATTTTTCAAAATATTGTTCCGAAAATGTCATCGTCTCCTTCAACAACTCCGGTTACACACTTTTAATTCAAAAATCACAATTGTTAGGCAACGAAACAGGGATGTATCGCGGCTCAAACATTAATGTGGAGAACATGATCTGATTCTTTTTTATTTTATATCGCGGTGCAAAAATATTGGATTAATGTATCTCGTTGCAAACATTGATTTATCGCGGTTCAAATATTGATGTATCGTGGTGCAAAAATAGTCTAGGCAATTAAACTAATAAATCACGGTGCAAAAATAGACTAGACAATTAAACTGATGAATAGCGGTGCAAAATTAATGCATCGCGGTTCAATAATCAATGCACCAAATTAAACTGATGAATCGTGGTTCAAACATTAATGTATCGCGGTGCAAAAACAGACTAGGAAACTAAACTAATGAATCGTAGTGCGAAAATTAATGTAATAAAATTGTTATACTGCGATTCATTTTTATAGTGTGCCTCATGTTCATTAAGAGTATCGTAGTCTTCCCCCCCCCCCCACAAAAGGTGTTTTTTTCCGGTTTGAAAATAAAATATGATACTGGAGCGAATAAAAACTTTGAAAAGTGAGTCGGCCCCAATTTTTCCAACATTTATTTCAAAGAGCAAAACGGTCATTTTGTTACATTACGTGGAGGGAAAAATGGGCATTACATTTTTCTTGGTTTTGCCTTATTGCAGTTGGTGGAATTACACTCATAAATTTCTTAACCAATCAAAATCAGTTGAAGTTCAACAATTTCAAGCTGATTATTCCATAAAATGAACGGTCTATTTTCACTAATTTATTTTGTGAAAAATATCAAAATGTCCCACTAAAATATGTGTATATCTACAATGTTTCAAAAATATTTTTTTATATAAAAAGTCTCAAAATTAAACTTTTAGTAGGAAAAAGTCCAAATTTTAACGTTTCTACTAACATCGTTAGGGTACGAGGTATTATTTAAAATAAAATTTGTATTTAACTTCAATAATGTTAATGATTTAGTATTTCAGATAAAATATTAATAATAATATTTATTAACAACTAAAATAATTATAATGATAAATAGACAAGCTTGTTGGTTGTTGTTGTTGTTATTGTTTGTGTTGTTGTTGTTGTTATTGTTGTTCTTTTTGTGAATTGTTGTTGTTGTTGTTGTTCATGTTGTTGTTGTTGTTGTTATTGTTCTTGTTCTTTTTGTGAATTGTTGTTGTTGTTGTTGTTAATAATGCAAAGGTTAACATTTTTAAATTTTTAGCATGAAACGATTAACTTTAGGTTTTATGAATTGAGTAGTTATTTTGGGATCATTTGAAAATGAATTTTTTAAAGAGATTTTTGGTACTAATTAATAGTGATAATGTTGATGAAGAAAATGATATTATTGTTATAATAGCATAACAATAATAATAATCATAATATTCAATGCAATTTTATCATCATTTTCATAAATAAAGAGAAAAATAAGTTTTTATCCAAATGAAAGTTTTTAACATAACGGCATTTGTAGAAACGTTAAGTTTGGACTTTCAAGTATTAAAACTCTAATTTTTGAACTTTTTAGATATAAAAATTATTTTTTGGACTGCTTTGATATGAAATCTTTTTAGTGGAACTTTTAGGTATTTTTCCATTAATTTTAATTTGTACCCAAAGTTGAATATTAAAAATTCTAAGCCATTAACTTGTTAGGAAATTAATTAATGTATATAAACTTCTTTTTTTCTAAAAAAATCGATTTAATTAGTATAATTGGGAGAATCAAGTGGCCACGTGTGAGCAAGATAACTCAGAATAAAAGTTATAAACTTATAGAACTAAAGTGATTACTTGTCCATTAATGTTGTTAATAAAAAGCTGATACTGCAGCCATTTTTTCTTGTACTATAAAATATAAAATAGGAAGTAAATAAATTTTGTTTTTCTGAGTCCACTGCGCATAGGTCAATACCACTAAACTTTGCTTAAAAAAAAAAAAGGTTTTGCGCGGGCATATAAAATTATAAAATAATACTCCTACCTTCAATCCAATGTAACAATCATTAGAAAAATTTGTTAACATTATCACTGAGTGCCAACTTGGTAATTAACTATTTTAATTATCATAATCAAACAGTCTAAATGTAGTCAAACCTCGAGTTAAAGTGAGGTATTAATAATATTGTAAGCGAGAAACTATCTTTTTATTATGAAAGTGATGGGTTGGGCGTGGCGTGACAAAAAACAAACTAATCCGCACGTACAAATCAAAAATAAAATAAAAAATAAAAAAAAAAAAATTGTCGCCGTTTAAATCCAATTTAATGGAGGAGCCACTTGATCTACCCTAATGATTTAATTAAAAAAAAAAAATCCAACCTACAAAATTGTTAGGCTCGCCAGTCGCCAATGCCATTAATTTATATATTTTCCATTCTATTGAATATTCAAGTCATTAAGTGACAAACTAATCATTCCACTCTTAATTTTTTAGTTAGGGCATTCAAAATTTTTGTTTTCCACTAGCATTTTAAAATTAGTGCCTTCGTTAGATCGATGAAAATAAAAAGGAATCCATCCTATCATGCTCTTGTACTCATATATGAAAAGAAATGGGGGCAACCCATAAAATTGTAAAAATAATTATATATTGCCTTCAGTTGACCAATTTAAAAACCGAGATGTGTACATGAATAGACCGAAGGTAAGACATTTGTGTCTGCACGTGCTTGCACACGAGTTCAGTTCAGTAGCCCAAAGGTCAAGTAGATCTTGATTTGCACCCCCACTACAGGCACACGTGAGAGAGAACCTCTGTCATAGAAGCTTGCTCTTATGCAAAAGAAGCTTGTATTTAAACTACCAAAAACCCTTCTTATTTTTTCAATATGGGACAAACCCACTTACAACGCCACATTTTAAGTTTATATATCTCATTTATCCAAAAATCAATTTTGATAAATAAATGTATGATTTTGATATTCTTACGAAATATAACACATTTTCACAATTATTCTTATCATTACACAAATAACTCTTAAAAAATTTGTGTCTCAAATTACACAATCTTTGATATTTACACTAATTTGTCAACAACTCCTTCAATGAGCGCGTGTGCGCGCACATATACACTTATATATATTTACATATATTTTATTTCAATTAGGCTTTCGGCTATAAATGATATTTATATTTTAGGAATATTCCTAAATTAAAAGTAGAAAAAACGTTGGAATGTAATCCTAAGCAAGTCAATGGTGTCTTTACTACATATTATTCGTAAATACAGTCGATTAACCTTAAAGAACCCCGTGCAAACCCTAAGATAATATACATATATACTAGTTGGTAAAAAAGACAATAAAAAATCATAAAACTATATAAAATTGATATATACTTTTAGGGGTCACATTTGCATTTATCTTTATTATTTATTATTTATTGAAGAGTGGTTTGTTACTTTAGGTCCACGTCCACCATCTTTTGATTCCCGATTGGCCCCCACATTCTACCTATTCATTGAAAATTCCGAGGTATTCCTTATTTATGTATTTTTTGTTTAATGTGATTGATTATTTTTCTAAAACAAATAAACTTAAAAATTGTCCACTTTCTAAGTTTTTTTTTTTTGGAAAGTAATTTTTTCTTCATTTTAACATTGATTTGATTTTCACTATAATTGATGAACATGCATTTACAAGATATCTTTAGAAAATCCATATTATCATAATTATAATATAATCAATTATTATTTGGGCTTAATGTTTGTGTATTTCAGCTCATTACTCGGACAGAGTAATGGCTTACTTTGGGAATTTTGGGCCGGGGAAGTAAGGTGGATACCTAACTACTAGGCTAGGGATCACTTATAACCGGTGGATTTAAGTTTTGGCGGAGTTTGGACGGGGTTTGGAAGCTATAGTGGGCTACACACACCTATCTCGCACCTCTTGCTAAAACTCTCGGCGTTATTACGACGCGGAGAGAAATTCACAGCATTTCTTTGTGAAAAAAATTGTTGTTGAAATGGGGAGCCCAGTGCCTCAATTTATAGGAGGAGTGAGGGACTCATCGAGAATAAGAAATTCCCTCAGCCGGCTTCATTTGATTGCACAACAGGCTTCATGAGTTGCACAATGCGTTAAGTCTGAGTGCTACAGTGACACCCTCGGCGCCGACTCATCCCTTGCTTGGTGTGGCGCCCAACATGCCTTTTGGCCGCGCCAAGCTCCTGTTTAACTTTCAATTTTGACACTTTCACCCCTGCGATTATTTGTTTTGCGCATCCTGCTTTGCCTTTCGCATTTTTGACTCATGTAACTTGACATTTGTTAATTTTGAACAGTTTAAAAGAAAAAAAAGAGAGAAAACCCTCCACTTGTGGTCTTTGCGGGTCCTAGCCTAATTGGGAAAAACTTCCTTTTGCTTGGAAGTATTAGGGGTAAAGTGTAGCCTTACTCTCTCACTTTGTATTCTATTTTCATTTCCATCATATCTCCCAACACCAAGACCTTACATTACAAGCTATTAAAGACCTATTGATCTTCTTGCCAATGCTTGTGTTTGTTGATTTGATTATAAGGCATGTAAATTGATCTCCACTTCAAATTCATATTATTCCAAGCTCACTGTGTTAGCATAATCTTAGCTATTGCAAGAAATAATTACGAGATAGGACTTAGGTAGAGCCGTCAAAATGGGTCGGGATCCGTTGGGTCAACCCAAACCGTTGCTTAAAATAGTGGGTTGGGTTGAGAAATTGACAACCCATAAAAATATGGGTCATATGGGTTGGACCCGTATGGGTCACGGGTTGAAGTGGGTTGGGTCGGGTTTTTAACGGGCTGACCCGTTTAGAAAATACTTTTTTTTTAATAGAGAATACCTTTCTAGTATGCTTTCATTTTTAATAGTCTTTGTAATCTTTCATTTTCTTTATTATTATTATTTTTTGTTTTTGTTTTTTGATATTGTTTATTAAATTATTATGTAGTACATATATGCCATATTGATCCTACATGAAGTCATGTCTTAACATCAGTCATGTAAGAGGAATGCCCATAAAATGTTTGGCTTGAAGTGTTGAGTTGGCTTGATTTTGAGTGGTTGTATAGTATAAGTCTTAGTCTATTGGTGGGTTGACCCATCGACCCACAACCCATGTTGGATTGGGTTGGGTTGGTGTTTTATTGTACGAGATAGGACTTATGAGTAGCCATTAATTATCACCAACTCTTTACTTCTAAAAGCATCTTTATGACCAATTTTGCAGGTTTATCACCATGATTATTACTATGGTGACAACTATATCTTAAAAATATATAATTATTTCACATGTATTTTACCTTCAATATAAAGTTTTCATCATAAGGGTAATTCCGATAGTAAACTTAACATTTTCCCTTTACAACGTTCTTCCCTCCTATTCCTTTACTCAATTTTCTACGAGAGGTAAATTAAGAACAATTAAGAGGAAACAAATTATATACATATTTCAATTATTTTTTACATAATTTGAATCTTACAAATTGTGAATCGAACAACTCCAATAATAATGATGATGATGATGATTATGATAACAATAAATGAAAATCTATTTTCACTACTATACTTGCTTATTCAATACTTTAGTAGATTCATTAAAATGTAATCACTTTGATCAATAACTTGAAAAATTACCGTTCAAACCCATCATATTTAATAATCAGAACAATGTTCCATAATTTACTTTTCATCTTCTTTCTCTTTGTAATTTTTTTCTCTCGTCTTTCCAAACTTAATCATGTTTAATCATTCACAAGAAAATGAATAATTTTATATGCTCAAAATTAAGGGTGCCAGAGTCGTCAAGCCACCAAACCAAATTGAATCAAGTGGTTTGGTTCAGTTTTGTAACTTATATCGTTTAGTTCGGTTTTAGTTTTTGAAAACACAAACGGTTCGATTCGACTTGCGATTTGACCTGCTAAGTCGAGCCGAAAAAATTGAACTAAACCGCTAAATCAAACTTTAAATTCAAATCATTGAATTGTATTTAGATCTGACCGTAGATCATTAGTGGAATTATATCATTTGTGGGATTCAAGTATATATAAAGGGTAAAGTATTCTCTTTCCAGTCTTTACTACGAGATTGAACAATGTTACCGAGTCAAATCCTCATGGTTTTGTTCAGTTCTTCAATTTAAGACTTGAAACAATTTAGCTCAGTTTGATATTTTACGGACCAATGACATGCAGTTCAACTTGTATTTCATTCCAAATTAACTGAGTCGAACCATTTACACCACTACTCAATCTTAGGAAGTAGATATAAAATTAAGAGATATATAATTCATAGGTCTAGTTTTTTTTTTTGCTTACAAATAAGAAAAATAATATAAATAACAAAATAGACTGGACAGAGGGGTGAAATGAATTACACCCTCGATTCTGAACAAAGAGTTCATTATTCTATTTTGGGATGTTTCACTTAAAGAATCCACTATAAAAAAATTAAGGCATGAAAGTGTAATTTTATTACTAATAGGCTACTAAAAGTGTCATTTTCTTAAAAAAATTGTTTTTCGACCGCGGGCTTTTTGTCTGAAATGGAGGGAGTATATGATAAATTATGAATCATAAATTATAAATTTCAAAAATAAAAACTAAAAATATTAGAAAGATAAACTTATAATAAATGTGTATGTTTTTCGAATTTATGTGTAATATTTTGGTGATTGTACAACATTTTTAAGCGTTTTTCGACATTTTTCTTCAGTGATAAATTCTTTTGAAATTAAATGAAAAATAATGGATTTAGTGTTGGAAAATAGACTAACTTATCTAGAAGATAAGAAAAGCAAAAAAATAAAAAAAAATAACCTTTTCCTTTAGAAAGAGAAATTAAAAAAACATTATACGACTTTAGACAAGTACTTCATAACTAAACAAGGTAAGCATATAAAAAGCAATTGTATGATGACAATAAATAATTTAACTAACCGTTAATGAAGGTAGTGGATAAGAAAATTTGTAGTGAAAATAGACTTCTTCTAATAACAATAATAAAAATAACAACAACAGAATGACGGTAACAACAACCATGTACACTGTCAACATCAACATCAACAGAACATCTACACCAGCAACAAAACCACTAGAAAAAGCACTAGCACCAGCACCACTAGGGCGAATCTAATGCCAAAGGGAGGGGACTCTAGCACACGTCAGAATTTTGAAAAAAAAAGTTATTATTAACCGTAGCTCTTTTATAATTATATAGTAATGTGTAAGATTCATTAAGTCACCGAATACAAATAATTTCTTTTTTCAATTAAAGTAGTTATTTTGTGTGATTATTATTAATTATAATATTATTTTTAATACCTAGCTTACGTGATACCAATTTATATCCGCCCTTGAGCACCGCTGCCACCAGTACCACCATTGTTTAAAGTAAAATCTACATAATATAGAATGAAACATTTATATGGGCTTTGTATCCATTTAATTTATTATCCTACAACTATTTCCATACTTGTATTTCCCCAACATCAAGGTACTAAGTAAAGCAATGTTGGGGGGGCTAGAGAACGACGGAATCGACTCTTCGGTGAGCCAAAAGACAAGTATATGGGGGTTAAAATGTAATTTGGCTTTACCATTTTCATTTGGCTGCATAGTTAGACTTGTGTGAGAACTAGGAAGTAGGAAACAAGTAATGCTCAAAGGCTCAAAACTACAGGTTCTAGAATGTAGCCCTTTTATTGAGTTAGGCTTCACGTAGTCGTCTTATTGGGCTGGGCTTTCTATAGCACAGATGGTATATTGTCTATGTTGATTTCTTGAGTTGGGTTTATTTGTACATAACATGAAAATATTTTGAATAATTACGGGTCGGTACATTTTTATAAAGAAAAAATTACAAGCCGGTACATTTTTTAAAACATGTTTTCAAATTAATCCACCTATTTTTTACACATATCACGACGATGAACTTGAACGTAATATCCGGTTACCGCTCATCAAATACGACAATGGGGGTACCCCCATTTTTTAAAACATGTTTTCAAATTAATCCACCTATTTTTTACACATATCTTTTAGGTACAATTTTGGAGCAAAAGGACGTGTCTACCCCCATTGTCGTATTTGATGAGCGGTAACCGGATATTACGTTCAAGTTCATCGTCGTGAAAGCTTGAAGACCCTAACAAAGAAACATCAGAGAATCTGTCTTTTGAGTCCCATGGATGTAGTAACCATGCTTAACCGCCGGAACCATATCGTCTATAACCTCCCTCAACAAATCCCTAATCGTATGGTCCACTGAAACCCTAACCCTAATCGGTCACTCCGACTGCGTCTCCGACCTCGCCTGGTCCTCCGACTCTCACTACATCTGCTCCGCCTCCGACGATCGTACCCTTCGCATCTGGGACGCCCTCTCCGCTAAGTGCTTCAAAACCCTCCGCGGTCACACCAACTTCGTCTTCTGCGTCAATTTTAGCCCTCAGTCTAACCTCATTGTTTCCGGATCGTTGGATGCGACTGTTAGGGTTTGGGATGTTAAGACCGGGAAGTCAGTACACGTTATCCAGGCTCACTAGATGTCGGTTACCGTCGTGAGTTTAGATGCTTTCTTTTCCATTGCCTCCCATGTGAACAACTTACACCATAGCTATTTTCTTGCCCTGTTTAAGATAAATCATGTTTAGTTCAAGAAGCAATTTCGCTGCTCTGTTGAATATACTTCATATATATTTCAGTACTATTTGCTGCTTGATTTAAGAGAGTGCATGCTTAACTCTAGTTGCAGCTTTGTGATGCACAATTTGTGATGGTATGCAGAGATTGGCCTCTGATTTCCTTGCAAGCTATATATTTCTGGTTGTTGGAAGAGTTGGCTCAAGTACTGATCTGATTGTCCAAAGAGTAGAATTTGTTTTGGAGAGTGACAAGAGAAGCCATCTCATGGACCTCCTTCATGCACAAAGGGAAAATGGTTCTCATGGAAAGGTAATGATGGATTTCAGCGGCTTTCAAGTGTTTTTTGGGGTCTCGTCATTAATTATGAAAAAGAAGATTTAATTTCAAAATTTTCATTCTTCTACTGTTATCGTAAGGTTGATGCTGAAATTAGATTTGGTGGGTAATATGTGTTGCATCCATATCCATTTCCATTTTCGGGTGGGGTGGGCTGCAATTGTTGAAAGGAGAACCATTCATAGAATATGGACTTTTCTTACCAGCCTTTCTTATCATATATATTTAGCAGGTTGGGAGAAGTTACTGCGATCTTTCTATATGGTTTTTGTTCAGAACTGTTTTAAACAAACCAATATTATTATGTAATATACCAGAGAACAACAAATTATTTCATTAGATATCTATGTGGAAGTGAAATATTCTTAATTAATGGCATGTTCTGCTTAAGTATTTTTATTTGATGACCAACATGGTTATGATCACTAGATATTGAAATCTTTCAAAAAGAGGACTATGGCAAGAGTAGTCATTTATATGGGCATACTTGATCATTTACATTTTCACTTCTTCTTCTTCTTCTTCTTCTTCTTTGTTTTTTCCTTTTGTTTCCTCTTGTCGTTTAGACTGCAAGTTCACTCCGCATAATTTAAAATTTAGTGTCCTACCTTTTGAAGGAACTAATTTTGCAACTCATGACCTGTAGTTGTCCTTCTACTTACATGATTTTTTGATTTTTTGATCTCTGCAGCAAGCTCTTACTCTAGTTTTCGTGGAGACAAAGAAGAGCGCGGACACACTGGAGTATTGGTTGTGTTCAAATGGTTTTCCTGCTACTACTATTCATGGTGATAGAACACAACAGGTAATTTTCTTTTGTCTTGAGCGGATTTTATGCTTCCCAATGAACTTTTGTTGTATTTTTTGTTTTTGGCTCTATACAAGTACATCTTTGTTTCATGTTTACCATGTATTTTGTTTTGTGGGCTCTCCTATATATAGTTTGGTTTTGTTACCTTGAATTGGGTCTCAAACTATCTTGTATCGAACCAAACACAATACAAACTTGAGTAGCTTGGTTCGTTATTCAACCCTAACCATGTTAGCAACAAAAAAAAATAATAATAAATAAATAGAAATTGAAGCAGTGATTAAAAGAAATTGGGACTAAATTTAAAGTTTTGTTCTTGCTAACTCTCAGGTAAGGTATATCAGCATTTAGTGATTGATAATGTGTTAGCATGACTGTGACTAAAATTTGAAAACAATAAAGTATTTACTTAGTTATTGTTAATTTATCGAGTTTATGATAAGTTATCAATCTATAACACATGTTTGTTTTGTTAATTTTTTAATTCTGTTTGTAGAAGCTTTGGATTTACGCTACTAGAAAATTCTTGAAGATATTTACGGGTCATACGAACAGAGTGTACTACATAATGCCAACATTTTCAGTGACAAGTAGGAAATATATTGTGAGTGGATCAGAGGATAAATGTGTATACTTGTGGGATCTACAGGAGAAAATTTTGATTCAGAAACAAAAGGTTCAAGAAATATTGGATCAACAAAATGCTGCTGTTGATGCGGATGTGGTGCATCCATTGAAATCACATGATATTAGTTGATATTTTGATTGTTTTGTTTTGGAGTAGTCACATTTGTATTTACTATTTTTTTTAGTTTTATGTGAAGTGATAGCTAGGGAGTAATATTACTTTTATTGTCACAGAACAAAGGAAAAGGGAGATTGAAATTCCTATTGAAGCAGACAACTATTTTCTCATTTTGCCAAAAGTGATCAGTTGGCATCTCAGCCTTGGCATCAGTATTTTTTGAATTTTTTTGGTCAATAAAATATGGAAAAACAGTCCTGATGCCAAGATTTGACATCAGAATTTTTTGAATTTTTTTGATCAATAAAATCTGGAAAAACAGTCCTGATGCCAAGATTTGACATCAGCATTTTTTGAATTTTTTTGATTTCTGATGTCTGGCATCAGGTTGATTTTTGGCATCAGGTTGATTTCTGATGCCTGGTATCAGGTTGAATTTTGACATCAGGTTGACTTCTGATGCCTGACATCAGGTTGATTTTTGGCATCAGATTGATTTTTGGCATCAGGTTGATTTCTGATGCCTGACATCAGGTTGAATTTTGGCATCGTTGAGCATCGTTGATTTTGATTTTTGGTATCAGGTTGATTTCTGATGCCTGACATCAGGTTGATTTTGGCATCAGGTTGATTTATGATGCCTGACATCAGATTGATTTTTTGGCATCAAAGTTTTCATTAATGGCATTTTTGTCATTTGGCAAGCAATTTGTAGTTACATGAAATGTCCAAAAAATTAATGGTTCTAGATGAAAACATGTTTTCAAAATTGTACCCACTTGAAATTCCCACTTTTATAAAATTATAATCGTTTTACTGCCTTCTTTTTTTTCCCAACCGGTAAAGTGTTCTTTAAAATTTTGTTTCAAAAATATCCTTTCCTCCGTCTCCTTCCCATTTCTATAGCCTTTTTCCACGCCTTCTTTTTGGGAATTATTTTCCCCAAAAATGCACTAGAGTAGTTTCCAAACTCAAATTGGAATTTGCATATTGATATTGTAGAGAGAGAGGAGCAACTGAGTATGGTAGAGAGAGATGAGCAACTGACCACTTTGAAAGATTAGTAGCTTCCATTTATATTGCACATAAATGCTGTTAATTTATGTTTCTATTGCAAGTGGGTGATAACTGACATCTTCATCTCTGGGAGGTTTGTTGTATATTATTTCCATATCTAGCTTTATCTCCATCAAGGCTACACATACATTGGAGAACAAGTTCTTGAAACGGGTCGAAATTGTAAGCAATTGGTGTTGAAATAAATTTGGTCCTCCACACCCAACCACTTCACTACACCTGAGCATCGTTGCCTTTGATGTTAGCTTCGGTTGTTGCGATGTTGGCATCGGTGGCTCAATGCAGAGCTCTATGAAGAACTCATAAAAGGTGATGAGCATGACAGTGGTTCGTTGTTGTCGACAAA
This sequence comes from Codonopsis lanceolata, assembly GCA_013146195.2. Classification (NCBI taxonomy): domain Eukaryota; kingdom Viridiplantae; phylum Streptophyta; class Magnoliopsida; order Asterales; family Campanulaceae; genus Codonopsis; species Codonopsis lanceolata. Next base: position 47,154,444 of record CM028384.1, on the reverse strand, counting down.
TTCCAAAGGGTCTGTTACAACAAGTGATCATTTATGGGAGTACTGTCCTACATATGGCTATTTGCCCCAAGGATAATAAACTAGAGATAGAAAAATGGAAAAGAAGTGAGAGAATTGCAGAGAAGTGAGAGAAGGGCAGATAAAAGTGATAAAAGAGAAGGAGGTATGATGCGTATTTCTCGGCCTTAAAGACAAACGATGCTCAAATTTTGAGCGACGCCCAATATTTTTTCCTTGCGACGCTCAAATTTTAGGCTGTGACTTTTGCATAACGCGCCCAAAATTTTTGAATGACTTCTAAAAAAATTTAGCGACGCCCAAATTTTTTACCGATGCACAAATTAAGACAATAGCTTTGTGTGTGTGTGTGTCTCTTTCTTTTATTAAGGGTATTTTTTGTCATTTTTCCCTAAAAAGTCCATTGTAGCGGTTTTAAAAAATAATTATAGACTTTTGCGGTTATAATTCTACTACATGCTACCAGCCCGGCTATCACCCTTAATATTTTGGTGTTAACCGACCGGTCCCTTAGGATGATATTAGGGCAAAATTCGAGTCGATCCACATTTTGAAGTTTTAATTCGCTCCAGTTCCATTGTGAGAATCCGATTTCGCACCCTACCTCGTTGATGAAAAGCGAGTGGTTTCAAAACTTAAGCGCGTGAAATACGGCTGGTCTCGTTGTGGACTTTAAATATATGCGTACAGAGTTGTCACCTCTATTTTAAGGTTAAAAAGAGAAAAACCAAATGTTAATAGAAAATGTAAGTTCGAGGTCTAAGTTACGAGTTGGGAAAGGGTTAGGAACCGACCTCGCCTTTTTGGTCTCATCTTTGGGTTTTAATAATATGCTTTTTAATGTGTTTAGTCTAGAAAAAGTATTACACACACACACACACACACACACACACACACACACACACACACACACACACACACATATATATATATATATATATATATATATATATATATATATATATATATATATATATATATATATATATATCTATATATATATATATGAGAAACATTCATTGTTTTGTTTAAAATATTCTTTAGGCATAGTAACGACTATTTTGTTAATGATCTAATATATTAAAATCTAACTGCATTTTATAATATAAATATGAAATAATTATGATTTTATGCACAAATATTAATTATAAACATGCACAATTATTGTAACTATAATTTATTATTTACTACATTAATAATATATACAAACATTTAACTAATTAAAACATTATTTGACTAATATTTACAAACATGCATAATATAATATTCTACAGTTTATCTATAATAACGGGAACAGACTAGTAGGGGGTACCTACATCTTGAAGCGTGAGTATCAGAACCTGGTATATACGCCTTGACTTAAACCCTCTAGGCGTTTTTCAGTGTGTGTCCCGTGTCCTTCCGAGAAATGAAGTTTTTTTCTTTTGTTGTTGTTGTTGCTGTTGTTTTTGTGGTAGGCAGTATGTTGTGCTTTGCCCAGAATAGGCATAGGCAATAGAAGATGTTTTGTTGGAGTTTCGGTAGATAGTTTTTGGTTTTGTTATTGTTCTTGTTGTTGTTGTATTATTCGGAATTTGGGCAGCGCAACGGTAGTTTTTGGCTTTTTGATCGGCTCGTTGGGGCGAGGACTGAGGCTCGAATGCTTGCAGGGCAAGGAATGCTCACTCGAGCGAGGTGAGGAGGCTCGCTTGGGAGATGAGACTGGGAGACTCGCTTACTCGAGCAAGGGAGGAGATGGGGCTGGCTGTCTTGAGGGAGAAAGAGAGAGAGCTGAAAGGCTCTTGATGTGTGGAAGGAGGGAGCCACGGGCCTCCTTTTATAGGCGCTGAAAGTGATGGGCTACTGGCGGCGCGGTGCCCCGACTTGTTTTCTTCATAAAATTTTTTCAATTTCTCCCCTTATGTCCTTCGTTCGCCCTTTTGAGCCCTTTGAGTTTCTTTTATCATTTTGGTCTCCCTAAAACGTTCTAAAAGTAACTTTTAGTCCATTTTTAATTTATAATAATATTTTATAGGACATTATAAATTAGGGGTACGAATTTGTGGTGTCTACAGAACCGCTCAACGATGGAGTTTACAAGTAACTGAGAGTTTACAAGTAAATAGACTCCCAAATTCGATATAAGTAACGTTGGGGAAGACTTTTTTAGTTTTTAAAACATTAGCGATGCAAATCTTTAGGTGTTGCTAATCGCAGAAATCATTTTAAGGTAGTGTAATATCGGTTTGGTTCGGTTTTGTCGAAGAGTTTCAAAATAAGAAAACCACGTGGTTCGGTTCGGTTCACAGTTTTTGATATCGAACCAAACCAAACTGAACCGAACCAAACCAACCAATATATTTTTATTTATTTATTATATAATATATATTATATTACATTTATTAACTATTTTGAACATTTGATTTATTCATAATATTTATATATATACGCATACTAAACCAAACAAAATTTTGATTGTTGTAGAACTATTATTTCTTCCATTGTTTGTGTTTATTTTAGAATTTGTATTGTTTTATTTATGATAATTTGTTGTTAGTAGGTTATTTCCTAATTTTGATGTTAATTCCAAATTAAAATCTTATTTTTATTGTTATTTTTAATGTTGGTTAATTTCATTAAAAATAATTTATATAAACCACAAAACCGAACCAAACCAAACCAAACCGAGTGGTTCGGTTCGGTTCGGTTCCAAATCTTACTTGGTTCGGTTCGGTTTGAGATTTTTTGAACCACTAGGAGGCGGTTTGGTTTGTGGTTTTGGTATAAACAAAACCGAACCGAACCACTTACACCCCTATTTTAAGCTACCGTTTTGAAAATATTTTGTGATGGTCGGACCTTTCGTAGTAGGCTACCTATGTATCCTTGTTAGACATGCACAAAAGGTTTGCGGTTCACGGTTTGAACCGTGAAGAACCAAACCTTCGACTGAACTGGAACCGAAGATTCACCAATTCAGTAATGTTCTACTAAACCTTTTTTTGTGAACCGGCGGTCGAACCGTGAATCGACGGTTTTTTAGTGTTTTTTTATGAAAAAAAAAATTGTTTTTTCTTTTGTTCCTAACCTATAAATACTCCCACTCCTTCAATTTTTTCCTACTTCTAATCTCTAGTTCTCTCAAAACTCTTCGTCTTTGTTTTTTTTTAAATACTTTTGTTATTTTAGAAAGTAGAAAATGTTTAAAATAATTTCTTTTGGTCACTTTTAAAAATTTAAAAATATTTTACACAAAGTTTACAAAGGTTTGGAGATAGTTTCAAAAAAATAATTATAAAATATAATTTTTTTAATATTTTGGAACCGGTGAACCGTGAACCGGATTTAAGGTTCACGATTCAGAACTGAGACGTGAAGGTTCACGGTTCAAAACCGAACCGTGAGTTCACGGTTCGAATCCGGTTCCCCATTTACCCCTCCAAAAACCGACGGTTCCAGAACCGTGAACCGAAACCATTTGGGCATGCGTAATCCTCGTTAAAGGAATCAAACTGAGTCGTAGTTCGGCCTAAGACGAAACATGTTGCAATGCAGAAAGATAGTTTGCAATATTCATTGCAACCTCGTGAAAATAACACGAATCTAGATGCAATATTCATTGCATCACCAAACAAACTCAAATGTAATTTTCATTGCATTACCTAATAAACTAACGCAAAATCAAATACAATATCCATTGTATCCTCACAAAACTAGATGCAATATTCATTGTATCACTAAGAAACTAACGCATATCCAAATACAATATTCATTGCATCACCACAAAACTAAATCAAAAATTGAGGCAACATCCATTGCATCTCCACAAAACCTGACGCAATATCCAATGCATCGCCACGAGACTAACACAAACTGATGCAATATCCATTGTGTCACTAAAAGAGAGGTCCATGCAAATAACCGATGAAATATCCATTGCATCACATGACGGAGAAAATAAATGCAAATAACCGATGCAATATCCATTGCATCATTAACAGAGAAACTAAATGGAAACATCGGATGCAATATTCATTGAATCATTCTCAGACTACCGCAAAACCAGATGCAATATCTATTACATCATCTTGAAAAAGATACTAACATAGAATGCAATATTCATTGGAAATTAAGCAAAAACCAATTATAAACCTAAAATGTAATATTTATTGCAAGATAAGTTAAAACAATGCAATTTTAAAATGTCCATATGATTTTAAGTGCAATATTCATTGCAAAACAGTCAAAATAGCATCAACCTAAAATGAAATACTCATTGTAAAATGAATGAAAACGATGCAAGCTTAAAATGCAATATTCATTGTGAATTAGTGAGTGAATGCAGATTTTAAATAATGCATTTCAATATCCATTGCAAAAAAATAAAGAAATAACGCGGGATTTGAAATGCGTCGCAATATCCATTGCGAAAATAGAGAATTTTAAAATGCGGCGCAATATTCAATGCAAAAAATAGAGAATTTTAAAACGCGTCGCAATATTCATTGCAAAAAAATAGAGAGTTTTAAAATATGTCGCAATATCCATTACAAAAATGCAGGATTTTAAAATGGATCGCAATATTCATTGCGAAATTAGAGAGTTTTAAAGATGCGTCGCAATATTCATTGCGAAAATAGAGAATTTTTAATGCAAATTTAAATGCAATGTTCATTACAAAATTGTTGAAAAATGCATGCGTAAAAATTTGAAAACATGGCACAATATCCATTGTAAAACATGTAAATACCAAGATTGTGTAATTTGAAATGCACGTAAATTGAAAATGCTTAATCAATTTAAAAGTGCTTTAATGAAATTTAAATGTTTTATCAAATTCAAAGTTTTTTATCAGATGAAAGAGTGTTTTGTGGAATTGAAAATATTTTATCAAACTTAAAGTGCTTTATTAAATTAAAAATGCTTTATTTATTAAAAATGCGTGTGAATTTAAAGTGTTTGTGAATTTCAGGTGCATGTGAGGTGTGAATTGATATGGAAAGATTTTTGCTTTTAAAAAAGATAAGATGTAAATACATATGAAGATGAGATATAGTTGAATACGATAGTTCAAAATATGATGTAACATGAATTTGAAGATGTGATGTGGTGGGGAATTAGAATTTTAAAATGTGATTTGTGTAGAAAATTTAGAATTGCGATGCATGAGAATAAAATATTTTGAGATGCGACGTGGCAGAGAAATTAGAATGTGATGCATGCAATCATTTAAAATGTGATGCATGCACTCTGTTACTGCTTTTATGATGACGTTCTGACGCGGTATAATGTTGTGTTGTTGGGTGGGGGCCGCCGGAAGCTAACTTTGTCGAAAATTGTCAGCTTCTGTTAAGTTGAAGTTTGTTTGGAGGGGCCAACTTACAAACCTCTTCCTTCTCTGTTCAAATCTTCATGGTTGTAACCTCTCCAGTCCGCTTTCTTTTTATTCAACTGGTAAAGTACACTTTTTGGAGGAAAATGTCAAAGATACCCTTAATGAATATAAGACACGCACACCAAGCCCCGCCCTAAATTGGGCATCGCAATGCAAAAGTTGGGCATCACAATATAAAATTTGATCATCACAATAGAATAGTTGGGCATTGGTGCCCAAAATTAAACTTTGGGAATGGGAAAAGACATGTTACTTTATTTCTCTCTCTCTCACACCAGACCTTGGGTATTACAAAAAGTCTATTCATTTTCTTCTCCACCCACTTTATCTGCATTTCTCTCTCTCATACACATATTTCGGAATCACTCCATAATCAAGAACCAATGCTAATGATGCTTGTGTTTACAAGAACCAATGCTTGTGTTTAAATTCCATTGTCCTGCTTGTGTTGAAATAACTATTTCTTCAAAGGCCATGTCAATTGTCATATCATCATCAACATCAGCCTCCACCTCCGCCATAACTTCATCCTTGTCTGCTACCATGGGCTCAACCTCATTTTTTACTGAATCAGATTGCAGTTGTGGATCTTTGATTCCTTTTAGAGTTTCACACACCATTTTGCCTCACGACTTCATCCATCTTCGATCATTTATCTGGGTTCGCGGCAACGATGCCCTCATCGAAGGCAACGATGCCCACATCAGAGTCGCATCGTAAGTTCCAATGCTCGCATCGTAAGTTTCGATGCTTGATGCTCTGATGCTTTGTGTCTTATTTCTTATATTTTATATTAATATTGTTCCGTTTTCTCGAGTTTCGGGCTTGAATATCCTCATCTTCGTCGGCAACTTTGAATCTCTCAATCATCTCTTAATGATATTTTTCATTTTATCTTCTTTCTTTTGCTCAAAAATCTATTTTTCTTGTTGGTTATCTATCAATTTAGTGTGTGCTTTTGTGGTGTGTGTGTGTGTGTGTGTGTGAGAGAGAGAGAGAAAACGATGGCATTATAACCTCCACTACAGTGGAGTTGGATTGGTTTGAATCGAACACATAGAGGTGCGAAGCAGGAACGATGGCATTTTAGGAAGAAAAAAAAAGTGTACTTTTGTTGTTGAAAAAAAGAGAGTAGTAGAGTCGATATAATTTCAAAAAAGGAGATCGGCCCGCAATTATTCCTTAATATTTTGATCCACTTTCATTTGTTCCCTAAAAACCTATTTCTCTAGTTGAATAGTTTTGTAATCCAATTTTAGCCCAATCTTTTTAGAGTGTCATGTGCGGTTTTCTTACATATCCTAATTTGTACGATAGATTATCATTCTGTCATAGCTAGGATATCTATCTTACACACACACACACACACACACACACACAAACCTTATCGTAAGATGGCCTTTTTAAAGTTTTTGTCATCTTTTTAATGTCGGAATCCAAATTAATGGGATTAAGTCATAATCTCATCGTAGCCCGGCCCGGGTAAGATCCCACGTCAATAGGAATATAGGATTGAGCTTGACCCAATTAAGTAAGGCCCACCATCTACACTAAGATCGACAACTAACCTAGGGCTAGGACAAGTGAGTTTCTTTACCTAAGATTGACAGAATACTTTTTTAAAGTACTCTTATTAGGCTTTTTGAAACCAAATTGGCAAACAAAGAAGGAAAATTGCGGGTCGGTCCCTTTTGCAAAAATTTAATCGTTTCTCGTGTTTTTATTTTTAATCACAAAAGGTTATTTTTAGGAGTAAAATGATTACGTTACCCTTAATGAATGTGTAATGGATGATTAACCGCGTGAATCACAGTTTGTATTGATATATATCGGATGCGCTTAATAGTTTCATGAATTTTAACTACACAATTTTTGTATCACGATTCACGAAAAAAGAAATAAAATATCGTAGTTATTCATTTTTGTTTCGCGGTTCAAACATTTATATATCGTAATGTAACTACTTTATAAATGTTTGAATCGCGAAACAAAAATGAATAACATATTTATTACGCTTATTATAAATTTTGAATCGTTGTTAAATTGTTTCTATATCGCGGTGTAATTATTTTCTATTAATTTTTTATTACGCTTATGATAAATTTTGAATCGCGGTGCAAAACCTATATTTGAAATTTAATTTGTACCGCGATATATAAAAATTATGAACCACGATACAAAATGAACATATGTGCATCGCGGTATATAAATATGTAAACATATGTGCACCGTGAAATATAAATATGTAAACCACGGTGTAAAATATGTGCACCGCGATATATATCTTTTTCAAAAAATTTACTATAAATAAATAAAATTAATAGTTTGCACCGCGGTATATAAATCAGTGAACCGCGGAGCATTCCGTAGTTATTCGTAGCACGCCACTTTCTTATTAGGGGTATCATAGTCTTTTCACATTCAAAAATGACTTTTCTCGATTAAAAAAATAAGATAAGATACTTTAGCGATTATAAACTATTAAAAAGGAACCGCCTCAAATTTCACACAACAAAGAAGGACCAACTAGTAAATTAATCAGTTCTCTCTCTGGTTGGGTGCCTCTCCCAGATTTGAACCATAATTTACCCTATCCCTTTTACAAATGTTTGTTTAACCCAAACAATCACTATTCACTACAACCCGAATTTTATATTAAATCTCGTGTTAGACGAATCTTAATTCGTAAGATGAAACCCTACTTTTTCTCAACCCAATCTACTAAGTCCTACTTTCTCACGTACTACTTAATTCATAAACACACGATGGATCAGATTAAGAAGATCAATCTTACATAAAATAGTTATAAAACCGTATTACCTAAATTTTTATCTAACGTCATAAAAGTTCAATGTAGCCCTACCCCTACCGTAGTCTCGTTATCCTGCAGCTATCTCAAAGAAGATTAAAAGGAGAAAACAATGAGATGTACCTTCGTATTCTATTCTTACTACAATGATGTTATTGCCGTTTTTGGACTTTTATATAAAACTAAATTACTAAAACCTTCTAATTTTGAAATGTAGGGAATGACCTATGAGTTAAGAACACTCCAAAAGTATATAACCATTAATTACCCTCTCATCAGTCAATTATACTCATATAAATGAAAAAAATAATAAATTAAAATAATAAAGATTGGGTACATTATATTCAACTAGACACCACATTGTTTAAACTCTATATAAATAATTAAATATAGTGGGAAACCCCAAAAAAAAAAACACAAAAAATAAAAATATACAACCAGAATAAATGCGTATATATATATATATTTGTTGTATGTAACACATCATGTATGACCCCACCAGCAATAATTCTATCTCCAAGCACGACCACAGGGGATTTTTTCTTCATGTCAAAATCTTATCATACCAGAACCACCAGCTTTGCTTTCCCACCATATCCACCCAAAACTAACTTTGAATTCTTCCTATCTCCCAAACAAACTGAGTTTGATGGATTTTCATTTTTCACCACCCTAGTGCACATTAGCAACACCCAATGCACCCAACTATCTTGTGCATAGGGCGTTGAGCAGCACGTGACCGAGCATTAGGTCCACAAAGTACTGGTGGCCAATCTCACCGTCCCTCCACTTCATCTTCGCCGGAGCGCGACCGTAGTGTACCCCATCATTGCACCGGTTGTCGTAGTGCCACGGATAGGTCATATCGAAGTGATCGATAACTAGATTGACTACCTTGAATTGTTTTAACTTGTCCAAAAACACCCCGTTAAACGCCTCCATTTTGTTGGGATTAAACACCAATCTCCTAGCGTAACCACCCGTTGCCACCGTGGACCTGTATATAACGTCCGGCACCACCACTCCCCTTTGCCTTACCCCGTCCATCACCTCCGCCCAAAAGGCGGCTGCATCCTCTGCCCCCTTTGTAAATCTCCTCAAATTCGTCCAAAACACCCCATCGTGTAAACCCGAATTCATAACCACAGTATCTGGAACAATGTCTCCAGAAAAATGTACCTTCAGTTTTTCTCTATATGCTTCGTTTTTGAGTGAATTCAAGCCCTGATAATTTCCTGTATCATTGTAGTGACCATTGAAAATGCTCGTGATCCGAACTGATTGAGTCGGGTTGTTGGGGTTAGTGATATTCATATCGAACAATCTCGGAACAACCTTCATATCCACGTTCAAGATAAAATTAAGGATGTTTCTAATTGTATCACAATGATTAGAATCGCCCCAAAAGAAAATCCATCGATTATTCAAACACTCCCAAGCTGCTTCAGCAGAGAATACTTTAAACGAACAATGGGTGGAATAGACCCACCCATTACTCTCGATTACACCCAAAGATCCATCACACCACGGATGCACACACGGAAAATTTGGTGCTAAGCATCTGTATCTACCATCATTGCTAATCAGACAGTTATCGTTCTTCCCATGTCGAGTCCACCGTCCCGACCAAACATCTCTAGTGAAATCTGACTTCGTGCATTGTGGTATCTCAGGTAACTCAGCAGCTGATTTCTTGAATTTGATCGGGATCGTGCGAAGTAATTTATCGAATGCGAATCTCTCTGGAGAAAACTTCAACCCCTGGTAGTGTCTAAACAGTAGAGTTACATTCAAATTGTAGTCTCCAGGAAAATCGGGGTGAACTTGGACCGAAAATAAGTAGGTTCCATTGCCCAAGTCACGAATAGGCGGCCTTGACTTCCAGGAATCACCAGAGAGGTCAATTTCAAAGTAATCGCCCCCCAGACAATGCGGTTTCCCTGAATCATCCAATGCTTGAATAACAAATTCATGAATTTCTCCAGTGGATAACTCAATGCGCGCATGACTATCCAAACCAGGGATAGAGATATCCACTGTTAGTGAATCCTTACATGCCTCTCCACCAGGACTCAACCACCCAGCAAGAAGATTTGAAGAGTAATTCTCCTCTAATTCAGCTGACACCCATTTCAAAACACCTCTATTTCCAGGTTTTTCGGTAACATTGAGCTCATTCAATGTCCCATTGATGGGTTTAAGGGGTAAACTTTCATGGGCTTGTGTGAAATTCTGATGGGTATGGGTAAGATTTTCCTGGAAAACTTCTACCGGAAAAGTTGAGTTAGACTGAAAAGAAACCCCATAAGAGCTTGATTCTTGATGGGTTTCAGTCAAATTGTCATCACAACTAGTATTAAACTTGACTGCAAGAAAATCTTTGTGAAAATTACCAACACTCCAACCATCAATGCCCCAAATAATCACTATCCCAAGAAACACTGCAAACGTTAACACCTTAAACGACCAATGTATCACCGGACTAGGCCGGAAAATCCAAGAATGCGAGTTCAAAGATTTTTCCGGCATCCCAAACATATGAGCAAACAAACACACAACCACTAGGCCACAAACAAATTCAAGAAAAAATTAAGCAGGTTGGGTTCTCCAAGACAGTTTCTGACAAAAACATTCCAAGAAAAAAATTTCTATTGCAACATGACTTACTCTACCACAAACTTTCTCGGAAAGAGAAAACTAAAACGATAAAGGGTGTTTGAACTTACTGTCTGTGCCTCAAGAAAGAAACTTTAAAGAACAAATCTTGAAAGTTGCCAAATGCGTATGAAATTATGGTAGACAAGAAAATTTCTCTTTCTAGAAAATTGTTTTCTCGCTCTAGAAGTGTATAGTGTTCACAGGGGAGTGAGAGAGAGAGAGACAACGAGAGCTAGGAGATTTTTATGTTATAGTGATGCCAATCAGTCCTAATTCAAGAATGAAGAGGAAAGTAACAAAAAGAACTGCTGGGCAATGGGAATAGGTAATATTTTTTTGTTGCCTGTAATGCCCTTTGTTTTGGGTATGAAATTACCAGGAGAGTTTTAGTAATAGGACAACACCGACAGACACGCGGATTAAAATTTTAAATAATTGGTTGGAGCGGTACATTGATGGGGTACGTTTGTCTTTTTGGCGTTGAATATATCCTTGGTGTTCTTGGAGCAGGTGCCATGTGCTTTCACATGCAATTCTATTTCTACCTCTCCCAATCATGTTTCTCCACAAATATTATCTAATCTTTTACCAATTCTTATAATTTTAAAAGTAACGTCAACCGTCCCGTCAACAAAAACAACTCATAATTAGTGGTTGGTTACGACGTAAATGGGGTAGAGTTGGTAATTTAAACAAAATCATAACTAAGAGGTTCATATGTAATTTATGGATATTTATGGATTAATCTGAATTATTAGTTGTGTTTGACACATCTCAATTCAAGCAGGCAAATAGTTTTACCCTGATGTATATTTATTATAACTAAGATATTTGGAAAATACTTAGGGTATGTTTGGATACCCTAATTTCATAGTTTTTAATTGGAATTGAGGCCTTCAAAATCAATTCAGTTGTTTGGCAATACATTTAAAATTGGAATTGAGTTGAAATTTCAAATGTCTTAATTCCATAAAACTAATTCTATACAAAACTCTATGAATTTAAATTCTAAATTTTGATCAATTATTATAAATAATAACAACTCACATTTCTTTTACCACCACTACCACAACAACTCCCAACCACTACCGCCAGCCGCCACCTTCGACCACCACCACCAACCACCTCCAACCTCAGCCTTTAGCCACCACCGTCCTCCGCCACCACCACCGACCTCCGCCTCCGCCACAGTCATCTCCACCTTCAGCCATCACCGTCCTCCGCCACCAGCCACCACCATCCGCCATCTCCATCATCCAACCACCTTTATATTCTATTCTATTTACTAATAAAAAATAAATTCTCACAATTATGTAGTTAGAAAGATTTGAACATTTATCATTCTCATTATCACCAACACTTATTATCATTAGACTAAACTAGATATTTGATATGCAGTTGAAATTTTATTTTAACTATAATGTAGAATTACAATTTAATTCCACACATTATCCAAACTATGAAATTACTATAATTTTGAAAGCAAATTCCAAGTTATTTTAATTTTATAGAATTATAATATTTATTGAATTCAAAATCAATGCATCCAAACGGACCCTTTAGGGTATGTTTGGATACCCCAATTTCATAGCTTGGAATTGGAATTGAGGCGTCCAAAACCAATTATGTTGTTTGGCAACACAGTTAAATTTTGGAATTTGAATTGAGTTGTAACTTCAAATGTCTCAATTTTACAAAACTAATTCTATACTAAATCCTAATAATTTAAATTATAAATTTTGGTTCATTACTACTCACCTTCCTTATATAACCACCACCACCTACGACCATCGCCGCCGGTCGCCAACTCCGACCACCGCCACCCACCACCATCTCTAGCCACCATCATCACCACCGACCACCTCGTTATGTTATTTATTATTAAAAATATAAAATTATAATAATTTTGTTGCTAGCAAGTTTGAACCTTGGTTATTCATAATAACTAATAACCACTATCATTAGGCTAAACTATAATACTAAATACTTGTTATAATAATGAAATTTTATTATAACTATGTAAAATTATAATTAAATTCTACATGTTATCTAAATCATGGAATTGCTATGATTTTAAAACAAATTCCACATTATTTAAATTTCATGTAATTTGAATATTTATTGAATTCAAAATCAATGCATCCAAACGGACCTTAGTTAACTTGAATTTACATGGTGTCTTGTACATTAATTATTTTTTTTGTCGTTTTAAAATGATAATTTGTATTTCGATTCAAATTAGTTACTCTTTCTGTTTCTGACAAAGAGTTTTCATTTGAAAGTCAAACTTAGTTCATTAATAATAAAATGATACGATTATACCTTAATTTTTAAAAATAGATTCTTTAAGTAAAATATCTTAAAATAAAATAATAAATTATTAGTTCAAAGAAGTAGTTAGCAGACGAAATATAAGAATTGGCATGTGAAGTAGTTAGTTAGTAAGAAAATTTAGAGAAAAAAAAATTTAAAAATTCATTGAGATTGAACTTCATTGACTATAAATATCAAATATACGAGGTAAGACAAAATTATTGAGAATTATTGAGAATTATTGAGACAAGCCGTTGACGATGCATCATAAGTAGCTAATTGTACATCGTACCAGCTAATGCTTGGCTGATGGTGATGACTAGATTTTTCTTGGATTTTTCACGGGTGTCTAATCATTTCTTCCACCCTCAAGTTTGGGCTTTATTTTTTTCTCTTCTTCTTTTGGTACGTAATTTGACGACATGCAATATGGATGTCAGTTTGTTATAACCGTTAAAAGCTCGAATTCATAATATTAATTTCTAAATGGGTTAGCTGAGATTGTCGATCAAAATATTAAAGTAAGTTCATAATTGATTTACTATCTAATTTATTCAAAATTTTGATTCTTAGACCAACACTCAAAAAAAGTTATTTTTAAAAAGTAAGTCTTATGTAAAACTGTTTTATGGATCTTATTTTATAAGATGAAATCATATTCTCTCATTTATTAAAAAGTGACAATCTTTATTTATAAAGGTGACGGATGGCACTACAATTTCTAAAAACTAAGGGGTGACATTGTATTTTTTAAATTTTGACATATTTAACATAAATAGCTTCGTTTTATAGATTAAGAACGATAAAATCGTCTTATAAAAAATTTACTTTAGCATTTTTTACTACATAACCAACCAAAAGTGTAGGTGCCTTTGGACTAAAACCGGTCAGACTCTACCACATCACAAGTGAAAATTTTGGTTTAAATTTCCAATTTCCTTTTAGTAAAGCCATAAATTAAGCCCAAAATAAGGATATCATATCATTTTAGAACGAAAAGTCAAAATATAAAACGGAAAAGTGTACGTCCAACCACAAATCCAAATCAAACAAATTAAGTAAATCAATCGATTTGGTTCACCTTTGATCTAAGACGCTCGATTTAGATTTCAAAAATTAAAAATCAAGTGGTTCAGTTCATAATTTTTTATATCGAATCATATATCTATATATATATATATATATATATATATATATATACCGAGACTAGTGCCTCATTTTTGTAGATACCTCCAACCATTTGTAAAAGAGATTATGTTCTTGGCAAAATCTAACTGACACGTGTATAACATTTTTATTTTAAAATAATTTCATGACTTTCACACTTTCTAAAACTAGTAATGTGATTGTGAAGTGGTTAACATGCTCCCATGGTTGTAAAAACGACTCTCAAGAGGATAGTCAAGGATAGAGCTTTAAAAAAAAGTCCTAAAACGACTAAACTAGTAATGTGAATTCTAGAAGTTGCAATTTTTGTCCATGTTTATTTGTTCGCTCAAATCGTCCAATAAATAATGGGCATGGATACACCTAATAATTTTAGTGGGAACAAATAGATATATCCATTTGAGACCATTAATTATGATGAGCTAAATGAGAGCCCACTTGAGCACCCACCCTAAAACTCATTCTCTCACTCTTCTAATTTCGCTATGGTTTTTGCTCTCTCACATCTCTTCATTCACTTGAAGAATTTATTCATGAGTTTAGCCTTCTTTCTCCCCCCCTCTCTCTCTCTCTCTCTCACCTATGCACACCGATTCTCACTTATCACGTACAGTGCAATGCTAGAGAATCTGTGGTGTATCGGGCATCGGAGCCTTTTTCTTCTACCTATTTGCTTGTCTCATGTACTACTTTTAATTGTTCTTTTTTTAATTAATCATACTCTATATATATATAATGTCTTCGTTAATTACGAGTGGATATTGGGTATTACGATCGATGATATCACATTATTTGTGTCACCATAAAAAAACTAGTTTTCCTCTTTGTTTGTCTCAAAATAATTTTTTTTTTGTTAAACATAATGAATTTTTTGTAATTAGTATATTTATTTGATAATTTTGTGTTAATGAGTAGATGGACGCCCATAGGTGCACATGCTCATTTATTGTCCGCTTATATATGCTCATGTTATTTAAATGGACACTTACTCGTTCGTCCATTTAAGCCTCATTGCCCATATGAACCCGCTCATACCCATCTGTTTACCACATCTAATGAATACCAATAGATCTAAGATGTTTATGATGTGTCTTTAAGATACATATTAGGCAAATCTTTTGTTTACATTTGGCTGGCTTGCATTAATAATATTCAATTTATTATATTATAAAGAATTCACTATTCTATTTTAGGATGTTAATATAAAGAATTCATGTTCAAAAATTATGCATATGTTCTTCATAATCTTTCAATTTTACTCTCCAAACATGTATAAACATCTTGGCTATACACTAGCATTTTTATAATTGTAAGAAACTCTAGTACTAGTAATCTATTTCATCAGTTCCACTCAAATAGTCTATATTTGAAAATTTTAATAATTAACATATATATTAATGTCATTGGAGTTTGTTATAATTACAAGAATACTTTAATACAATCAATATATTTATAATACAAGTAGAGGGTCAAAAATGAAATATTATGAAAATTATAAAAATAATATTTTAAAGTGAACTTTTACCTATAACAGAGAGTATCATTTAATTGGACTCTTTTAGTAAAATGGATGGAGCATTTTATTAATTTTGGTTTCGGAAAACATATAACAAATTAAAATGCTAAAAACGAGCAATTGATAAAGGTTATCGTGTATATTAGCCAATGATAGTTTTTGTACAATAAAAAATATGTGAACAAGACTATGAGTATGACAATAACCCTCCTCCTCTTTACCTTTGCAATACGGGCCCTTCAAACCTTTCGGTTAGGGAGCTTTACTTCGTACGCACCCCTCAGAGCTTTTATCGTTGTTTGATAATCAGGTAGGAATAAACTCGATACTATTAATACTCTTTCTGTAGTATATATCGGATGTAATTTTAGAATTAAAAATGGAAGTTCCATATTTTTTTTAAGTGAGAATACTAAAAACAATACCTTATCCAATTATATAATTAACTAGAGAATGCAAATTGAAGAATAAAGTGTGTGTGTGTGTGTTTGCCTTAATAAAGTAATAACCAAATAATTGATAGCCACTTTGGGTGTATAGACAATGTCTCACCAATCAATTAACTCTTTATTGAATTACACCTTAAGCACATATACCTTGACAAATGTTATCGACACTTTTTTACTAACGCTGTATTTTGGGCTTGTTTTGTTTTGGGTGTTAATTAGATCGGTAATTTTTGGTAAATTATAACCCTCTAGATCTTTATACTCCCTCCGTCCCTAAATTATTGTCTCACTTTCCTTTTTCGTCCGTCCCAAAATAATTGTCCACTTTGAAACTTACCTTTTTAGAACATCACTTTTATCACTTTACCCTTACTTTTTCACTCTACTTTAATTATGGGCCACATATACATGGACATTAATGGAAACTACACATTAAACCAATATAAATAATCAAGTCAATTACTTTTTCTTAAACTGTGCGCCGGGTCAAACAGGACAATTATTTAGGGACGGAGGGAGTATTTGTTTTAAACTAGTATTAAAGTATATTATTTTAGTAGGGAATGATAAAAATACATTTAATGAAGGAAAGACACGCAGATAAAGTCACTGGCCAAATTTAAAGATCGCAATGCACAATTAAAAATCTGTAAATATTTGGGCATCGAAATGCAAAATGACACTACCAAAATTTAGATATCGCTATGCACAATTGAAAATCTGTCAAATTTAGACATCGAAATGCAAAAGACACTGCCCAAATTTGGGCATGACAATGCACAATTGAAATCTGTCAAAATTTAAGCATCGAAATGCAAAAAGTCACTACCCAAATTTGGGCATCACAATGAAAACACTGGATATCGTAATGCACAATTGAAATCTATTAAAATTTGAGCATCGAAATGCAAAAAGTCACTGCTCAAATTTGGGTATCGCAATGAAAACACTGGGCATTGCAATGGTTCTGAAGCAAAAATTGGGCATCACAAAGAACATTTGAAGTCTGTCTAATTTTAGGCATCGCATTGTAAAAATCATTAACCAAATTCGGGCATCGAAATGAATAAATTGAACACTGCCACTAAATATCAACAACGTTGGGCATCATAATGGCAAAATTGACGTCAAAATGAATAAATTAAACACTGCCACCAAATATCAACAACGTTGGACCTTGAAATCGACAAAATTGACGTTGGAATGAATAAATTAAACACTGCCCCAAATATATGTAAAAATTGAACATCGAAAAAACTTCTGAAGCCAAAAATAGTGTTTAAACATCGTTTTTAGCTTTAAAATGAAGAGTTTCGATTTGATATGCGGTGAGTCTCGTGGTTCATTTGGGATCAAAAGTTATGTCATTCCGACGAAGAGCTCTCAACTTTTTGATTTCTACTAGTGCATTAGTTTCAAAACTTTCGTAGAGGAAGAAAAGAGACCAGCAATGGAGAAAAGAGATATGGTTGCGAAGCTGGATGGCGAGCAAATTTGAGAAAAGAAGAGGAAGACGAAGATGAAGAATGAGACGGAAGAAGCAGATCGAAGTAGTAGGTCACGGGCAATTTTGAAACAAAATTATAAAAATTAACTTTTGCAATTTAAAAAATAAAAACGGTGTTGGAGCGATTACAATTTCAGCAAATGACACAGAACCACAATTAATTCTTTTGTTTTGCACTTTTGAACACTATTTCTCATTTATTTTTGTTTTTATTTTTTCGCTTTGAATATTTCTTGATCCCATTATTTTTCTCTCCAATATATCATCGAATGTGATAGTAGAATCATTCATACTCAGCCTTATCGATAAAGATGCTGACAAGACGGCTTCCTCTATCATTTCGAGATAAAATAAAAACAAAACAAAACAAGACGTGCATCATTAATTTTTTAAAGTTGAAAATAATACCAAAATAAAAGTGAAAACATCAAATTTAAACAAAACCTTTGGCTCTGTTTGTATAGGCACATTTTGAGGTTTTAAAAAAAAATTCAAATTTTATAATGATTGGATAAAAAATAATAAGATATAAATAGAAAGAAAAAAAACAAGGAATAATTGTGGGTCGGTGCCTTTTGAAAAAAAATTTATAAGAATGATAACCGGGCGGGCCCATATAATGAAATTATAACCGAAAAAGTCCTTTATATTTGATTTCAATTGTTAAAGTATATTTTTTGGAGAAAAATGATGAAGATACCCTTAATAAAAGAAAGGCGCGCTGACAAAGCTATAACCCCAAATTTGGGCATCGTAATGAAAAGCATTTGGCATCGCTCAAAATTTTGGGCATCGCTTAAAACATTAGGCGTCGTTCATTTTGGACAACGCAACCTGCGTTTATTGAGATTAGAATGACTCATCATAGGCAACGATACTCACTTCATAGGCAATGACGTTCACTTCATAGGCAACGACACCCACATTGAAGGCAGGTCTGGAAAGTAAGCATCATAGTATCAAAACATTGGGTATCACTCAAAACATTGCTCAAATCACATGTACCTCTACATCTTCTTATAGCATTTTAAGCGCATCCAAAATGGTAGGCAACGACCCCAGATCGGAGCCATTGCTGTAGTGTACTCTCCTGTTAGAATCTTGCGCACAAACTCGATATTTTGTTTGACTTCAAGCTAAGCATCATAGGGTTATGCGCATTGATAATAGATTTGTCTGCAAGTGATTTCTTAACCATCGAAATAGACAAAATTGGCGTCATAATGAATAATTAAACACTGCCACCAAATATCAACAAAGGTGGGCATCGAAATGGACAAAGTTGACGTCGGAATGAATAAATTGAACACTGCCCCTAAATCTGTGTGTAAAAATTGAGTATCAGAAAACTTTCGAAGCCCAAAACTGTAATACCCCGATTCTCGGTTAGCTTGATTTACGTGTGATGCTCATATTTCTTCCTTTGTTGATTGCATGATTGGTTTGTGAGAGAGTCTAGATGTGTGTGAGTGTCCACATTGAGACCAAAACCTTGTTGATATATGTTCCATAGTTGCTGAGTTGTTAAAGTTACAAATCATAACTCGACGTTAGTCGGAATCCGACTCGGTTGAGAGTTTGTTTGCGTTGTTCGTATTCGTGACCTCGGTCAGGCCTTAGGTCTTTATATGATTGTTATGAACTTGTTTTGATGTGTTAGACTTCAAGTTGGAGGTGTCCCTTGAGTTTATTGATTATTTGGATGCTTTGAAGATATCATTCGTCTTTATCGCGTAGATTGAGATTGAGTATTGTGATCGTCTCGTCATTTGGAGTTCTTATTCTCCTAGTTGTTGTTTAACTTCTTAGAAGTATTCGAGCCTATTCATTGGCCTCTTGACTTGCTTTAAGTCTCTTGATCTTGCTCGTTTGGTTGTTAGTCCATTCGTCGTTTCGTTTGCAAGTTGTTATGACTTGTTTCGATTTCGTTCCAGGTTGTTTCGGGTGTTGTTCGGACTTGTTTCAGACTTGATTTGGGTATGGTTTCACCCTAAGATTTATTGGGGTTGAGTTGGGGACCAATTGGACTTCATTTCAAGTCATTTTTCTTCTTTTTAGACTAAGCGCTCGCCTAGCATATGGCTAAGCGATCGCTTATTTTCCAGTATGTTGTTGGGCTGTAAAGGACCTTAAATGATCGCTTAAGGAGGGGACTAAGCGACCGCTTAGCCCTGACTCTGCTTCGGGCATCTTTCTTAATTTGCTGGTTTTGCCTATTTTACCATTAATGAACCCACTCTAAACTCTCCCTAATCTGCCCTACTTAGTCCTAATTGATCCATAACATGTTGGGTTAGATTAATTGATGATTTTTGAGTTGGGTTAATTATTGATTAACCCTAAACCTCCACTAAGTGTACCATGAAAATCTCTTTTGTGCCCCTCTTTTTTGTGGAAGCCTTTTATATCCACAAACCTCTTGTGTGTTCAGCCATTCCATTTCATTCTTGCTTTAACCATACTTGAGTCAGAGAAAGAGAGAGAGACTCAAGGGAGACTTAAGAACCCTAGTTCTTCTCCATCCAATCCTTGAAGATCCAACCATCTGATCTTCGTTCCCACTCCAGATTATTGAAGCCCTCGACGAGTAGAATGTCTTCCACCGATTACATTTTTCTTTCCTTTGCTTTTCATCCGGGTTATGTAAGTCACTACTTACTATTTCTTTGGATTTTTGGCTCATTGACCCTAAGGAAAACAAAATACTTGCTATGTGAGGTCAATGAGCACTTGAATGTTTGTTTACCTACCCTTTTTTTTTATCTTGGACTTATAAATTTCTAGATACCATGTGTAGCTTGATTTTATGAGACATAATATGTGTTGTATAAAATGGGTTTATGATTATGTTGAGTTCTATGGATTTTAGGGCTTGGGAATCAAGCCCGAATGATTTGGGGAATTTGTTATAAATAAAAATGGGTGATAATTTCGGGATATATGAAATGTACAATTAAGACTCAACGGAGTCATTATAAGTTCAATAATATGTTAATGAACTTGGGTTGAAATCCTACGATGTTCAGGTTTCGATTGGTTATGTTTGTGAGGACCCGAGTACCTCAATTTGTGTCTAATTATGATATTGATGTGTTAGAGACCTTAATGGCGTTCATTAGGTGATGCTTTACTAAATTAGAAAGCCTTTGTTAATGAGATACTAGAAGTTCGAGAATTGACTAGTCAGATGCGACTCATTGGAATTGGTTTAGAGTGTGCTCGTTGGAGCACGGAGCTTAAAGACCAACCAATGGTCTCAAGTATCATTAAGAAATTATTATTGAATGAGTTTTCATTTTTAGGAATTTGGTCGCGTGCACGTGAAGGCACTTGCGAAATTATGGCTACGTGATAGTCTTGATATTCTTGAGTGTGGTTTTGACGACATCGATTGAATACGACGATTAGGACTATGATTGAGTCTGGTGTGCTTTTAGTGAAGACTAATTATTAAGTCTTGATTTGTGGTCATTATTACGGCCATAGTAGTCTTGAATAGATTGTGATTTGAGGGTCCTTGTAGACCCAACGATATGGTTGCGACTTAGACTAACATAGTAGTCTTTGGTTTGATTTCGAGTAGAGGACCATGGTAGACCTCGTAGTATGATTCTGGTAAGCTTATATGCTATTCTTGATTGAGTTTGTGACTTGGGGATCATAAGTACCCCGATACGTGGCTTCTTGGACTAAACTTGTAAGTTAGTTGAACAAGTTAAGTATGTGCAAATATGTGTATTGTTAATTGGGTTTTATAGAGCATTATGACCTTCTTGATTTGGATGATTCTGCTCTTGTCGGATTTGATCCCGATTTGTTTATACAAGTAAACATCTACTTGCGTACCCTGTTCTGAATCCACCTGGCGTCTTGGTCGGTGTGTCGGCAATGGGACGATTCATAGCCTTTGGGTAAGCAATCGCTATGAGTCGCCGCATTGGTTTTCTTTCTCTTCACTATTTGGCCAATAGTGGGACGTGGTCTCGTGTTAGCGCCAACTAGCCTGGTATCGAGCTCTCATTTCTTCATCATAGGTTGGATGAAAGGCAACGGTACTCATTAAAGAAACTTGATGAGTTATGATCGTTCACTAAAGAAGACAAGTGAAATGTATCAATTATGGTCTGATTATTGGGGCTGGACTCGAGTTCTGGTTCAGTCACTGTTCAGCTTGTGTTTAAGCAGCGACAACGACAAACAGGCAGACAGACAGACAAATATTTCATCTTATACATGTTTATTTACGAGTACTTATGTGTAAGACAATGTATTATGTGGTTTATATGAGATTGTGTACTTTGATTATTTGTACATGTTTTATTGTTATTGGTATACTATCATGATGTCATAATTCATATATATATGTCTGAGCATTATGTCATGTCATGTAGTTTAATATAGCAGCTTATACTGGGTCATTATGACTCATCCCACATGTTTGTTTTCCCTAGTGTGTGCAATGAGCTCATTAGTATGGGTTGCGACTGTGGGTTCGTGATTCATAGGTGGTGGTCTTCCGGGCAATAGCTTGGAGTATTATTATTTGTATTTATTTTTCTTGTGAGACACAAATGTAAAATTATGTAAACTTTACTTGGGTAGATTGTGTTAGTTTTATTGTTGTTGTATATTTTTTGGAGCCAACTAGTTTGGTTGAACTATTGTATTTATTTAGTAGTTATTTATGTTGTCTCCTTGAGCAAGGCTTTAGCTCGCGGGTTCTAGTATTGTATTGTTGTGGTTGTTATCTCCGACAAGTTTAGCGTGAGATTTTCGGTTTAGTAGTTGATTTTGAACTCTTATTCTTTTAGTTGATTTGTCTCTCCGGCGTGTTATAGCCATCGAGTGATTGTTTATCAGGTTGGTATCTTGTCGTTTCGCCGGCCTTAGGTTTGCCGATGGTTTGTTGCCCGTGCACAATGTTACGTCACGTGAGTCGTAGAATTACCGAGAGATAGTTGTCTCTCATCCTTATGTTCCATGATTTATAATTAAAGGTTTGGGTTCCACTTATGATTTGCTTCCGCAGGTTTTGGTTTTTGTTGTTCCATATCGCCGTTATGGCTTTATATTCCTGTTTTGAACTTGTTGGCTCAACTGTTGACTCGCACTATTATGCTTAGTAGATGCTTCTTTGTCTTTCTAGATTGTTCTCACGATACGACCTTGGGATTTCATATAGAGATTTTGGTTGGATTTGGTCAAAAACAGTGTTTAAACATTGTTTTTTGGCCTTAAAATAAAGACGTCACTCGGTGGAACCCAGTGTTTTTGTAAATATCGTTGAGAGCTTCGATTTGATATGTGGTGTGTAGGTGGCTCATCCGAGATCAAAAGTTATGGAGAAGAAGAGAAAAAACTATGTTAGAGAGAGAGGGGGGATGGTGTATGCTTTAGTATTTTGGGAAGAAATTAACCAAAATTGACTTTAGAGGTTTTTAAAAAAATAGGGTAGCCAAGCGGTTAGAATTTCACCAAATGGTACTGGTCCTCCAAGACACACCGGGTTTGTTTTAAGGCCAAAAAACAATGCTTAAGCACTGTTTTGGGCTTCATAATTTTTCTAATGCCCAATTTTTACACACAAAGGGGCAGTGTTCAATTTATTCATTCCGAAGCAAATTTTGTCAATTTCGATGCTCGACTTTGTTGATATTTGGTGGCAGTATTTAATTTATTCATTTCGATGCCAATTTTATCCATCACGAGGCCCAACTATGTTGATATACTTGGTGTTGGTGGCAGTGTTCAATTTTGTTTATTTCGATGTCCAACTTTGTTGATATTTTGTGGCAGTGTTTAATTTATTCATTATGACGCCAATTTTGTCCATTGCGATGCCCAACTATGTTGATATTTGGTGACAGTGTTCAATTTTGTCCATTTCGATGCTCAACTTTGTTGATATTTGGTGGCAGTAATTAATTTATTCACTCTGACACCAAAATTTTCCATTACGATGTTCAATTATGTCGATATTTGATGGTAGTGTTCAATATATTCATTCTGATGCCCAATTTTTCTAATGTGATGTCCAAATTTGGTTAAAGATTTTTACGATGCGATGCCTAAAATTGGACAGACTTTAAATGTGCATTGTGTTGCCCCAGTGTTTTCATTCCGATGCCCAAATGTGAGCAGTGGCTCTTTGAATTTCGATATCCAAATTTTGACATATTTCAATAGTGCATTACGATGCCCAATGTTTTCATTCCGATGTCCAAATTTAGGAAGTGGCTTTTTGAATTTCAATACCCAAATTTTGAAAGATTTCAATTGTGCATTGTGATGCCCAATGTTTTCATTCCGATGCCCAAATTTGGACAGTGGCTTTTTGAATTTCGATGCCTAAATTTTGACATATTTTAATTGTGTATTACGATGCCTAATGATTTCATTACGATGCCTAATGTTTTCTTTCCGATGCACAAATTTGGACAGACTTTGTGTGGACGTTTGTTGTTCATTAATGGATATCTTCATCATTTTATTGCAAAAAATGTACTTTAGCAGTTGAAAACAAATTTTGATGATTTTTTTGATTATAATATCATCACATGGGACCGTCCCAATTATTACCCAAAAAACAAATTGAAAATTACCAACCACAAAAGCAAACGGTCCTTTATCTACTTGTACCTCATAATTACACATTATACTTTAAGGTAAAATTATGATCGATCTTTTTTCAAAGTCTCTAACCTCAAAAGTTCACCGTTCTATTTTTCAACTGCAAAAGACCACTTTTCGAAATATTATTCAGAAAATGTCACAATTTCCTTCAATAGCTTCCAACAAACACATTAGATTCAAAAATCACCATTGTTATACAACGAAACGGGGATTAGGTTTTTTTATTTATAAAATACGAAACTGTAATGAATCTGTGATGAGTTAGGATTTTTCAGTAGAGACGAAGGCGGAGGAAGAAGAAGACTTATGGCGGAAGAGATGGAAAAAGAAGGTAGAGGACATGATCTGATTTTTTATGATTTTATATCGCGGTGCAAAAATATCGGATTAATGTATCGCGTTACAAACATTAATGTATCGCAGTTCAAAAATAGACTAAACAATTAAACTGATGAATCGCAGTGCAAAATTAATGCAATAAAATTGATGCATCGCAGTTCAATAATCAATACACCAAATTAAACTAATAAATTGCGGTTCAAACATTGATGTATCGCGGTGCAAAAATTAATTCAATAAATTTGATACATCGCGGTTCAATAATCAATGTACCGCGATTCATTTTCGTAGAACACCTTATGCTCATTAAGGGTATCTTAGTTTTTTTGCCCCAAAAGTGTCTTTTTCTGGTTTGAACAAAAACAAAATACTGGAACGAATAAAAACTTTGGAAAGTGAATCGATCCGCAATTTTTCCTATACTTTAGAGCCTTTGACAAAAAATTGGGGAAGAAAGCCTTTTGACCATTTTTTAAATTTTAGAGATTCTATTGTAAATTTGAATATAAGTTAAGTTTGAAAAAAAATCATTTTAGCCCTTACTAAATATATATGGGCAACTTAACGGTATTTCTCTAACGATGTCTATCTAAAAGACTACCGCTATAAAAAATTAATACTCGTAGCACTAAAATTTGACAAAAAATTGTTAAATAACTACTACTGTGACCGTCACATAATCAAGAGACCAATGGTGCAATTTTCCCTATATAATACTCCATCAGTTCCGAACAAAAATTCCCGTTTTAAAGTTAATTTTTTTAAGAAAATGATATTTTTAATAACTCATTAATCATTAAGTAATAAAATAATATTTTTTACCATAATTTTTGAAAGCAAGTTCTTTATGTGAAAGATTTCAAAATGAAATAATAAACTCAAATAGTATACGTCCAATCATATTTTTGTATAGCCTCCAATTGCATTATAATTTGTACCATTAAGCAATAAATAATACAACTACTTAATGAGAGTCGTTTCACGGTTCTGAAAAACGTCAACTCTACTTTTCGAAAATATAAAGTAAAATGAAAAGGGAAAAAAACCTATGCCGATCCAGCGTACAAAGTATATAAATGCTCAATAATATCAATAAAACAATGCATGTATCAAATCACCTAGCATGAAAAAAAAAACAAAATAATATAATGTCTTGATTAAAAAAGAGTATGAGATATCATAAATACTCCTACTTTACGTGCTTTTCTTTTTTTTTCTTTTTTTAATTTATTTAATGTTTTTAAAGATAATAATTCCTCACACCTTCCACCGTCCAATTCCATGGACATGAATGAGCATGAGCCTTTTAAAATACTACTACTGTAGTCTATAGTCTGTAGTCTGTAGTCTGTAGTCTTTGTTGGTGGCACACAGAAACATCAGAAAGATGAGAAATGCTTTAAATGCTTATAATGGGATGGGCGTTGGGATAAATTCAATGTGGTCATGACTTCTCCAACTGAAGAAGAAATGCCATTCAATGAGCCTGTACTGTACTCACTTCACAAACAACAATGGCAGCATGATGAAGACAATTATGGGCCAACGGGTCTCAAATCATCATGTAATCCAAACTACGCCTCGGGCCTCCTCCAGAAAAATACTAACATATATAGTACTAATTGTAAACTTGATTGTTCAGAGAATTCAACCAACAAATACAAGGACAGACAATTCATGATCCAACTAATTGAATAAATACCACTGCCAAGATATGTCTACACATTAAACGGACAAAAAAATTGATGTTTTAACAGGCGTAGATTTTAACACAATCAACTGGTATAATGTACAAACATATGAAACAACAGAAAATCTAAATGATGGAGAGCAATCAGCTTGGAGACATGGAAATCAATAAAAATATACCATGGGAGGCACAGGCACCGTATTAGCTCCACGGATCATCCCATCCATTGGGTCCCTCTCTCTTAACGAAGCTCATTATTGCCTGGACGGCTTCATCAACTCTGTTAGACAGAGAATGGTTTCCCCATTCAACTTCAACTTTCTCTGCACCTCCCAATGCTCTCGACAATCTGTTGTAATCCAAGATAGATACAGGTATGATCATTTGATCAAACCACAAGCTTATATGGACATCTAAATTGAAAGGGGCAAGCAGTAGTGTGGTGTTTGTGAAAATTCTTAAATTAATCATCAACAGTTCAATAAGCAATAAGTAACTTGAAAATAGTTCTTGAACTAGCCTGCCAACTAATGCTTTCTTGTCGACATAATCTGGTACATATTCATCCGCCATAGAAAATATGACCTGTAGAAAACAAATGGGGAATTGTCATCACTAACCAATTGTGATCGGCACAATTTTTGTTTCACGGAAAATCATTTCTGAAGAGTTTCTTGAATTTTCTTGAGTATGGTAAAGTTTCAAGAAAATGAGTCAGCTCTAGAATGTCACCGGAAAATCACCCACTTTTTTAGGAAAATGACTTGTGGATTTGAACTCTTTATGTCATATTCTGGAAAATGATGCTCCTCTGTCTCCCACTTTTGTCTCTACTTACCTCTATCGAAAATCATTCTCTCCATTTGTTCAAGCGAAAATGACTTGCATAAGGTACTTTTGGGCTAATTTTCATGCATTTTCTGATCTTAAGATGTGCTTTTACATGAAAACGATTGGCAAAATATTTTGGTGAGAAACTGCACTCATGCTGTCAACTCCCAGGTCTGGCCATCCAGTTCCCCCGACTACGTGGCATGTATCAAAGATTCTTCTTGGGGAACAAGCATATGAACTAATCGGTACTTAATGTTCTGTTATTTTACATTTAAAAGTAACAACTTCACAAATGATTGAGAAGATGGCAAGAATATACAGATTTTCACTCTCATAATTTCAATTTTGAACTAAAGAACAACTATACTGACGGTTTGCTGGACATGTCTCCCAGTCGTAGAACCGAGGCTTAGTTCAAATACGTTGGTTTAACACTGATAACTATTTGCATAACTCGTACCTGACAAGGTGTGCTAGACATGTGTCCCAATCTCTGTTTCAGCTGGTCGTCACTAAGGTCAGAACTGAACAAGTCGTCATCGCCCATGTATGCACAAAGGGAGTGGAATCTGCACAGCATTGGTTTATAAACTACACAAATGAGGCATGAATATGACCTTCAAAACATGAAAGAAATAAACGATAAATGATCAATGAAAAATAAAGATGGTAAAGTACATCTCTTTGTACAGAAAGCATTTCCAGAATGAAAAGACAATATCAACAAGAGACTTCTTATGGATACATCTGCATTCGGTGTAATTGACTCAGCCAGCGATATTTGGATCTTGGGGAACAATATAACATTCTAAATGAGCAATCCTTTATTTTCTTTTCAACTGATAAAAATGTGGAATCGAAATTACCAGATGTTAGGAACATTAACGTTATTTCCATGATTATATTTCTCATTGTCCTATATCACAAGATGCATTTGACATCTGTGAGAAAGTCGTGACTGTGAAAACCACTTATGGAGGTCAAACTACAATAATTTTTCCAAAAATGCCAGGGGTGTTTTGTTTTGTTTTTGCTCCTATAAGCTTTGCCATTAGTTAAGTTTGTTTGAAAGCTAGGACTTCAAATAAAATCAAATATATGCTTGGTCTACCCTTAACACTACATTCGGCACTCTGGCTATAATAGTTTGAAGCTCGAGACAACGATAATAATTCCATCTCTTTTTTACCTTTTGCTACAGCCTACATGGGACCACTGTTCGTGCAATCTATAGTCGGGGTGTGCCAAATTCAGTGGAGGTAGTCAAAACGTAAGGTGAATGTTAGATGGTATTTAGTTGACGAGGAACATGTAGATTATCAAAGGACATGGTCATTTTTTAAATAGTAAAGGGATAAGGAGGTACTTTTAGCTTCCATATGATGCTAGCTCGCGAAGCTTGTAGGGAAATTCCATATTGTACAACCAAAGGCTTACTTTAAGCTTCTTTCTATCTTTTTTTCTCTTCTTCTCGTTCCTTTTTGTTTCTTTTGAATTAGGTGAATTAAGAGTCCAACCTTTTGTCATTATCTCTCTTATGAAGAGAATCTTCTCTCTCCATGAAGATGGAAGAAAATATGAAGATCCTGTATGCAATTCAGCTTCGTTCCTGCTTAGTTTGACTTTACAACATATTGGAGAGATGCAGCATAGGCAAAATAAGTTTAAAAAAACTATCAAACATCAATAAGTTAAATAAGTGATGCTAAGCCAAAAAGACGGTTTTTGTGCACTCACCTATATGCACTTATTGGAGCATCTGCATTTGCTTCCCTGGGCATTAATTCTGACCCTCGACCTTCACTCATCAATTTTGAGGCCAAATCAATCATTCCAGCAGTTTCAGGAAGAGTTGCTCTATATTCACGGTCACTGACTGGGGCCTAAACAATCCAATCAGCATTATGATCAATGCCGCAAATACTGCATAACATCCATTTATTGTAAAAGCATAAGTTGTTCCATGACCAATTAGATAAAAATTTGCATGTTCATTTCCAGAAATCAAAAGTAGCCTCTCATCATCATATCTAAAATGTAGATTGTCTTCTGATTGTCCTTTTTCTGTGTCTAATTTTCTTGAAATAAATACAATCCCAGTAGAATTACCGTTCACATCTAGAAATTTCAAACATACCTTATTAACCACACACACACACACCCAAGAAGGGCCAGACCAATAGGAAGAAAAAGTGGGGGTGACTCCAGAGCTAAGTGACTCAAATAAGATGTACCAAAGAGAAGTTCTAATAAAGAAATTTGGCAACAGCTTGTAGATAGAACTCACCAATGGTAAAAAGACACTACACAGGATGTAGCCAAAAAATATTACATCTAAACAACTCACTCTTAGTTCAAATCACTTGGGTCAGCTACATGAATTCTTTTCCGAATTCGGCAAAGCAAGGTCATCACGCACCACTCATTCAAAAGTAGCCAAAAGATAAATAAACGAATTTTGTTTTTCGCATTCATTCTGAGGTTGAGCTCAGCCCTGGTAATTGATTAGAGCATATACTTGTAATCAAACATTTGAAAATCACAGAACAGAATATCTTCTTCGGCTATAAAACATTTATACTCCACTAAGCAAAAAATTGGTTAGGGTTACAAGTAGAGAACCACCAAAAACTATGGAGTGGAAGAGTATTGTCCAGTGTGTGGCACTGAGATTAAGACAACCTTGCATGCCCTTTGGGATTGCCAGTCAGTGTACCCAATTTGGAAGAAATTGGTAAAGCTGGAACACTGGTCTCAGTTTTTAAATTTATGTGTGAAGGAATGGGTTGATTGGAACCTCAAGAAGACTCGGGTTTCCAACGTCACTTGGGCGCCATGGTCTACTGAATTTGAAGGAATAAGGTTGTGCATCAGAATGACTTCTCCCCCTCCCCCAACTTGCTGAGCTAGTGAATTACTTAAAAGAGTTGGGGAGATATCAGATAGCTTGGTTCATGGAGGCCGTTTGTAAGGCCAGAGCTGGGCCTCGATTTGGTGGGTGCCCCCTAATGTGGAATGGGTCAAAGTCAATATAGATGGAGCTCAACGAACCTCGGACGGAATGGCAGACTGTGATCAGGGACCATCTTGGCTATTGGGTTTCGGGTTTTCAGCTGTTCTTGGGCAGTGTCTCAGTCTGAAAAGCTGAGCTTTGGGCTATTTAAAGAGGCTTATTGTGTGCGTGGCTGGGAGTCCTTGGGAATCGGACTTCAGTGATGCTGTTAACGCTTTTACTGATGGCAATGAGCAGGAGGCGAAAGTGGCTATAATCAAGAACATTTGAGAACTCCTTAATAAAAGTTGGCGCTGCAGAATCATTTTGGTTTGTTGCACTGACATGATGGCGAATAATTGCCTGGGTAGAGTGGGCTGTACATCAACGCTCGATCTTCCCCCGAGCTATTTATCAACTTCTTTGGAAGATGACTTGCTAGGAGTTGTTAGACATGGTCTTGTTAATTTTTAGTTTGTTTTGTTTTTGGTTTTCGGCCCTCCATTGCACCGAAATTTAAAAAAATTAAAAAGCTATGGAGCACAAAACAAAACTCTCACCATGATCAACAAGATAAGTAAAGTATATATAGGACAGGAGCTAGAAGAAGTTCATAAAAGAAAAGCTTTGAATATTCACATCGACAGAAGATACAAAGGGAAGGGGGAAAGAGATTTTTTTATTTTCTTTAAAGGCTGGATGACGAAGTTGATACCTGCAAGATAGCTGCACGAACAGCTCTTGAGCATGCAGCATTGGTACGCATGTAATAGACAATATCCTAATAGAAAACCAAATGAATTACTAATTTATTTCTTTATTAAATATGGTTGGTTAAGTAAATAATTCAAGCATTCACCTGTACATAATTCAAGTGTACGAGTTGAAAATAGAAAAACAATACCTACCTGGCAGCCAGTACTATGACCAAGTAGTACCACTCCCTCAGAATCCTCCTTGTTTATTAAGTAATTGATCAACTGATCAAGCTCGGCGGCATCCTTAAGTACATGCAAAACAAAGGCAGAATTCAGTAAACCCCACATCACAAAGTTTGGACAACCAATATAAGATTGTTTAAAAATAACATCATACAAACAAGCAACCTGAAAACATAAGAAAGGTTGGCTCATATGTTTACTGTACATATTCCTACAACAGAGGCAGACCTAATTCAGGATCTAAAGGTTTGTGTAGGTACCAAGATTATATATCGATTATTCCTGTAGTGTTGCTAAAGGAGATCTACAAGTTTTTAACTACAGAAAATTTATTGCGTAGATTTCTATTTTTGGCTGAATCCAGAGCAGAAGAAATTAGAATCAGAAGAGTTTCTTCGACAGAAGGTGATGAATCACTTGTTGAACCTAGAACCATTTCAATAACTCTCCATCAGAGAAAAGGAAAATTTCAATCTCTAACGCTCCCTACTTTAACAAAAATAGAAGAGGACGAATGAGAAGAATATAAACAAAAACAATGAAAAAATACATCAAGTCCCTAGTTTAACAAACTTTGAAGACATCGCAAGCAATGCATGGATTTTCACACTCTTAGCAGATTGAGTATTAGGCCTCTCCGGTTGCAAGATTATGGTGTGCCATACTGTCCCATGGATTAATTATTTCTATGAAGTGTGTTTGGTATGTACAGACGGATGACTTATAGTAACATGCTACCTCTTTTCTCTTTTTCAACTTAATTGATAGGAAAAAAACAAAAGAAAACATTTATATGCAAGGATAATGGTTATCTCTGACATCTTTTGGTCCAACAGAAGTTCTGTCCAATTAATTAACCAGACAAATGAGGTTGGAATAAGGCCAAAATTCAGGAGGGGTAAATGAAATTACTAATTTATTTTGGATGAATTAACTTTTTGCAGGAATTACTGGGAAAACTCAACACCACAACATATGATGTCTTACAATGGTGAACCAAACCATGCACAGAATCAAAGCACGACACTCTTTTAGAATGAAGTGATGAGGACACAAAAATTGGAACAACAAAAAGGATGACTTACTTCTTTCAAGCTTGATGTGCCATATCCACTATAAGAAGATGAAAGCAGAAACTGAACTAAGGACCATTTCTCTTTCTCCAAAGCAATTGCCAGAGGCTCCAAATACCTACAGAAAGCAAGATTGTCAAACTTACAAATCACAAAATTCAATAAATTTTAATTTCTCTCAAATTATCAACAATTTGTAAACTAATAGTGAAAGGGCTACTAAAAAAATTAACGCTTGCATGCAAAAATGTTATTGCCTTGGTAATTTTATATATTTGTCGTCTTTAAATTATCTCTTTCTTTTTATCTGTTTATTTCTTAGACAAAAATATCCACGTTCCCAGGCTATTATAAAATTGTTTACTAGGGCAAATAGGAAGGTAACAAATTTGTTATTATTTCCTGCAAAAAGTGACAGAAGAGGGTGGGATGGTTCAGAAAGAAAGCCTTCCCACCTCTATCCCTTTTCGTACCTCATTTCAATCCACCCGGACCATTCGAATCTATCCCTTTCCCATCTCTCCCATTTTCGACCAATCCACTCATCCTTGTAGTCAGAAAAGGATTAACCCGCCTTCTCTAAGAATGCATATGCTTAGTTGTTTAGAGTTTAAACTACAATGTCCATGTATTGAGTGATACAAAGGCCAATAGATCTGTGTAATAACAATATCTCATGCTAAGAAAGAGTATATAACTGATATCCTCATGCAGCCAATTAGAGAGATAACTCTAGGTAAGCTATGTCCAAGTCTACCTCTTTTTATTTCCTTTCTTTATTAATATTATAATTTATTTTGGAAAATGAGTTTTTTTATAAGTTAGTTTTTGGAAAATGAGTATTTTATAAAGAGAAAAACACTACAAAGAGCAACAGAGTTAAGAAATCTTAATAACGAAAACAGAGGTGATCACTGATCACCAGCATATACAAAATGTAATTTGAAATCCATGCAAATGCTTTTCTTTAAGAAAAAATGTATGTCTAAGGTTTTAATATATGATTCAAAGGTGATCACCAAGAACTTGTTACCACAGGGGGGTTCGCCCTATTTTCTCCTTAATTCAATATACATGTTGCAAGGGAACAATGATAATACTTCTAAGTAAGCTAAGATCTGCAAAGAATTCAGAGCAAATTAGGGGTCTCTAATTGATAATAAACCAGTGCAACAATGTCGATAAACTAGACTATCATGTTGTGGATGAAAGCAGCAAAGAGAATTCAAATGCACCACTCTTCCCCATGTCAACTCACCTTACGAAGTTTTTGAGGATGGTTTAGGGGAGAAATATAAATACATACTTTTTCAACAGGAAAAGGAAATTCATTACAAAAAAAATAAATGAAACCAGTATATATTTTACGTACTCTGTAGCCAAGAAACCATCTGTCAATCCGCCAATAAAAATGACTTGTTGTCTATAATCCCCTGTTTTAAATGCAACCTACATCAAGAGTTAGAGTTAATGGCCCCACATCAGATAATGAAAAGACAAAATAGAAAACTTATACATCAAAAGTTACAGTAACACAACTGAAGAAAGTAACAGATTTCTCAAAAAATGTCTTTGCATAAAGCGAAAAAGAAATTGAAATGGAGGTGATGATATTACCAAACACTAATAGACATCACATCTCTCCATGATTCACCTCATTATCTTTATTCCTTAGTTCTGGCCAATGATTGCAAAACCAGCGCCCCCCCCCCCAACCCACTCAACCCAAAATACCTGGCACAGGACACATGTATGCATTATGAAATTGTAGAGATATTGACAGACTAGTTATTAGACCCCAGAAGTCTAAAAACTACTCCTGTCCCAAAAAAATAGGCCGTACTTTGACTTTATTTGGTCAACTTAATTAAACTTTGAACAATTTTTTTACTATAATAGTATTCTTAATATTGTTTTAACGATTCAATCTCATCACCTAAAACACAACACATGTATGTTAAATAATGATTTTAATATTGGAGTGCAAAATAAGATATTAACCACTCACTATTAGTTGAACTACCACAAAGTTTGGTATTAAGGCGAATGAGATATTAAACACTTAGAAGGGCACTTATTTCAAGTCTTTTTACTTCGTATGCAAATGAATCTTGAACAAACACAAAACGTACAGTGCAAAACAATATAAATTCCAAGAACCAGCTAAGCACTCCTGACAGAGGATGAAATCAATAACTTTTTTATATCACATTTTCTACCCTGTTTAGTTCTTTGCCCTATTAATCTTTACATTTGTTTGATTTTGCAGATTTGATCAGAAATCAAATCAAATAAAAGCTTGAACTTTAAAAAGAATTCTACATAAGAAATCATGTAGACCACGGTAAAACATATTTTGCTCATATTGGTTACTTAATCTCTTAACGACCTTTTTCATTCTTTCTTTTCGGAAGATAATTATGGTTCCAGACTGATGTTTGTAAATATCAAATGAAACTAAAAGGGAATTCAAAATAGAATCAGTTCTAGATAATAGAACTGGTGGCAACAATTTTGCAACAGTAACAAAAAAAATTGCATTGTACCCAATGCCAGTTCAAAAAGATATTTCCTAAATCATCATGGAAGACCCTAAATTACACAACTCAATCAAACACTAAACCACATTTAAAAATGTAATTAAAGTTCAAGGAACTAGGTTTTCAAAAAAATTACATCCCTCTGAAAAATACACATACAGTCATACTTGAACATGACAACACAGAAATGGTTCTTCCAAATTAGTTGACCCGAAGATAATGCCAGTAGTGGTGCTCTATTCTAAACTGTTATTCCAAAATTTTGCACCAAAATGCACCTAAATTTTATCAATACCTCCAAATGTCCAACACAATTTCAAAAACCTAAGTTTCTCAAACACCAAACTGAACCTACAAGCATACAAGAGAAATTAAAAGATACCCACATTTTTCAGGTTGAATGTACAGTACTGGAATGCCAATTCCATAATCTATTTTCTAAATCCGTAAAAAATAATCACAACTTTACACAATTCAAATCAAGCACAAAACCACATTTGCAAAAGTTAATCAAAGTAAAAGGGAGGTACCAAAAAAAAAATCCAGTACCTGAATTGGCTTAGAACCATACTTAAACATGACGCCACGAAACTGATTCTTCCGATTAACCGGGCCGGCGCCATCACCACCAGAAACGGCCATATTACTAGCGATTTTAGCGCTACTGGACCTATCGAACCGGCCTCGAACAATGCCGGATAACCAAGAAGTGGGTGAAGAGGATGTAGATGAAAGAGAAGAAGATGAGGTTGGGAGATTCATATCGAACGGAATCGTTTCAAAACACCATCCATGAACACAGTGGATTTGAGGTGGTCTAGAGCTAGTCTATAGCTTGAACTTTGGAGATCGAATCGAGGTTTGGGAAGAAAGAGATGGAAGGGATTGTAAACAGATTTGCCCCCAAGATTACAAAAACAGGGGAGTAGCCTAGTAGGTCCCTCACTTGGTCACTGTTCAACGTTCTTAGTTCAAACAAGAAAATTTGTGTAAATGCAGAAATTATATAAATAGTCCCTGTAATTGAATTATTTCTATATTTAGTCCTTTGACCAAATTAATTCATAAAGTTGGTTCTGTGACTTGTAACTGAATTGGTCTTTATTTCCTTCCATATGATTAAGGTTGCCTTTGGTTGGCTGGTTGCACACACTTAATTTTTGTTAGATACTCCTCCATTTTAAGCAAAGAGTTTTCATTTAAAAGTCAATTTTTTAAAAAATTATATTTTTAGTAATCATTAGTATTAATAAAATGACATTTTTATATTTTAATTTTTTTAAAATGGACTTTTTAAATGAAACATCTCAAAATGAAATAGTGAATTTTTTGCCCGGATGGAATGAAGTACATATTAGAAATATCATCATTCAAAAAGAAAGAAAAAAAAACATAAATAAGTAAAAATCATATGTTCGGACGTATGAGATTAATATTCCCTCCGTTTCGGGTAAAGAGTTCATTATTTTATTTTGGGATGTTTCACTTAAAGAATCCACTTTAAAAAATTAATACATAAAAGTGTTCTTTTATTAATAATATACTACTGAAATTTTCATTTTCTTAAAAAGTTTAATTTTCAAACATAGACTATTTGCCCGAAATGGAGAGAGTATTTGGTAAAAAAAAAAGTGAGACTATTATGTTGAAATGGATAACATATTATATATAAAGTCTAGCTAGTCTAAAAATAGTAAAATCACACTAAAATTTACTTTCCCAAAATAGAAAATCATTTATATGTAATAAAAGTAGTGGACTATGTATTTAAAACATAAATCTGATTATATATTAATAGATTACATGTGTCATAATCAATCAAATACTACCTTAAATTTGAAAATTAAATACTCCCTTGGTATATGAAAACCAAATTTCAACACTATCAAAATCTTAATTTTATTGTCCATTTTACATGTTAATAAATCGATATCATAATTTTTTATAATATTTTATACGTTAAAAATTTGTGGTCTTACAGAAAATAAAAGATGAGCTTAGACAACTACTTCAGCCAGCATATATTATAAAAATATTATACTTTTACTTTTATGTAAAAGTAATATAGTCCTTACAAAAGTGTGTTTATTCAAATATTATAAACAAACAAAATTAAAATAACAAACAATTATTTAATTTCAACCCAAGCATATAAGTCAAACAAAAAAACCTTGAACACTAACCAACAAACCAAGTTCTAGCAAATCCGAACTATAATTTTTGTAAAATTATTACTGTTTGTTTAGTTTCTATTGCTCAATCCCACAAATCTAATCATTTTTGTATTAAAAAAATCAACTAATATTTTATTGTAAATTTTTTTACCAACTAACAAGTAAAAAGTCGGACATCACATTGTAGGGACTAAATTTTGATGTAAACAATGTTGGAGACAAAGTCTTTATCCCAAGAATGTTATTGTCTCCATAAGTAAAAACGAGAAAATCACATCTAGATGACATGAAGATCACAAAACTAAAAAAAAAATTTGATCACAAAAATATAATTTATATCGAAATACTACTTAACGAACATAAATCCTCATCATAATTGTAGAGGAAACTTATTGACATATTTAAAACTAAATTACACATCTAATGAAATTGACAAAAAGTTGAAGCAATGTATAGACAAATCTATAAAAGTATAAAGAAGTATAAATAGACAAATATTTTTTCCATTTCCATATGATCCTAATTTAATATAACATAATATTTCAACACCATCAATATCTTAATTTTATTGTCCATTTTACATGTTAATAAATCGAGATCAAGTTTTTTATAATATTTTATAAGTTAAAAATGAGTGGTCTTATAGAGAATAAAAGATGATAAACTTAAACAACCGACTTCAGTCAATATGTATTTTAAAAATCTTATAGTAAATAAAAAATAAGGGTCAATCATTGGTTGTATCATGTGTAATGATGATTAACAAAAGTTAAGGACAAACATTGTTGCATGTAGGGTACTGCCTAAAATATATGGTTCAGAGCATATCACGATTTTTAGGTTAAATAAATTTTTTTGGTCTAATGATTGATCGATATGAGATAAAGAATAAAAACCAACAAAATAACACAACAAATGTTGTATATAATGAATTCAGAGTCTGTCATATTACCGATACAATGATGTATTTTTATTTAAGTAGTTGTAATTCATTCTTTCAATTTTATTTGTTATATTTGTTTTGCTTAAATAAAATTTCATTAAAAGATATATATCAATACGTTTAACGCATGTGTATACAACTAGTTATGTATTACATGTTGCTGTTAGTATAAGATGTGCTCTTTTATATGCATTATATGTGAATGGAATATGAATATAATATAATAAAAGAATTGATGCCACACAAAAAAAAACAAAAAAACTATTTAACCTTGAATTCATACACAACCTTGACGTAAATTATATAAATTATCCGAATAACAAGCAAAATCAACGAACACAAAATGATGTGTATTTAAATTTCCTCGGATTCCCAAAATGAATTTATGATGCCAAAAGTTGTAAAGCAATAAATTGTTCATCAAAACATGGCAAACATCTTCCATTTCTTGAAAATCCACCCAAAAAGTTCATTATAAAAAGTTCCATAGTTCAATGGGCTTGGATAGATGGAAGTTGTGCCAAACAAAGCTCAAAGCCCAAAGCTCTAAATTGAAATGAACTTTAACGAAAAAAGTTGGAAAAATTACAAGCCGGTACATGTTTTGAAATATGTTTTCAAATAAATCCACCTATTTTTTAAACATATCTTTTAAATACAATTTTAAAGCAAAAATACATCATTACCCTTTATGCTCGTATTCTTACAATATCGTTGTTTCTCTCTCCCCTTTGAGACTTTAGAGCTGCTCTCAGCCTCTCAGTGCCTTTGGCCTTTTGCATCTTTCTCTTTCTTCTACAAAGTTCTACGGTCTCTCTCTCTCAAAAGTCCGAAACGGCGACACCGCCATTCACTCACAGAGCAGACTCACGGACTCGGCTCACACGACATAGTCACCGCCTCACGGTATCGCTCAACAAGTCAATAGCTTCCACCCTCCGCCCGGAGGTTTCACTCATTTCTTCAAGGCCTTTGAGTCGGATCGAGCTAGCAAGAGGTTTACCAGTTCAATGTGCCGACGTTTGGGCCGGGCGTGATGTTCGATGTGGATTTTCGGTCGGGCATGAGCAGTTCGCTTCTTCACCGAGGCTCTTAGGGTCACTAAACTCAAAGGTTATGTCGATCGGATGATTTACGGCGAGGTAATTTCTCATACTTGTATTCCTATTATCGGCTTATATTCCCTTAACATGTGCTAAATTTTGTCTCCCCAATCATCCTTTCCGATTCTAAATCCCGCCGAGGTTTAGTTGTTGAGACAAAATTACTATGTCAGTATTGATCAATGATTACTGCATTAGCATTGTTGTTACTTTTTTATTCTTCTTCTTTGGCCACTTGTAGCATAAAGCTGGGCTTCTTCATTTCTTTTGCTTGATCTGTACATGAGTATTTCTCCAAATGGTGAGATAGCGGGGAGGTGGACCTAAAATATGAACTTGAGCATCGATTATCTTGAGGTAAAACATTTTCTCCAATTTTGGGTTTATACCGAATGCATTTATGATTTACGACAATGGCATGCTTAGGTGAAACATCTTTGAGATATGGGGAATATTTCTTGTTTGGTTAATTTGATATTGTCCCCAAAGCATGTGTTTGACAAGCCCGACAAGCGACTCTGTCGACCCAAATCAACAATTTTCGTCTCACACACTTTCACATTACAATTATCGATTATTGACCATTCACCAACTTCATGTCCCGTGTCATGTTTTTGGGCTACATGTATTAAGGGTGGTTCATTCTTTGAATGTAAGATATTTAGCCTTTGTAAGCTGTGATAGTTTATTTCTTTTGACAACTACAAATGTTAATTTTGATCCTATATATGAAGTTATCCTTCGAGTGAAGGTTTACTGAATTTTCTATGTGAAAGTACTTAATGATGGATTTTTTTATCTCATAAGAAACTTGAAAGATGTTTGTACCATTGTAAGAAACTTGCCAAGCCCTAGGCGATTCGATTCGAATTCCAGTTCAGTATTTGAGTTAATTGTTTTTAAACTCATTGTGCGCAGGCTTTGATTTTATCCAAGAACAAGATTAAAGAGTGGCCAAGAGCAATCTTGAGGTCATTGTGTAATCTTTAGGTGTCTGAAGCTTGATTATAATTCACTCGGCTGTGAATAATATTTGATTCTAGAGATGGTCTTGTATTTTCAAAGTGAAGGTTACACGAAGCCAACAATTCTATGATAAGTTATCAATCTATAACACCTGTTTGTTTTGTTAATTTTTTTAATTCTGTTTGTAGAAGCTTTGGATTTACGCTACTGGAAAATTCTTGAAGATATTTACGGGTCATACGAACAAAGTGTACTACATAATGCCAACATTTTCAGTGACAAGTGAGAAATATATTGTGAGTGGATCAGAGGATAAATGTGTATACTTGTGGGATCTACAGGAGAAAATTTTGATTCAGAAACAAAAGGTTCAAGAAATATTGGATCAACAAAATGCTGTTGTTGATGCGGATGTGGTGCATCCATTGAAATCACATGATATTAGTTGATATTTTGATTGTTTTGTTTTGGAGTAGTCACATTTGTATTTACTATTTTTTTAGTTTTATTTGAAGTGATAGCTAGGGAGTAATATTACTTTTATTGTCATAGAACAAAGGAAAAGGGAGATTGAAATTCCTATTGAAGCAGACAACTATTTTCTCATTTTGCCAAAAGTGATCAGTTGGCATCTCAGCCTTGGCATCAGTATTTTTTGAATTTTTTTGGTCAATAAAATCTGAAAAATAGCCCTGATGCCAAGATTTGGCATCAGCATTTTTTAAATTTTTTTGGTCAATAAAATCTGGAAAAACAGTTCTGATGCCAAGATTTAGCATCAGAATTTTTTGAATTTTTTTTATTAATAAAATCTGGAAAAACAATCCTGTTGCCAAGATTTGACATTAGCATTTTTTGAATTTTTTTGATTTCTGATGCCTGGCATCAGGTTGATTTCTGATGTCTGGCATCAGGTTGATTTTTGGCATCAGGTTGATTTCCGATGCCTGGCATCAGGTTGATTTTTGGCATCAGGTTTATTTCTGATGCCTGACATCAGGTTGATTTTGGCATTAGGTTGATTTCTGATGCCTGGCATCAGGTTGATTTTGGCATCATGTTGATTTCTGATGCCTGGCATCAGATTGATTTTTTGGCATCAGAGTTTTCATTAATGGCATTTTTGTCATTTGACAAGCAATTTGTAGTTACATGAAATGTCCAAAAAATTAATGGTTCTAGATGAAAACATGTTTTCAAAATTGTACCCACTTGAAATTCCCCCAAAAAAGTTTAATAAAAATTGTGTGAATAATATATTGATGAAATTAAGGGCCGATCCCTTTTTCCATATTATCAGCCGCATTAGTACTTTATATTTTTTCAACCGATAAAGTTCATTTTCTTGAACGATAAAGATAAGGGGTCAGATTCTACTCGGTCAGAAAAGTAATTTAAGGATATTTTTGGTATTTATCAATATAAAAATGTCTAATATACCTTTAACCCTAAATTTAGGGATCTGGTGCACGACCTATCCTTCCTAGGGGTGTGCAAAAGTTTTTCGGAATCAGGTCGGACCAATGGAACCGGACCAAACCAATCAAAAATGGACCGGACCAATACATTAGGTTGGTCTTGGATCTGATTTTTCACGAACCGGACAATTGGGTTGGTCCCGGTTCTAGAACAAAAAATTACGGAATCGAACCGAACCGGACCAATATATTATTTATTATATATAATTATATATGTATGTAATATAGTATATTTTTTTATATATAATATATTTTATAATATATATAAAATATACTATATATATATTAATATTAATTCCTTATTTCATTTTCCTAACCCTAAACTCCTAAATGCTAAATTATATTTGTGTTTGCTGTCATTTCCTACCAAAGCAAGAAAGAGAGAGAGAGAGCTGAGAGACGGGTAAACAATTTCTTCGAATCGATCTGTAGCACAGAGCCACGACGAATCGATCTGTCGATTACTCTTTTGGATTTCTTCGTCCCTTCAGCCTTTAGGCTTCAAGCCTTCAATTGAAAGTTTGAGCTTCAGCAGTTGGCAACTTCGACTTCGAGCTTCAGCAACGACGACATGTTTTAGCTTTGACTTCCCTTGAAGGTTAGCTTCTCTCTCTCTCTCTCTCTCTCTCTCTCTCTCTTTCGCTCTCACTCTCAATCTCAATTCTGATTCGAAAGCTAGTTTGAGTTGAATTCTGGTTTTAAATTTTGGTTTGAAATGCAACAGTTTTTTTTTTATAGCAAATGGTTACTTTGAGTTGAATTTATAGATTTTCTTTTTTCCTTCTTATGTTTATAGATTCCTCTGTAACAGTCATTGGGACTGAATTTCTGTTATTTCATTACTATTTTCTTTCTTATTTCTACAATGCATCAAATTTACTAAAACAAATTAAAAAACTGTTGGGAGTTAGATTACTAATATCCGGTTTGATATGTACAGTAGAGTGCAACTATGTTGAGGCTAAATTTCAGAATATTATGTGAAAATTGAGGGATGAGTATCTTGTCTGTTTTAAATTACCTATTCAAATATGATTATTCATGTTGTGTAAGATTATTTGTTGAACTTTGTGGAATTGATACTTAGAGGCTCTATGTCTTATGAAATTTGTTAGTACTCTTTGGTGAATTTCATTGCAATTTGATCCGGAAAAATTACATTGTTGCTTGAGAAATAGCTGAACTATATTGAGAGAGTAAATCTTTTAAATTTTATTATGTATTTATATTAAAAATAAAAAAACCATCGTATTGGTCCAGTCATGGTTCTCGTACGTCTTCGATTGGTTCTGGACCAGACCAATGTATTGGTTCTCAAATATATTGGGTTGATCCTGATTCTAAATTTTTTGAGAATCAGACTATTGGTCTGATCCTGATTTTCTGTTTTTTTTTTCCAAAAAAAAAAAAATAAACCAAACTAACAAACTCACTCATAATCCTTCTTTCTCTATACTACATATCCTTCCTTCTCTACACGACCATATCCCTCTTTATATATCTCTCTCTCCAGTCTATAGACCCATCTTTCTCCATAGTCAACGCCCATCTCTTCGCCGGAAAGAAGAACGAAGACAGCTCCAAAGCGACCCATCTCTTCGTGCTTTATTAATCGCCACCCTCATTACCACATATGTAAATCACATAAATGGAATCCAGAAATGGAACCCAGATTGGTTTATGTCTCTTTTTCTCTCCAGTCAACATAAACAACCATCTCTTCGTTGGAAAGAAGAACGAAAACAACTCCAAAGTGACTAATCTCTTCTAGTGTTTTGTTAATCGCCAGCTCTAGCTTCATTACTAGATCTGTTAATCGTATAAATGGAACCTATATGGGTCTAAGTCTCTCTCTCGCTCTATCTCTCTCTCTCTCAATTCTTGTTCTCCCTCTCTGGAATGAAACCCAGATATGTTAATCGCTACCTTCATTACCAGATCTGTTGAAGAAGCTTCCGAAAATCGTCACCCCCATTACCAGATCTGTTAAAGAAGCTTTATGGAACACATATCTACAGTGGAATAACTCATGTTTGAATATCAATCTGTCAATTTCAAGCATCAACCTGTCGCCATGGCTGAACATCGA
Organism: Codonopsis lanceolata; assembly: GCA_013146195.2. Taxonomy (NCBI): domain Eukaryota; kingdom Viridiplantae; phylum Streptophyta; class Magnoliopsida; order Asterales; family Campanulaceae; genus Codonopsis; species Codonopsis lanceolata. Next base: position 47,110,838 of record CM028384.1, on the reverse strand, counting down.
ATTCATGTTTACTTTTTTAATTGATTTGGTTTCGATATTGATACTCAATTGGTTTTGTTGTGATGAATTGATTGGGGACAGTGGGGAGAAGACGAATTCGATATGTCTTATTTCTTCGAAAAATTGACCGTGAAAAGGGAATCTCGTCGGCTATCCTGTAAGACCACTTACAACAGAGCTCTTACTGGGGAGCTTATGAGATTTAATGGGATTTTTAGAAATAACAAAGATGCTTGTTGTGGTGCTTATTAAGCAAAAAGGGATTTGAGGAGCAAAACAAGCTCCCACGCCAAAACGATGTAGTGAAGTTAAAAATCGAAACAATACACAGCGTTTGGGCCAAATATTTGAAGACAAAGTCTATCCTTCCTGTCAATTTTAAAATTTTAGTCATTTTTTATAAAAATATTAAATTAGTGGAGATAAAGATAATGGAGTGTGTAAAAGTCTTGAAGTTTGTGCATTGTTGGAAGAGTATTTTTATTAAGGAGTTTAAATGAGGAGTTTAATGTCATTTTTGTAATAAAATCGAAAAAAATGGATCTTAAGCTCCCCAAATGAAGAGCTATGTTGTTCATGCTCTAAGAGTCATGTGAAAGGATCGAGGAAAGATTCTCTATGCCCATAAGTCGTTTAAAACGATATGTGTGTAGTTTAAAACGACCCCCTTAATTAAATAAAATGATCGCAAGAGTAACTTAGAGGTAAATTGGTAACTAGAACAATTTGGATGGCCATATTCTGACCATTTAGCAAGATCCTTTCTTGAAATCGTTCATATAATGTCCACATAAGTGAAAAAAATGACACCAAATTGTAGAGGTGAAGAGTATAGAGGGTGGGAATTAGGGTGGTGAAAAACAATTGTGTGTTTCATCACCCTAACTTCCGACTATGTTTCTTTTCATCTATTGATCTTTATTTTCACACGTGTCTTCTATTCGGGCTGGTTTCTTTCCTTTTCGTCTATAGATCTTTATTTCACACGTGCCTTCTTCTTATTCTTTTTTTTTCTTTGTTGTGTTTGTGCTTAATTCAAAATATATTTAGTTGGTGTGTTTTGTTGATATGCATGTAAATTGTTCGATAAAATGTTTGAATATAAATTTGTTCATTGTAGGACAACCTTTTTTCAATATGGATGCATCAATTTTAAATCACGTTACATCATTTGTTAATCGTGATGCATCGATTTGGATTTGAGATGTAGGAAAGATGCATATCAATTTGGAATAATTTGTTGATTGGGTTAAGAAGGGATATGAATGTTTTGTTCATTATAATTTGGAGCGCGATGTATCAATTTGATGTTTAACTTGTTGTAACGCGATTGATAAATTGGATTATATAATTTAAATTGATGTATCTTGGTGAATAGATTGATGCAGCGCAATGCATAAATTAGATTAAGTAATTTAAATTAGGGGTGGCAATTTGATTGCAATATTAAGGCACGATAAATGATACGATATATATGTTTTAAAAATATATTTAATTTATTAGGGTTATTCAAACTATTTTCATGATTATTTCATAGTTTTATCATTTGAAAATTTATGACTTTTAAACTTTCGACTATTTATATTGATAAATTTTCAAAATATGATTATAGAATGTTTATTGTGACTAAATAAATCATGCTTATTATAATATTAGGCATGATAAGCTTAATCGTAGATAATGTCTAATTTAAATTGATGTACCGCGATGAACAAATAGATACAATGTGATGCATTATGTAGGTGATGCGTAGTGCGTCTTAGGTTCATTAAGGGTGTCATCGTTTTCTCGCCCTCAAAGTTGTATTTTTTTTTTCGATTAAAAACACATAGATTGTTGTAGCAGTCGAAAATTGTCCAAAGTAGACTGACCCGAATTTCACCATAATATATCATATAAAGATGGTGAAATTAAAAATTTATAGACAATTTTAGACAATTTTTTAAAATAATTTATTTAAATAAAATATCTCAAATTATTTACGTGGGTGGAGGAACTACTTTTAGAAGAAAAAAATTATAATTACGACTATTTTTCTTTTCCTCGTTTCCTTTTCAACGGACCTATTTCCTCACTTTCTAAGTTTCATTATGGATTAAATAATTATTTGGTCCCTTAACTATCCCAAAACTATGCGTTTTGTCCTACTATTTTGTTTGTATGCGTTTGGTCCCTCAATTCGATTTTTTTGTTCAATTTCCTCTTCCTATCTTTACCGTTACTAAAAAAATTTAACATTGGCTAACTTTTCAAATTGTCCAAACTATAGGGAGTTATGTGTCAATTGAAAAATGAGTCATCTTCAACATTGGAATTGAAATTAAAAATATTAATGATTTTTTTGGTCAATTCACATTCACAAAAAACATATATAATCCCCTTTTCCCTCATCCCAAAAACTATTCTGCTTTCATTCCTCCTTCATTACCAACCAAGTTCATCTATATCTCCCTCATTCTACAGGAAGGGCAGAGAAACCGAACGTCATTTTTGCAACAAACCCAATTCAAGAAAATCAAAATTTCTCTCTCTACCTAATTTCATGGCCAATTTGCTCCTCCTCACAACACTTACCACCATAAATCTCTGCATCATCTCCACCTCCATAGAGTCTCCAACTCCACCACCAATATCACCTCCACTAACAACCATTACCCTACCACCATCGCCACCCACGTCACAACTATATACCAACAACAACAACATAATCGACGCACTAATTGGTGCCGGAGACTTCGCCGACTGGGCCAACATCCTCTCCAACACAAACCCATTAACCCTCAATTTAACCGTCACTTTATTCATCCCAGGAAACAACGCCCTCTCCCACGGGTCATTTCTCGAAATCTCTGCTCTCCGTCGAGATTTCGGTGTATCAAGTGATTATACCGGATGGTGTCGTAGAAACCACCGCCGACCGGATCATCGAGAGATGCAACGAAAAATACATTGCTGACATTATTACAATTTCAATTACCTAATATACATTGTTTGTTAGCTGGCTTGTTTAATTCATACTTATTTGTTACATACAGGTATATCCAAAGTCATGGAGTATAGTTTACATGCCTTTGGACAATGTGGGGATGTGGAATGTGAGGTATGGGAACTGGGCTCGCCAAATACTTAGGTCAGCAGTTTTATCTTCATCTTTATTCTCTAGCGAATTCGTGGAGGGATGAGAATCCTACCCCAAGTAATGTTCTTCGATATGGCCGAGCTATAGGTCATTAAACCTGGGGACTCTAAAAAAGTGGAAGCATCGCAAAATGGTCACAAGAGGGTGACCTTTTTCGAGTATTCTTCTTAAGTGGTGATATTCATTTCAGTTTGTTGTCAAAGTTGGTGTTCTTGATACAAATATGGTTCTTAGCCTATATTCTCAATGTTGAAGCACTTGGTCACAAACTAAGAGAAATTCCATTCATTAGCTATCATTTAATGGGAAAAATATTAAATGCAACAGTAATATAAGACTGAAGTGATAGTAACAACTTCGGTCATAACACCAAGATTGAAGGTAATACGAGAATGTATAATCTTTTTGAATTCTAATTCCAAGGTTGAAGATGACATATTTTACAATTGACACATTAACTCCCTACAGTTTGGACATTTTGAAAAGTTAGCACATGTTAATTTTTTTAGTAACGGTAACGGTAGGAATGAGGAATTTACCAAAAAATCTAATCGAGGGACCAAACGCATACAAAAAAAATAATGGGACGAAACGCAGAGTTTTGAGATAGTTGAGGGACCAAATAATTATTTAATCCTTTCATTATATATTATCTTTTTCTTCATCAATTTTCTCTCACTTACACACGTTTATTTGGAAGTCTTTATTTTTTTATTTGCATTTTTACTTTATGGTAAAGTGTGAGAGAGAAATAGAGAAAACTCACAATAGTTAGTTCAAGTTGTAGATGGATTTTGCTTTTCAGATTATTGACTCAGATTTGATTCTTGTATCCAATATTTAGAAAATAATTAGAAAACACTAAACACATAGGCCAAGTGTGGATGTTTCTGTCATTAAATTGAAGTAGACATGCCCAAGCGGTTTAAGGTTCACGGATTTGAACCGTGAATCGAACCGCACCTGAACCGCCTCAGAATTGATCTGGGACCGAAACCAGAGGTTCATCGGTTCAATAAAAGGTTCGAATATTTGATTTTTAGTAAATCGACGGTTCTGAACCGTCCAAGTGAACCGTGAACCGCCAGTTTCACGGTTCCAATGGTAAAATTAAAAAAAAGTCAAAATTCAAATGGACAACCCAGATTGATCGAAATGGATGGCCCGAACGGTTTTCATTTAGATAGTTTATAAAATAAAAAATAAAAAAAACAAGTATTTTGGAACCTTGGAACCGTGAAGGTTTACGGTTCGAATCCGGTTCCTCCTTTTGCTCTCCAAGAACCGACGGTTCCGGAATCGTGAATCAGAACCAGAACCAGAACCGTTTATGCATGTCTAAATTGAGTGTGTGAGAGAAAGAGAGAGAAGTTGAGAGTTGAGACAATGTAATCGAGTGAAAAACAAGTCCAAAGAATCCCAAAAAAAAAAAACGTGCACACATACACACCAGAGAATAGACTCTTTACCTTTTTTTCTAGTGTTTAGATGACATTTTGGAGAAATCGTCTTGCTTAAAAGATATTCCTATGTTTCAAACAAATAATTTACTATACTATTTTTTATGCTTCACTTTAAGAGTTTATTTTAAAAAATTATATTTATAATTTCTATAATATTTTATCTTTACTCTCCACTTGTTCTGTAAGCACATTACTTGTGCTTTAAGTATTTTTATAATTATAACTAAATATTAATATATCCCCTTAATAATTATATTTTTTAAATATATACTTTTTGGGTAAAACAAACCATGTAAAATAGAAAAAAAAATCTTAAAACAAGATAAAACAAATAAACAAAAGTCAAATGTTGTTTCTATCCTTCCTCCATCTTCAATTATTGAGCCAATCACCACTTTTAACATTTAAAACTCTATGTTATGAAAGGTCAATTTGTGAACAGTATGCTATTGTAGGATAGTAGGTTTTTGTACGATATTGCAGGTTATTGAATAGGCAGAAGACTTGTGTGCCAAACATTGAATTGTTTGACAATTGTATGTGTGCTGCTCGGCTATAAATACCGAGCAGCTGAAGTTATCTTTCACCCCGGAATCCTTCACTCTGAATAAATCTCTCTCTCTCTCTCTCTCTCTCTCTCTCATACACTTTTTGTTCTAATTTGTGGTTACTTTATAACACGTTATCGACACGATTGTTCTACTCCTAACAATCCCAAACGGTAAAATTTTCTACCGATATATTATTTATTTTATGTCTCTAGTTTACTTCAATATATATCGTATATCACCATTATTAAGAAAAGGTTGGCTGAGCCACCGTCGATAATATATGGTGAGATGACGAAATAATAATTTATTATTTAACGCATAATATATATGTTCGTTGATGCTTGTGCGGAAATAACCACAAGCTATAAACTGAATATTTATTAATATACATATATTTTAATTCTATATATGAATAACGTTATATATATATATATATATATATATATATATATTACTGACTTTCAAACACCCACAGAAAGGCTTGTTGAGTAGCGTGACGTGAATATATATGTATGCTACATAATAGTTGTATAAAGTTGACTGACAAATATTCATGCAGAGTTATTTTATTTATGATCAATTTATTGCTCCTAATAAGATTTATATTTATTCATAATATAAATGCAATTCTATTAAATCAAAATTTTTACATTTTTGCCCCTCTCCTCTAACGGCTAGTTAACAACTAGTTACTAATTTTTATCTCTCTCCTCCAACGGTAATAAACGCCTAGTTAACGGTCATAAACGATCATTTTTTTCTCCATATATACAGCAACATCTTAATAGATTACTCACATTTTTACTACCTCCTTACAAACTCTCAATATCATATCTTCTTCTACAAAATGTTTCCTCCAATGTTGATGATTATTATCATACTTGTTATTGTGTGCACCGCATTGGTTTTTGTTACCGAATACCCTCCAAACGATTTTCAGATTTTTATTATCTATCTTTGTATCATGTATGTCTTGTTAGCAGTTACAATAACTTTCAACATACATTTTAACATGTACTGATTATCATATGAATAAAATTTTCATGTCATCATTTTATTAATATATATGTTTCATTTTTATAGTTTTTTCTTCACAAATGGCAAACATCGCTAAGCTTGAATTTGAAAGGCTGGACATAACTGGGAAAAATTATATGTCTTGGAAAATAGATGCTGAAATCCACCTGGCCGCTAGAAGCCTCGAAAATACTATCCAACAAAGTAATAATGAATGGATAAGTAATTAGCACCGGGCTCAGGCCATGATTTTCCTATGATACCACGTCCACGAAGACCTAAAGATGGAGTACCTCACGGTTAATGATTCACTCGTCTTTTGGGAAAGTTTGAACGAAAGATATGACCATTTGAAAACGGTCATTCTCCCAAAAGCACACTATGATTGGATTCATATCCGCCTACAAGATTTTAAAACCATCAATGAATATAGTTCAATGATGTATGAAATAACCTCACAGTTGAGATTATGTGGGAAAACCATCACTGAATATGATATGTTGGAGAAGACTTTCTCCACATTTCATGCCTCGAATATGCTCCTGCAGCAGCAATATCGAGAAAAGAGTTTTAAAAGGTACTCCGAATTGATCTCTTGCCTCCTTGTAACTGAACAGAATAATGAGATTCTAATGAAAAATCATGAATCTTGACCAATTGGTTCAACTTCATTCCCTGAAGCGAATGGGACTATGTATGATGAAAAGCAAGGGCGTGGTAGTGGTCGTGGTCGTGGTCGAGGCCAAGGAAATCATGAACAAGGCCGAGGAAGAGGCCGTGGACGAAATAACTATCATCATCATCATCATCCGTATAATGGAAATTCCTCTCGCCACTTGAAGTGGAACAGAGATGATGATAGAAACAACTCTTCGAGTGGGCAAAATGTGCGACAAAACAATGACGAAAGTTCATGTTTTAGGTGTGGCATGACAGGCCACTGGGCACGCACATGCCGAATGGCGAAACATCTAGTTGATCTTTATGAGAGATTACAAAAAGAGAAAAATATTGAGACAAATTTCCTTGAAAACGATCCTGAAGATCTTAATTTTGATTTTGGTGATATGACCAACGTCGACATGACCAATACCATTAGTGATGATATTGGTCATGAACAATAAATTAACATAGGAATGAAGCTATGGTCTGAGTTTGAGATAAAAGTTGTGGAAAAAATAACATGTTATGTAGGAATATTATATGTTTTTCCTATGTATACTAGCATGTTTACAATAAAATTTATATATGTATTTTGCATTCAATGTGTTATCATATTTATTCATCTTATTTTTTTTGTCTCATTTTGAAATAGATCACAAATATGTTTGAATTCAAAATCCAAGGAGGAGATTTATCTCTTGCAGACATCGCTACTACGCATACCATACTTAAAAATATGAAATATTTTTCTTATCTCAAAATTGACAATGCTAATGTCAACACTATATCTAGTAATGCCAAAATAATTGAAGGATTTGGCAAAGCAATTTTCCTAATGCCTGGAGGCACGAAATTCATGATAAATAATGCATTGTTCTCTCCTAAGTCTCAAAGAAACTTGTTAAGTTTCAAAGACATTCGCCCTAATGGATATCATATTGAGACTATGAATAAGGAATGATGAATATTCAGATTACCTCAAACACTTCCGAAGCAAGTGTATATTGGAAAAATTGTCATCTCTATCATCCGGATTGTATAGTACAATCATAAGAATATTTGAATCATATTCTACAAGAAACCCGAAGTTTATCAAACATTTAAAGCTTGGCATGATCGATTGGGGCATCCAGTGAATAATAATGATAGAATTATTGAGAATTCTAGTGGTCATCCATTGAAAAACCGTAAGATTTTTCAATCTAATGAACTCCTGTGATGCTTGTTCTCAAGAAAGTTGATAATTAGACCATCACCAACTAAAGTTGGATATGAATCACCATCTTTTGGAACGAATTCGTGGTGATATATGACCTATCCATCCACCAAGTGGACCATTCCAATACTTTATGGTATTAATTGATGCTTCTAGCAAATGGTCGCATCATGTCTATTATCAACTCGCAATACGGCATTTGCCAAGTTCCTTGCACAAATAATCAAACAGAGCACAATTCCGATTATATGATCAAGAAAGTTAGACTTGATAATGCGGTGAATTTACATCTCAAGCATTCAATGATTATTGTATGGCAATAGGGATTGATGTTGAACATCCAAGAGCTCATGTTCATACACAAAATGGTTTGGCCGAATCGTTGATCAAACGTATTCAACTTATTGCCGCATTCATTAATGATGAGAACAAAGCTCCCTACTTCATGGGGTCATGTTGCTTTTACATGCAACGCACCGATTCGCCTCAGCCAAGTGCATATCACAAGTACTCCCAATACGCTTGGCATTCGGCGAGAGCCGAATCTATCCCATCTAAGAGTTTTGGTTGTGCGGTATATGTACCAATTGCTCCACCACAACGCACAAAGATGACCACAGGAGATTGGGAGTATATGTGGTATGAATCCCCTTCTATAATAAAATATCTTGAACCAAAAACGGTGACGTTTTTACCAGACGCTGCCGATTGTCATTTTAATGAAGACAAGTTTCCACCTTTAGGTGAAGAGGGGAAACAAGTGGGAAGAGAGATCAAATGTGCACATCATCGTTATCGCACCTGACTCCTCCCACAAAGCAACGTGAACTGAAGTTCAAAAGATCATACATTTACAAAATGTAGCAAATCATTGCCGATGCATTTATAGATACAAAGAGAGTGACAAAGTCACATGTAGTCGCTATAAATGCTCCCCGCTCGAATTGAAATACCAAAAGGGCTACCAAATGATAAAATGAAATGAATCTAAGACACCCTGAAGCGTGACGGCATCCATTGTTCAAAGGATAAAAATCCTCAAAGAAAAGAAAGTGATTGAAAATCCCCCAATCACATGAAAAGTTCCAGAAGAAACACACGATCGTGAAATTGTTCCAAAACACACGATCATGCAAATCTAGTAAGCCCCGCAGCAACGATAACCATGAGATTTCATTAATTACATGTGTAATGGAAAATATGGAACCGAGATGAAATGGAGAATATTGATGATATATTCTCTTATTCGGATCCCAAGAAATTACTGACCGAAGATCCCTAACCAAAATCAGTACTGAATGTCAAAAGAGGCATGACAAGATCAAATGGATAGATGCCATGAAGGAATTAAATTGCTGAATAAACTAAAAGTATTTGGATCTATCGCTCACACCTAAGCCGTGAAACCCATTGATACAGATGAATTTTTGTTCGAAAGTTTAAAATGAGAAAATGAGATTATGAGATACAAGGCTCGCCTTTGTTAAAATAAAGGT
>CM028384.1:46974278-47101193 GCA_013146195.2 Codonopsis lanceolata | reverse complement strand
ATGGCAAACACCTTTGATACACCAATGGTCAAGTAAATGCAAACTTTTACAAAAGGACTTACAAAGGAAAGAAAGTTGATATCCCCCACTATGTGGGAATAATCGGATCTCTCGCTTCTACCTTACCGCCGCCAATTCATACATATCTTTGTTGGGGTATTGCAGGCTAGATTTCAGCTGCACTCGTGAGTCACATCTTCGCTGCCCAAAAGAATCATTGTATGTATCGATACTACCAACTTAGGTATCGGTATCCAATGGAATCTTCTTTCAACTTAGTTGGCTCGGATGTCGACTATGCCGGGTTGCCAAGTCGACAGAAAGCACTAGTGAACTTGTCAATTCCTGGGGAGAGGCTTGTCTCTCGGGCTAGCAAGAAACAAGCATTAGTTTCCAACTCCACCACTAAAGCGAGTACATATCGTTGGTAGCCGGCCGTTGTCAATTGCTTTGGATCAAACAACAGTTGGTGGATTACGACATCAAAGTAGCTGACTGCCCAATCATGTGTGATAACACCTCAGCAATCTCGATCACCTACAATCCCGTGATGCATTCCAAGACAAAGCATATCGATGTTCGATATCATTTTCTAAGGGACAATGTAGAAAAGAGGAACATTAGCATGAAGTACATTTCAACCGAACATCAACTGCAGACATCTTAGAAGCAGACAGGTTTGCTTATCTCAGGGAGAGCTTGGTATGCTGAATTCAACTGCTGCTTAATTTTAATTAAAAATTTAATTTTCATCATAAACTTTTGAGCAGACTTGACAATTTCTCTTAAGCAGACTTGATATTATATTTAAGCAGACTTATTTCTTTTAAGAGTAAAGCCAAGAATTCATACAGTCACTAGAAGACAAAGGTAAGTTTTCTAAACTCCTAATATTAGAAGGTTAGTTATGAAAATTGAAAGAGACAGATTTCAAATTTGGTTGAGATATTCTTCAAAAGGTGCTTTTCTCCTAAAGCCGAGTCACTCATTAAGTCTTTCTAAGTGAAAAGGCGTCTGACTTAAAGTCCTTTCACAAGTCTCTATGACTGATTTCACGTCTTTTCACTTATAAATCCTCAACCGCCAAAAACTCAATTCACAAACTGTCTCTTACTCTTCTCTCTATAACTCCTTTTTCTCTCTACATTTCTTGCTTCCCTTTCACACTGTTCGTTAGCAAAATTTGCGTAATCATTTCTTCACCAAAGTAATTTTTTCTCTGCAAATCTCCTTCAATGGTAAGACAAATCTAACCTTAACTCACTCTAAGGTGTAAGCTTAATTTTATATACCTCCTCCTGTAAATCCGCCATTGTTGACTATTCATAAAATTTATTGATCAATATTTCTTTAAATCTTATAATATATTGCTCACCTGGCGATTAGGGTATGACATCGTATTAACCATCAATTTTGGTTTCTCCGTGTGAGGTTCCACCTGCCTAAGATATTTCATGTGATATCTTGAAAATTTCTAGGGCTTAATATATTTTGCTTAAACTTGAAGTTTTCGAAGTTTTTGCCCTAATTGTTTTCTTTCTTGAAATTCTTCAGTTGGTTCTCTCCTCTACTTCCGCTATACCGAACAAAGCTCAAAGCTCGAACTGACATTCCTAAGCTACCCTCCTCCATGTATCATCCGGGAATGTGCATTGGCGAACTTTCTCTCGTTGAGCATATGCATCCGGTGTGAAAATTGTTGATGACCAACTGACGCCTCGACATTCTCGCTCGTTCATGTTGGAAGATGCTAACTACAAGAATTTCTCAATAAGAATTCTTCCGTAGGCCATTATCAATGAATTCAACTTCTTATCTCTACGTTGTCCTGATCAAGTTTCCATCACCATTATTGCATCCGAATCGCCAAGATTATCAAGGAATTAATGGACCCTTTTCACCGATGCTGAGAAAGCCTCCTGCGGTCCCATGCGTGGGGAGAACACAAAGGGAGGCTCACAAAGATGAAGAGGACTCGCTCGAAGATGACGCCTTATTTCATCACCACTCTTCGACAAAAGCATGATTTTCAAGAATGGCACTCATGACATGATGACTCATGCACTACCGAATACACTCGCCGTCATCCTCAACATTCGACTTAATCGGGCACGATCTTATTTCAGCCGCCGCTAAGTGATGTCAAGTAAAGCATCTCGCGTAAACCTGCTCGTCGCCTTTACCAACTCTCTTTTTCAATCAAACACGCCATTTCATACACAAATGGTGAACTTTGAGAAAAAGAAGGTTCTCAAGTCCATCCAGCTTCACCAAAGACATTCATCATCAACCACCAAAAACCGAAGAAGAGAAGTCGAGCACGTTTAGTTTCCTCCTCTACTCATAGTCCATGTAATGAACCCACCACCTCTCGTTATCATCAAAATCAACCCTGAAACAACAGTGGATGCCTTTATAGCTAAGCAGCCTGACAAAAGCTCAAAAAGGAAGCCACCGCAGGGTCAGGGCCAGCAAAGCCGCCAATCCCGCCCCTCTACAACATCCAAGAAAGAAGAAGACTTCTTCCGTTGAGGAGGAGCCGATTGCCAAGAAGAGGAAAATCTCTTCTTCCAAAATCTGTCGCCGCTAACCTTGACGGTTCCCTAGTCAAAAAGAAAAAGAAAAATGCCGCTCCTTTGCTCGCTCTATGCATAGCAAGTTGGGCTCGAACTGCACTCGCTCTTCGCCTAGAAATGTAAGTCCAAACGCACCGAACCTTCTGAACCTTTCATTCCATTTGTTCTTCCTTCCTCACGTATCTCTTTTTCATCTCCATCTCTTACTTCTTCAATGCCTCGGCCTTTGTTGGGAGGAGCCTCATCGCTACCCTCTTCTTTCTCCTACTTCCTCATCATTGACCCCTCGTTGTTGTTAAGGAGGAGCCCATATCTCCTGCCCCAAAGAAGAAGAAACGCAGGCTTCGCAAGAAATCTGTGGTTCCTACACCTTCTTCTCCACCTTCTCTTACCATAGACTATATTCCTTCTCCACCCTCTTCTCCCGAACCTATCTCCACTATCCTTCCTGACTCCTCTTTAGCCATCATTCCTGCTCACACAAACTTTTCTCCTTCCTTCTCTATGCTAGAAAATTTCTCATATCTAAATCCTCACTTATCCACTCTACTCTACCAAACAGCCTTCCTACCAGAAATCTTTCCTCCTATCTCCAAGTACATTACCCCCATCTCCATCTCTGCTGACGTATACCAAATTCTATTTCCCTCTATATCTCTTGCTACTCACTCCTTTCTCTTTAATCTCTCTTCCATTTCCGATCTTCTCTACCCTTCTGACTCTTCTCCTAACTTCATTCTCTTACCTGATTATCCCTTTCCTTCCTATCTTTTAGAAGCCTCTTCTTCCTCTTCTACTTCTTCCTATGTTAGTAGCTCAGCCACTGACATTGAAATTGATTCTAGGCCCTCTTCTCCTCCATCTTCGACCTCTGCTGCTAACCAACCTGCTTCATCTTCCTCCTCTCCAAACTACGCTCCTAACCCTTTCGAGACCCATATCCCGATCAACCTCAACCCTTCTTTCCTTCATTCAAACAACTGCGACCTGCTTCTTCTCGACCTCCTTGGCACCAATAATGCTAACACTGAGCGGCTCAGCGGCCGGTATCCTCCATGGCCAGCGGATCGAAGTCCTAAGCTATGGCTTGAATGCCACTCATGCTACAATCTTCGACATTGGAAAGATTGTTGTTCGATTGTGAACGATACCGCTCAGCCTTCACTACTCATCGGTTTCTAGTTCAAGACCGGCGAGCATCTCGATGGGTATGCTACACTACTCGGCGCGGCATCCGCGCCTGCTTTGAGCTCAAGACCGAATTGGCACGAGCTATCATCCACAGACGTGAAGTTGTTGACTTCACTACTGTTCGCCACATTGAAGCAGCGCCAATGGCGAGGCTGCATTTGCGAAACAAAAGGCGGGTTCTTTGCCATCGAGGAGGAGAGAGCTACACACTTTTGAATCAAGCTCTTATAGAAGAAACGAAACAGACTAAGAGAGCGCCTCAACGAGAATCGAGAATGCGGGTTGGAGACTACTTAGAACGTCGGCGCACTTGACCACATCTATTATGAACATGTTGGTATTTTGTTCTATGTCTTTTATTTCAAACTCTATTGTTTTGAAAAACTTCTGCTGTTAAACAGCCTGTTTAATCACAGATTACTTTTGTTTCTTTTAATTTTAAATTGTTCTATCGTATCATAATCGGTCTATTTAAACTTCATGTTTAAATCTTTATATTTCATGCACTCATAGATTTAAACTCTGCTCTACTTAGTACTCCCTCCGGACCTATATATAAGCAAAAAAAAAACCAAAATTTTTTAGACCTAAATATAAGCAAAAATCACCATATTAAACTCTATTCACAACTTTCAAGAAGTTTTGTTCCAAAAATACCCCTTGTTAATTCTTTTGTTTTTCAAGATGGGTGCACATTCTCAATACACAAAGAGCCACTAATAAAATGAGCTATAATGAAGTGATGACAATGAGTTAAAATTGCATTAATTATTATCAGTTTTGATGAGTGGGATTCTTAAGGGTATTTGATGATGGGTATGCTACACTCTCAGCAGATCAGCATCCGCGCCCTCTTTGACGAGCTCAAGACCGAATTGGCACGAGCTATCATCCACAGACGTGAAGTTGTTGACTTCACTCTCGCCACATTGAGCAGCGCCAATAGGCTGGCGTTGCGAGAACAAAGACGGGTTGCTGCCATCAGGGAGGAGAGAGCTACACACTTTTTGAATCAAGCTCTTATAGAAGAACAGAACAGACTAAGAGAGCGCCTCAACGACAGAATCATAATCTGGGTTGGAGACTACTTAGAACGTCGACGCACCCAACCACATCTATTCTGAACATGTTGGTATTCTGTTCTATGTCTTTTATTTCAAACTCTATTGTTTTGAAAAACTTCTGCTGTTAAACAGCCTGTTTAATCACAGATTACTTTTGTTTCTTTTAATTTTAAATTGTTCTATCGTATCATAATCTGGTCTATTTAAACTTCATGTTTAAATCTTTATATTTCATGCACTCATAGATTTAAACTCTGCTCTACTTAGTACTCCCTCCGGACCTATATATAAGCAAAAAAAAAACCAAAATTTTTTGGACCTAAATATAAGCAAAAATCACCATATTAAACTCTATTCACAACTTTCAAGAAGTTTTGTTCCAAAAATACCCCTTGTTAATTCTTTTGTTTTTCAAGATGGGTGCACATTCTCAATACACAAAGAGCCACTAATAAAATGAGCTATAATGAAGTGATGACAATGAGTTAAAATTGCATTAATTATTATCAGTTTTGATGAGTGGGATTCTTAAGGGTATTTTAGTAAGTATACTTTTATTTTATATAAAATTAAGGCAATTTAACTAACTTAACTTACTTTCTTAATCTGTGTGAAATCGGTTATTTTTGCTTATATATAGGTCCGGAGGGAGTACTTGATATTAATGTTTTTATCTTGTAAGTACTTAGTCTAGCTATCTCTCTACTAAGACTTCTGCTCTGAAAGGCATGTCTGCTCTTCTTAATAAAAATCCTTTAAGACATGTTATTATCTCATTGCATGATTCAAAGTCTGCTAGTAGCTGAGATGATGACATCAACCAAATAGGAGGAGATTGTTGATTCCCATAGGTTCTAAGATTTTGGTTGAGTCATCTTCTGATTCTATTGAACAGTGGCTAAAAGGTCTGCGTACCGATTAGTGTGTTGTCTTAGAATCAAGGTTGTTTAGAACAGTTTAGTGTTAGTTTAGGCGCGGTTAAGTGGGTTTCTACAGCAGCCTTGGAAGAACAGTAGACTTTGAAGTCTGCTCAAAAGCGAAAAATCAAGATTAGCCAAAACATGGAATTATGACACGTATAGTCCTATCTAGATTTTTTTTGAAATATCTAGTCAAAATATCTTCATCAGATTTCACTTTAAAGAAGTCAACTCTACATGCTGACAACTGTCCAGTCTGTCTCCTGAAACATGAAGTCTGAATATATTACCCTTTTTTGCTAAGAAGACTTTCTCAGCTGCAACGCCTGCAACCTGAAACATTACTCTATTTGGGAATGTCTTCTCTGCACTCACTGCATCTCTGATGACTGTGACTCTTACATCTCCCAAAGCGCTGAATTGCATTCAATGCAATAGAACGTTGGACACAGTTCTCTCTGCCTCAGTCCAACGGTCCAAAAGATCTCTCTGGTATTTATTCAAGTTTTGAAGATCTGAATAAAAAACTCTTGCGCATTAAACACTCAAGCTTCATCTTCAACATTCAAACATTCAAGAGATCAAAAGGACAAGAACTAACACTTCACCAAACTTCCTGAAGCTACAGATCTGCCAGTCTTAAATTTGTTTCAGCTTCATCTAGTTTGCTTTTAAAACTGTTCTTTACTTTAGCACGTGTGAGAACAATTAATCCTTGATTGTTCCTCTCACCATTATACACTTGGTTGAAAACTTATTTTGTACACGATCCATTAGAGATCTTACTTATAAACCTAGTGGATACACAAGTGCACTTTTAAAATCCAAAGCTAACCACTTTGGTAGTGGACGTAGTACTATTCACAGTATGAACCACTTCTAAACTCTGTGTTCTGACTAATCTGTTTCTACATTTCTATTAACTGCTCATACTTAATCACTTCTGTATCTGTGCTACTTAAGCGAAATTCGGTCGATTCGAGAACCTCTTACATTTCATTGCATTAACACTTCTAGTTAAATCATTTTAAGAAATCTTTAAGAAGTGTTTATAAAAAGTTTTTATAAAAACACAACTAGGCTATTCAACCCCCCCCCCCTTCTAGCCTAGATTGAGCCTATTTTTGGACCAACAGGCTATGTACCATAAGACATGAATCATACTCTTACATTTAATTAAAAGACATCTCCAATGCAATTGTTTCACCACAAAAATAAAAATATTTGAATAAAAAATAAAATAAGAGAACAATTCGTAGGAAAAGTGTTTAATAATTAAGAAAAATGATGACTATAATGCATCTACATCCTCAACCAGAATATGCAAAATATTGACACATCATATCCACAACCCTATCTATTGTTGCATTGAAGAGTTATTTTCTTTAAAAGAAGGTTTATGATCCCCCAATTTTTTCATTCACATTTTCATCGGTGACGCTCCAACTAATTTAAATACCTATATTTATATTTTTGGACATCCGTCTATAGGGGTACTGGGAATGAGAAATGAAATGAAATAATGGTTAATTTTATTTTGTCACTACTTTGACGAAAATTTACATTTTGCCACTTTACTATTTTTCGAGCGAAATTGTCATTTTATTTTTAAAAATTAATGAAATTTCGTCACTATCCATAACTATCATCCAATTTTAACATAATTAATTTTAGTTGTCTCCTCTAAAGGTTTTTAAAGTGTTGAAAAATCATTAATGATTGTTGATGTTAAAAGGTAAATTGTGTTTTTTGGTTCTTAAATTATAAGGGGTCCTTTTCTTTTCTTTCTTTTAAGAGTTAAAAAAATATACTATAAAAATATTTAAATTAATTAAAATATACATTTTTTCTTAATGAGTCATATAATAAATAATAATAATAATAATAATAAATATAATACGTTTAAAGGAAATCTAATTGATTAACAAATTTAGAAAAAGTTAATTCATTAAATTTAGTTGTTAATACTCATTCATTGCATGTAATTTAATTCGTAAAGAAAATTGACTAAAATTATAACTTATATATGTATTAATGTTTTTCAAAATCTGTAATAATTGAGAATTTAAAAATAAGATTAAAAAATAAAATAATAGTTTTAATTCAATCTATAATAATTGAAAATTGTAATGTGTTAATTGTTTTTAAAAATATTATCCTTTCATAAGAATACTTTTTGAACATTTTTTTAATGTTATTTGATGATTTATGTCTTATATGTTTTATTTAATAATTATTTGTTAATTTGTTAAAAAAATTAATAATTTATTTAAAAATGATTTATTTTAAACAATTCAATATTTTATTAAATAAATAAATCATTTAAAAAAAACTTAAGTTGTTATAGAGAACATTGTTATATCATGCTTAGGTCTCACAATTATAATCTGGAACTCATTAACCCACCTGACGAACCGAAAATTACTAAACGCAAACCAACCCGTCGACATATAACCCGTTTTGACCTAAAAATATTAATGAGTTGGGTCAAGTTAAAACAGGTTGAACCGTTGAATCAGTTGCTCATTTTGTCCCGATAGTTTTTACTCTATAAATGTATGTATATTTTGAAGGAAATTGGGTTAATACAAGTTGACCAGCTTTACCCGTTACACATTATAACCCGACCTGATTCAACTGAACTTATTTCGATTCGTTTGATATTTGGATTCTAATGAGTTTCGACATGTTACTTGTCCCAGCACACCCAATTGATAGGCCTAATTCATGCTCATATTTTTAATTCTTTAACATGCCGAATATTGAGTTCTCGTGTAATTAGTGGAATTTGCCTTCGTAAAAGGTTTTTTGCTCTTCATTTCATTGTTCGTGCTCCAACATTTTTGGTGGCTTTAAGACATTCATTCCCCGCATCCTCCACCTCATCCTTTCATAATTAAAAACTGTAGGAATGAGATTGGGTTGGGAGGCTAGCGAGGCCTGCATGATCTACACACACACACACACACATATATATATATATATATGTATGTATGTATATATATATATATATATATATATATATATATGTATGTGTATATATATATATATATATATGTATGTATGAATAATAAGATCGTAATGAAAGAAGAGCAGGTATTGTGCATGACAAAAAAAGATGCACAGAAATATTTAACCCCCAAACATAACATCATTCTTTCAACTCCTCACGCGTAGGGCACGTAATTCTCCCCAACTTATTAAACCTCACCCATTGTATCAAACACTTCTCTCTCTCTCTCTCTAGACATCTCTCCCTCACACACAAGAGAGAGAGAGAGGGAGGAAAGGGGAGAGTAAAAAAACTAATTAACCTCACGAGAGTGCAACACACAGCATTTAATATGAAACAAAGTCATATGTGCCTCTCCCTACGAGGGGAGAAAATCTTGTGGATGGATATAAATCTCTCTCTCTCTCTCTCTTTCTCCCTCCTATAGTTGCCTATATATATGTAAACTAGAGTACTGTGTCTGTACGAAACCCAGGCAACGAACGAAAAGATTTACCAAAAACTTGTTTGCGAAAAAAGAAAACTGATCCAACATCAAAGCAATGTCTCACATAGCTGTGGAGAGAAACAGAAGAAGACAGATGAATGATCATCTCAAAGTTTTGCGTTCCTTGACCCCCTGTTTCTACATCAAAAGGGTACTTATATATAAATATATATACATCTCTCTCTATCTAGATCTGTCTACGTCGACCCGGCTTGTGCATACAATCTCAAGTATTAGCTTTATGTTTTTGTGACTACGTACATCTACTTACGGCATAATATGCTTATGTATTTCGTTAAATTACTTGTCCAAAAACACAATAAAGTAGCGGTTCAGAAACTACACACATTGATAAATTCGCGAGAAAATGCATTTCTTTTAGGTCATTGCTTTGGTAAATTATTTTTTCTTATGCAGACCTTTACCTAAAGAGTACATTCCGAAAACTTAAGCTGTAGAACTTTTTGAATTTCCAAATATACCCTTCTTTTCATGGGTCATAATAAACAGCATGAGGTAATTAAGGAGGGAAGAAAGCGAGCAAGAGAGAGACAAGAAAGAGACCACTAACACTTTCTTCACTTCCACGGTTGCCATTTAAAGAAGGGTAATGTTAGGGCCACTCTAATAGCACTCAATTTTGGGTACCAAATGATGTGGCATCTTATGTGTCATATTGTTAACATAACTTTTTAACTTATAGTGGAGCCCATAAAATACCAAATAAGATGACACATTGGAAACACATCGTTTGCAAAAATTAAAAAGATTACCCTTTAAAGAATGAAACACACGAGGGCTGATAAATGAAGAAGAACACTTCATTCAAACTTGCAAAGGGCATTTTTCGGATATTATTTTTTCTTATGAAGGTTAACTTTCAAAGAAAAGTTCTTTGCCCCACAGTCAAGATGATAATAAAGGTTCTTCCATTAAGTTCTGCCGTTCATCTTGACTTTGTTGTTCAAAAGTCAAAACAACATTTTCAATAGTTTTTTCTCCTAATTACAACTGCAACATTTCCATGCATGGTGTGTGTATATATAAGACTGCACATATGTTGATTGAACCCTAATGTATTCCATGATTTGAAATTAGGGCGACCAAGCATCGGTTATAGGGGGAGTAATAGAATTCATCAAGGAATTGCACATGGTTCTACAATCCTTGGAGTCGAAGAAACGGAGGAAGAGTCTAAGCCCTAGTCCATGTCCAAGCCCGAAGCCTGCATTGCAACCAAGCCCTCGATCAGCTGACAGCCCTTTCGGATTTGAAAATATTAAGGAACTTGCTGCATGTTGCAACTCTCCAGTTGCAGATGTCGAAGCAAAGATCTCTGGTGCTAACCTTATTTTGAGAACTGTGTCAAGGAAAATTCCTGGCCAAGTTGTGAAGATTATCAGTGTGTTGGAGAAGCTTTCTTTTGAGATTCTTCACTTGAATATCAGCAGCATGGAAGACACTGTCCTTTACTCTTTTGTCATTAAGGTAAAACCCTAACACTACGTATTAATTCATCCATCTCGATCTAAGTCCTAATTAATACTCCATTCGTTCCCGGTCAAAGACTCATTGTACCATTTTGGGATGTTCACTTAAAGTGTCCATTTTAAAAAATTATGACATATAAATATCATTTTATTAGTAATGAGCTAATAAAAATATTATTTTCTTAAGAAAAATTGACTTTCAAATAAAGACTCTTTACCCAGAACAAAGGAAGTATAATCAATCTACTATTACAAAACCAAAAATGTTACAAGTGTGCAAAAAAAAAAAAACATTTCACAATGAAAGCTTTTGATTTCAGATTGGGCTTGAATGTCAGCTAAGTGTTGAAGAACTAGTAGTTGAAGTGCAGCAAAGCTTCTGCAGTGCTGATGGAGTTTTTGTCAACAAGACTTTAGATACGCTGAAATAAAGCATCCCCGATCAAATCTATATATTATATAGATCCTTATAGGAGTAAAAAGTTACGTATATTTTTTGTAAGATTGATCCTTCTTATCCGATCGATCGTGTGTTGGTGAATTAAACTGTAAAAGAGTGGGGCTCCATTACGAATTAAAATCCGTAAGACCATTTTACTGAACCTATTCATACTTATATGCATGAAATGTAACGAATTTGCATTAATTACTTTGAATTAAGTTATAATTAAGCATCGTGCAAATGGAGTTTTGTTTACATTAAGCCCCATAAAATAACTATATATCTTAAGATTTTATCGCTTAATTAAAATTTAAAATCCAAAAACCTTGGGTTGCTTATGGTGAGATTTCAATTATGTGCTCCGTCCACTATCCGGTCAGTCAATGAGTTTATTTTTAAAAGGCCAACAAGTGACCCAATCAATCAAATCAATATATTAACGTACACCCTAAACGTTACACCCTAAAAACACTAAACGTCGCATCCACTTAAAAACCAAATTACAAAAGTATCTTTATGAAAAAAATAACATTTATTTCTTTCACCCCTTTTTTTCACCAGTTTCAACAATAGACCCTCCCAATATCAAATTTTACACTTCAATTAATTTTATTCCTGACGACAATGAGAATCCCAACGATAATGTGAATCCTAATGACAATGGGAATCCTGACGATAATAAATATAGTGAATCCGGACAACAATGATCATATAGATTCTTTTGCTCCCCCTTTTTTTTTATCACTTTCAACAATAAACTCTCCCAATATCAAATTTTACTCTTTAATGGATTCTAATCCCGCCGACAATGTGAATCCCGACAACAATCCTCATAATGTTCAAAATAAAGCGAAACCGAACAACAATGATCATATAGATTATTATTTTACGGTATTTTCAACATTTTTTTTTTGCTATTTTATAGTCTAAATACATAACTGAAAATCAGAATGATTGATTTGCTTTAAGTCACCAGGGTCTAGCGATTTTTCCTCAAACAAGTCGCCAGGGTTGATGGACTTACTGCAATTTAAGTCCAAATCGCATTTCAACTCTCCCGTATATAACTCGAAATGCACCATCGATTTGATAATTTTGAAAACCTTAGTGAAGTCGTCAGGGTATGTGGACTTAAAATTGTTAAGTCCACTAGGGTTTTGGACTTAAAACATTGTAAGTCTATCTGGTCCGGCGACTTTCCTGAAAACCTTAATGTAGCCGCCAGGGTATCTGGACTTAAAATCATTAAGTCCACTAGGGTTATGGACTTGAAACATTGCAAGTCTAACTGGTCCGACGACTTTCCTGAAAACCTTAATATAGACGCCAAGGTATGTGGACTTAAAATCATTAAGTCCACTAGGGTTTTGGACTTGAAACATTGCAAGTCTAACTGGTCCGGCGACTTCCTGAAAACCTTAATGTAGCCGCCAGGGTATGTGGACTTAAAATCATTAAGTCCACTAGGGTTTTGGACTTGAAACATTGCAAGTCTAACTGGTCCGGCGACTTTCCTAAAAACCTTAATGTAGCCGCCAGGGTATGTGGACTTAAAATCATTAAGTCCACTAGGGTTTTGGACTTGAAACATTGCAAGTCTAACTGGTCCGGCGACTTTTAATCATTTAAGCTTACGTTGCCTGGCGACTTGAGCTAAAATTAGCCAAAAAAAATATATTTTTTAATTTTTTCTTTTAGATTATTTCTGATACTAATTTTTATTTTTCTATTTGGAGAAGAAGGAGTGAAGCGAGGCGCTTGTTCTTTGCCTAGAGGCGTGATTGCTAATTTGTATAGGGAGGGGGTGTTTGGAAAATGATTGAAAAATTGTGGGTTATTTTATTTTAAGGGGAGTAAGGGTGTAATTGTAATATGACCATTTAAAATGGTGCGACATTTAGTAAATGAGGTGCGACGTTTAGTGTCACCCAAATAAATATTAGATATGAAGGGTAAGGTTAAAATATTTTGGAGATAGTAGCATGATTTTTGAAAATTGACTCTTCGAAACATGCTAGAATAGTATAGTAGACTCTTAACTTGAAACATAAGAAGTACTCCCTCCGTTCCAAAATTATCGTTTTGGTTGACTTAACGCACGGTTTAAGAAAACATATTTGACTAGATTATTAATATTAGTTTGATTTGTAATTTATTTTAAAGTCCATGTATATGTGACACATAATTAAAATATAATGAAAAAACAAGGATGAAGTGGTAGAAATGTTGTCCTAAAAGAAAATTTTCAAACAAGACAATTTTTTTAGAACGAACAAAAAAATAAAGTATAACAATAATTTTGGGACGAAGGGAGTATATCTTTAAACATGTCAGAAGGTGAATTAAGTTAAAGGTGTTTAACATGACACTAAAAATCATCTCAATTCAATAAAGGATGAATTGCAAGTCGGTCTACTTTCTTAAATATCTAATAGCTTAACTACCTCTTTTTCTTTCAACTGCATAAGTCCACTTTCATAAATTTGTTTCCATATTGTTTAATTTTCGTCTTCCCTCTTCTTGAAATCTCCAAATCTGACACCCTCTGTCTCCCTCTTCGTCTTCCTAGTCCATGCTCTCATAATTGTTGTTCTTTCAAGGCTACGCGTCAAGCCCTTTAGCCAATTCATCCAAGACGTCAATTGTGCAAGCCTTACTCTAATTGCAAGGAAATATATAGAGAAAATTGGGAGCACAAATTAAAGAAGAAGAAAAATTCTTCCTTAATCTCTCAATCAATTCAATAGGCATTAATCACGTTGGTGACTTTACACAACAACGTCATAACATAGACAAAAACAAAACAATTAACAAAGCCAAAAGACAGTTATGATTCAGAATCAATCATCTTATTTCAATTTCAATTTTCTTCTTCTTCATTGTGTTTATGTGTGTGAATCAAAATAGATTCATTTTGTGAGTATGTTGCTATGCATCTAGACTTTTGGATGAAATGACTGAATACAAACTTATTCGTTGTTGAACACTTTTTTGAATTGTGATGCAACAATTTTAAACGATGCACAAAATAGTATTACCCATGTAAAAAAATTAGATCAACAATTTTGGATTTGCAATGCATATTTTGGATTTAGAATACCAAAGTAAATCGCGATGAAAAATTTTGAGATGCACAAACTGGATTACCGATGCAAAAAATCCCGATGCAAAAATTGAATTGGCGATGCGCAAATTGGATTACCTATGCAGAAAACCCCGATGCAAAATTTTGGATTTGCAATGCACAATTTAGAATTATTAAATCCTTATTCGATGCAGTGACTTAAAATTGTGATGCAGCACACCTCTAATCTTATTTTATTAAGGATATACTCGGTCTTATCCCCTAAAAATGTCCTTAACGGGTTAAAAATAATCTTGTCCTTTAGAGGTTAGAAATTGATGGTCGGATCGGCTCACTTATCTCCCTTTAATAAATATTATAAAAATGTTTTATGTTGTGCCAAGCAAAACCAAGTTTCAAAGCATTGACCTGCCCTTAATCTGATGGGCGTGGCCTGCTTAAAAAAGAAGGAACTGGCTCTTTAAACCCAACCTTTTCTTAACACCCAGTATATTTAAAGCTATTAGAAGTGATATAGACTTGGCCCAAGTTTATTCATTGTATTCTTGTTGGCCCATATTACATAATTTAGACTAACTCCTTTTTCTTCTCCCCAAGCATTTTCATATCTTCCCTTTCCTTTTTATTCATTTATTTTCCTGTTTTTGTACATGGGAATGTCCTTGTTTGTTTCGGGGAATGGCGGGGGGGGGGGAGTTGGGGTGGTTCATTTCCAGCATCCAAGTGAAATACAAATACCAGCCGCCAACCCTTTTTTTTTTCTTTTGGAAATGAATCGAGGCTAAGACACCAAACTTTATGAAACCCCAACTCTACTGCTGAATCATCCCTTAGTATTCGACTACGAACCTAGGATTGCCCGTAAAGAAGTTTTGGGTTATACAAGATGTAGAAAGTTACATGCTAATGTTCATTTTATTTTTTTTTTTTTGGCCAAAGTCATTTAGAACCATCATATTTAGATTTGGATTTGACTTCAGCCACTTAACGTTTTTCTTTTCATTTAACCATTGTTTGTGACGTGATTTTGACCAAAGACATGAATTATGACTTATGACGGCCTTCACGAATTTTAACACCCATTAGTTAATTGAATATATCATATCACATTCACATTCTAAATATATCGATCTTGATCGAAATTCAATTATTTTGCAAATGAGATCGGATCTAGACCAGTTACATCAACAACAAAGAAATGCATGAATTATTTTTTTCAAATAAAAAACTAAATCCTTTATTATTTATTTTTTGTTAATTCATGTATCAAAACTCAAAAGAATTTAATTTACTTATTATAACACTTGGTAGGACTCGTTAACACAAAATGTACCCACTATTCTAACTATTCAAGACATAATTAGAGAGGTAATAATGGATGTTATTAATGTGTATGGAGTTGTACTCAATTCGTAAATTGTCCAAAAAAAATTACATAGCAATTGAAAGTTATAAATATAATTTTTAAAAGTATATATTTAGATTAAGAGTAGATCTTATGTAAGACGGTATTATGAATTTTAATTTATAAGATGGAGTTTTGCTTTTTTACAGTTCAATTCACCAATACATGATAAATCGAATAAAAATAATTTATCTTATAAAAAATACACATAAAAACGTTACAAAACTAATGACCCGGCACCCCCTTGATCCGGGGAGAAACGTCAATGATTGACATTCAAATGATTTGTCGATCCATCTGTGACATTGATATGGATGAGTCGGGCAATGGTTGGTCACGATAGCAATTTATCCGGAGGGGTACAGTACCTTCTGTATTTGGCCGATTCGATCCTATCAAGGATCAAAAACATCAAGCTTGCTAAAATCACTGAACCTTTATCTCGTTGGACCCATTAATATTTTGGCCTTCCATACTAATGGGCCCCCATTAAAATAATGGATCCGAATCCATAAATTACAGTTGTATCCTTTCCTCTTTTGTCACCTTTACCAATTGCAATATGTACAATCATTCACGTTGGTTATATATCACCATCTTAAACTCAAATTATCCACTTGATTGGCCAATTCAAATCACCTCAAAATCTCAAATCAACTTCATCATTGAGTTACATTCTTTTTCACTTTCATCAACCACCCTAGTTGTTTCTAATTCTAACTCTAAGGACTTCTCAATCATATCATAAATTGTGTTGATGTTACTTAAAGATTACAAGTCATATTGCGGGACCTAATATCTAGATCACGTCACTCGCTACATAACTCACCCATCAACTCGTATACGGAAATCCCTTACTAGTTTTGAGCGAAAGTGAACCAATTGATGTTATACGCTATTGAGTTCGGTACATAATATAGGAGCAAAGCTTAAGGTTTTCCAAGGACTAGAGCTTCAATGATCTTGCTTTTTTTTACACTTAGTATTTAATTTATAAAAGTTATTTTGCCATGTTGAAATGCACGAATTGACACATTTAATTTTTCATTTCAGCTTCAGCTTGAACTTTTAGGCATATCGAGTGTTTTACAGTAAATAATAACAAATATCTAGCTAGTTGAACGGAGTGTTTAACAATAAATAATAAGCAACGTACTTGCCGTCAATAGTTTACCTAACTTTCACTAAACACCTTGACTTGTGACATTGCATCACAAGTACATGCCTTGTCCAATATGGCAAAAATTGATTAGATTTCTTCTCTCTTCAATCTTCATTCATCACTTCCCATTTTCCATTGAATGCTTGGCCAACAATAGAACAATGGATACTTTCATGAAAGAGAGGACCAAACCCAGCCCTTTGAGTTGAGTTTACAACTACCATGACCTACTTTTTATTAATCAGTAATCATGTTGCTAAAGTGGGGCCTGAGGTTGGCTCAAACTAAATTTTTCCCTGTGTCCAAAAGATCACAAATAATTTTGAATTTTGGCCAAGTAATGGGCCTTAATCAGCCCATAATAATAGGTGAACTTCATGTAGATAGAGAAGACACATTATAGTTATTTGAGCAATAACAACAATTTTACCAAATCAAACATAACTCATTAAAATAAAATAAAATAATATATTTGATACTCATTTGATTAAAAAAAACATTCCGACAGTGACACAAACCCCAACTCTTTTACATACCCTACCATCTTTATTTTGAAAATTGGTTTGGCATCCAAATGAAGCAAACCAAGTCTCTACTTATAAATAAAAATATGTATTTTTTTTAATAAAAAATAAAAATATTTTTCAAATTGCGAAAATGCCAAAAAGGAATTAAAATTCAAAAGGTGGTGGATGAATTTTGTTTGATTTGTATCATAAGTTGATTTGTGAAAGATTTTTCGTTAACTGTGCTTTAACAAATATTCATACTGAAACAAGAATTCAAAAATATTGAATGAAATAATTTTAAAACCCGGTTAATATAAGTTATATATGCTATTAATTAATATTTTCTTAAAAAAAGTATATTGGAGCCTCTTAAATCTACTTAATTAAAATCTAATGTGTTTATTAAATTGGAAAAAAAAAACTCTTAATAATCATAGTAATATTTAAAGTGAGTCAAAAGGTAATAATAGGGGTGGTCCAATGCCTCTCATTACCATAAATCCTAACAATTTGACCCATGCTGATTTCTCCCCATACCCATAACCCCACCTAAAAGTTACTAACTTTTATGAAGACTTGAAATGAATGAAGCTTCTACCCAATAAAAAAAGGAGGCCCAGAACTTCAGAAGCCCATTACTGAAAACTAAGGCCCATTGTGTGTGTGTGCGTGTAGTAGTAGCAGTAGTAGAGTGAGAATGAAGCAGAAACAACGTGAAAGCACACACACACACACACCCCCACTTTGTGTGAGTCACTGAGTTATAACTGCTTTTTGAAATTTGAAGAAGAAGACATAGAGCTGGGTTTGACCATCCACTCCAAACCCCCCTCCTCATCATGCAACTCATGCCTCTCTCTCTCTCTCTCTCGTGATACATATATATATATATATATATATATATATATATATATAAGTGTTTGTATGTATATGTATATGCCCTGACAAAAAATACACCCATTGACCAAGGCGGCCATCCATTGCGCGTGACGCCACAGTAATCGTCACCCACACCCTTTTCACGAGTCCAACTTCTCCCAAGGTGGCATCTGTGAAATTTCATCTTATTGTGGGAATTATTGCGTCTTTGAGGTTGTTATTTTAATGACCTTTTTTTTAGAAAAATACAAAATATCTTACTTAAAAAAACTCATGTCCAAAAATAATTCTTGTATCAAAAATCTCAAAATAGAACTTTAATATCAGAAACTCCAATACCTAACGTGTCTACAAATGCCGTTATGTTAAAAACTTTCATTAGAAAAAAACTTATCTTGTTCACTTATGACAATTATTATAAGAATTGAATTGAATATTATTATTATTATTAGCGGTATTAGTATTACTATAATACTATTATAACAATAATAATATTAGAGGAAACGTTAAATTTTGAACTTTTTGATACTAAAGATTTAATTTTGGGATTTTTTAGATAAAAATTATTTTTGTTACTTTTAAGATATGATAATTTTTTAGTGGGACTTTTTGGTATGTTTCCTAAATATTTTTTCATAACAAGAAAATAAGGAAAAAAATTGACAAGATTTTATATGAGAGAAAATTCAAAATATAAAGCACCAACATTTCAATGAAGTGTTTATTATTGATCTTACATGAGCTTTTAAAAAAGTTAATATTGAGTTATACTATTTTCAGTACATTAATTGATTATCAACTTTATTCATTAAAAGCCTTTCAAATTAATTTATATTATGACATAATACCCTTTAAATAGTCACTTACTTGAATTAAATACAAATTCTTTTATGAATTTCTTTTACCTTCCTTTTTTTGAGTCAACTTAAAATTTATTTTATTTATTTATGGGAGACTCTATTTTACTAATATAATTATTTATCCATTATATTTATATAAGATAATGTTCTCTGGACAATAATAACTTATCCTTTAAGATTTATTGTCTTGGATCATATATTTATTGGAAATGAACAAAAAAAAATAAGAATTACGTAATTTGTGATTGTATTATTATTATTACTACTATTACTATAAAGGGTAATGTTAGAATATAGAAATTTTCAATCAAAAGATGACTTATATATTTTTGAAAAGTAAAAACAAATACAAAACGCAATACGTACAATTTATGACCTTATATATGTTTTAACTGATTTGTACATAATATATAACTTATTTACATCATAAGTGAAATTCAATTGATTCAAAAATAATTTATGATAAGTCAAAATCACATTCTTATAAACAAAATCAAACATGCCTAAATAGAAGAGTACTTAAGATTTGGTTGTAATCATAAAAAATGTAAAAACATGCCAAAAATAGTTATATAACATGTAAAAAATAAAATTAAAAAAATTATAAAGATAAATTTTAAAAGTAGAATTAATAAGTATAATATGCAAAAATAGATAGTAAACTTTTCAATCATAATTTACATAATATTTTTAAAAGATATATGATATTACAAGTTAGACCGTTGTAATACTATTATAATATTTAGTGCTAGCGTCGTTAGATCAAATCTACTTAGATCTCTATACTTTTAAATCAAATATGTTTTTTTAAGTAATGGCACGAACTTTTCAAATCATCATCAATTTAACCATCTAACGACTCTAATACTAAAGTTTATAATAATATCACAAGCTCTAACTTGTAATATCATTTACCTTTTTAAAATATTAGGAAATAGGTGATAATAAAAATATTTCCTTCTTTTCAAAATAATAGTCAAATTTAACATGTAATTTTTTAAAAAAGTTACTCCATATATTAGGAGTTGGTACTTTTTATAAATTATACTATAATATTATTATTTCTGAATAGATTACACTTTTTTTTTAATGTATAATTTTTCTTGCATATACATATACACTAGATAAATGACTAAATGTATTGAAGCGGCGATGGGAGGGTGGCGGGAAGTAAATGAGTAATGATGAGGCGTGAGTGAGGTGTGTCTAATTGATGTTTCCTTTGTGAGCGTTGGGTCCGACATTTTCAACCCGCCGTACAACCAAAAAAGATTCCGCTTCTCACAAAGAGAGAAGAAGAGGGAGAGAGGTGAGTTTTGCAGGCTATCTGACAATTCTCGCCGTTAATGTGCTTCCGTCATCGATTTCCCTCTCCCGGTTTTTACCCTTTTCGTTTAACTTCTTAACAATCTTACACATTCACCCCCCACCGTCAATGAGGTCGCTCGGCTCGGCTCGGCTCCACTCCACTGTACTTGGCTAACCCAGCCAGTTATTTTTATACACAGATGGAAATCTTATTTGTTTTATGGTTAAGTACGTACTTTCAAATTAAAATACTTGTACCAGAAATTACAAAACAAGGGTAGGAAAAGACAAAATGTGGGGTAGAGAGAGATGGGGGACAACGGGAGATTCTGTGTATGGATTGGAGAGGATATTACGGTATGAGTGAAAGGATTAGTACTTCATTTTTTTAGTTAAAATATTTTCTTTTATATATGTCAAGTATTTGATACTCCCTCCGTCCCTAAATTATCGTCCTCTTTTCCTTTTTCGTTCATCCCAAAATAATTGTCCATTTGAAACTTACCTTTTTAGAACATCAATTTTACCACTTTATCCTTACTTTTTCACCCTACTTTAATTATGGGCCACATATACATGGGCTTTAAAGGAAACTACACATTAAACCAGTATTAATAATCCAGTCAAATAGGTTTTCATAAACGGTGCGCCGGGTCAACCAGGACAATAAATTAGGGACGGAGGGAGTATATAATATCAACTCAACACGGACCTTTCCTTATAGTAGGTCCAAGAAGATCGTCTTATAATCTTAACTAGTATATGTATTTGTGTCATAGGTATGATATCAGTATGAAACAAGTTCAATGAATAGTGAGAATAAACAAAATCCATAATTGAATGTTTTATATATGATTGTAGAGAAGGTATATTTCAAACACAACTCATAATTGAGGGGTTCATTTGTAACTCATATACTTACAAATCAATCTAGACCGTCAGTAGCACAATTCGATCAGGGGCGCCAATTAGACTCTGACCTCTTTTATAATATAGATGGAGAAATTGTGGGTTGGTCTCCTTTTCTAATAATTTAATCATTACAGTACACCTTATTTATTTTCAATAGAAAAAAGGTACTTTTAAGAGAAAAATGACTACGTTACCCTTAATGAACGCTTAACGATGAGTAGCCGCATGAACCGCGGTTCAAAAATCATTTTTTATATAATTTTTTTTATTTTTGTTTAATGATTTCTGAATTGCGGTTTTAAAATGTTGTTAAATTGCAAATAATTAATTAATTTTTAATATATTACAGTATAAAGTACAAATATATCGCGGTGCAAGAAACAATAACTTTCTTTATTTCCAATTCCAACATGTGAACCGCGATATATGAAAAAAGGAATCGCGGTGCAAGAATATTCTGGCTTTTAATTTTTTGAATCGCGATATAAAACTATGTTAGCTTTTGAATTTGTGATTCGCGGTTTGAAAAGGTTGTTAAAGTGTAAAAAATTAATTAATTTTAAATAAATTACAGTATAAAGTGCAAATATATCGTAGTGCAACAATTTTAAGAAAAGAATCGCGATGCAAAACTATGCTAGCTTTTGAATTTTTGAATCGCGGTGGCAAGATTTTTGAATCACAGTTTCAAAAAATTGTTAAAGTGCAAAAAATTAATTAATTTTCAATAAATTACAGTATAAAGTGCAAATATATCGCGGTGCAACAATTTTAAGAAAAGAATCGCGTGCAAAACTATACTAGCTTAAATAGCTTTTCAATTTGTAAATCACGGTACAAAACTTTGTTGGCTTTTTGAATTTGTGAATCACGGTACAAAACTTTGTTGGTTTTTGAATTTGTGAACCATGGTGCAAACTAATAATAATTAAAAAAATGAATACTTCATCCGTCACAATATTTTGCACCGCGATATATAAATGTATCGTAGCGTGCCTCTTACTTAATAAAGGTATCGTAGTTTTTTTGCGTCCAAAAAGTGACTTTTTCTAGTTGAAAATAAAAAAAAAAACTTTAGCGATTAGAAAGTTAATAAAGTGGACCGGCCCGAATTTCACCCAATCTTAATTGCTAAGTAGGAGTTCATAATCTTTCACTATTCAATCCACCAACATATATTTGTCAAGTCAAGAAGATTCATTTTATATAAAACTAGATTTTGTGCCCGTACATATGGCACGATATCAGTATGGGACGACGTCAGTATAGGATAATGTTAGTATTCAAATAAATTAATATAATAAATAATTTAAAATTAACATATCTTAGTAACCAATTAAAACAATATGATTATCTACAGTGGAATAAAAATCTAAAGTTACAAACTTGAGGAGGACAAATACTAACAACTAATAAAAACTAAGAAATTTGAAATGTAGGTAAACCTTGGGCATCCATAACTATATCACTGCTTAATCTTTTTCTTGAGGCTCTTGTTTCACAACAATGTCTGGTGTTGAAATGCAAAATGTAATAACTTTGTCTAGTATTTTCGTTTACACATGAGACAAAGAAGATTCAGACATATTAATTTAAGTATATTTTATACATAAAAGTGATTAATTAATAAAAATATCGAAAAGAAAAGGGATGTGAGTTTTGTGGAGAATGGATTAGCGGCCATCAACTGTGAATAGTGTGGGGAATTGGAGAGAGAGAGAAGGAGTAGTTGCTCAACCGCCGTTCACATATGTAAACTCAGCGAGTGATAATGACCATATGATTTCGGTAAAGGAATGAATCTCAGCCTCTAAATAATTTTAGTCAATTGCACATGTGCGACTATGAGCTATATTGTATTATAAATATTCGTAAAACTGTCTTTTCTAATTTTTTTTGTTTTTTCCTAATCACTTTGAATGTAATTCTTTTGTTCCACTAAAAGAGATCGTATATGAAAGTCTAATTATCCCTTCCCCTTTTTTGACGTCTATCTTTCATTTTTGTACAATATCCAATTTAATTTATTTAAACATTTTACATACTATATTATGGAGCATTATAATAAAAAGTTGGAGTATTAATAGTAATTTCTGAAAAATAATAAGTACTCTCCATTAATTTATAATTTCATTCTAGTTCAGATGCTAAACATTAGCCTTGCATATATATAGGTCCCCAAGTTATAGAATCCTTATAAAATTAAGATTAATTGCAACCTATTAAGGTCAAGAGATTATCCCTAAATTGTAGGTTGGATGCCGTTTGATTTCCAAAGTATCTAAGGAAGGAATATGCTTTAAATTAGAAAACCTTGTAGCCTGCCTTGGGCCTAAGGCTTGGTTGCTCAGTGGCCGCCATGCTTGCCTGGGTGGGCGTGAGGGCTACCTAGACATGCTTAGTTGCTCGCAGTGTGATCTATGTCCCCCGTCCCTGGGGCATGACCCCCTGGTCGGAGAGGCAAGATCATGGTCTGACCAAGCTTAGTCGGGGATTGAACATGGTCCTCGGTCGGTCATCTTGCCCATTATGCTCGGCACTTGCACGAGGATCCTATTTATAAGCTCGTTATTGGTACGTGATAGTCGCACATGCTCTGGTCGTAACTATATTTGGGTTGGGCACATCATAGATCAAGTGAAGTAAGAAGATTAATTATTTCCCGGTTACTTCAAACAAACTGACAAATCAAGATCTCATGAGGTACACTTCAAACATTAGCCTTCAATTTTTAACATATTGTTAGTGATATCAATTGAACGAAAAATGCCAAGACAATAGTATGTTTGCTGAGAGATGAGATTAATATCTACATTAAAAACAAATATTTGTTAATTGAAAATAATTGATATCTTGGTATTATTTTTATAGATAAAAATAATTTAAAAAATTTATGATTTAGTAATGTTAAATTTGTTGAACCCATTCTCATTTCTATTTTATTATTAAGGAGGGATTAATAGATAATTAATTTAGAAATAGTTTTAAGAAAAAGAAAGAAAATGGATATTTAATTTTAGAAATTGAAATTAAGCATTGAACACTTATTTTGAAATAGAAAGGGTATCTTGGAGTTTTTGTGACAAGTGTATATATATATAGAGTAGGGACTAGGGAATTAGTGAAGCCCAAAAAACAATTGTGCCAAGAATTTTGTGAGGGAATGAAAAACAAACTAAAGTCTAAAACAAAGGAAACGGTTTCCTAATTATCCGTCCCCATAGATAGTAATAGTAGGCAGTAGGCACAAAATGTGGGAAGTTGGGATTGGGTGCTGCAGCCACTGCTTTTCACCAAGTCCAACACCTCATTTAGAAGACACTTCCCTCGTCCTCGTACCTGAGTTTTTTTTTTTTTTCGGTAAAATCTTATAATATCATTTATTTTAGAATTCTTTTTCATTTTTGGCCTTTCAATTTTTATTTTTACGGTAAAATCTAAATAAAACGATTTTATAGATATTTTCTGTAAAATGAAAATCCTTTTAACTCGATCAGTATGTTCCGTTATTTATTTTACGATTTACAGGGGACCGCTTCTATTTTTATTCTGAAAATTTTAATATTTAGGGCCATTTGTTTGAGGTCCGTATCTTTTATTTTTGGACTGGGATCCTGTGACCCCATACATAAATGATATATGCATGGCTCTGCCTGATGAAGGCAGAAGATGAACTTGATAATGCCATGAGTATTGTAGAACAAACAGAATTGGAGAGAGAAGCGACTCTAATCAATTCCAACCGTTTTGCTATCTGTGAAGATGATGAAATTATGGCAAATTGTACACTTCGTTATCAACGTTATCGAGGGTGTTGCATTTGCCCCCACCTAAGAAATTAGGAATAAAAAGAATACTAGTATTAAAATAACCTACCGTATTTCGAAGTTTGAGATTTCAAACAGATTCTTTCTGCCTCTTTAAGAAAACAATCAAGAATATTATGAAACAGATTCTTTCTGCCTCTTGATTGTAAACTATTAAACGAATATGAGATGATGTATATGCAGCTAGGATTTAGAAAAATTACTAAACTGAGTCACTTATGATGCTTTTAATGATGCATCATCTATTGTATGATTAAGACAAGTAGCAACGGAATAATTAAAACAAAAAATAAATTACTAAATAGAATGACACCAAACTGTGGTTAATGTCACCAAGTAAAATGCTTATAGACAATATTTCAGGGCAAAACTTTCACTTTATTAAAAAATTGTAACAAATTATAATATGAAAACAAACCGTTTAGAGAGTAGAAATAATTACGAAAATTCCTACGAGAAAAGATGTATCTATCTATATTATAAAACAGCTAGGTAATTGACTAGGACTATTTAAATGTTGAGATTAAATTATCTTAAAAAAATTAACGGTTGAGGTTCACCCTCACATTCATATGTGTGAGTAATTATTTACTTTTAACTCTCTATTTTTTCTTTCTCTATTACAAGTCACCCCTATAATTAATATTATGAGCAATCACCTATTTTTCTTCACCTTATGTTTTATCTTCATATTAAAAAGTCACACCCTGTGATTAATCTTCAGAACAATGACCTCTTATAAAATATCAATCTATCAATCTATATTATAAAACAGCTAGATAATTGACTAGGACTATTCAGAGGTTGAGATTAAATTATCTTTAAAAATTTAACGGTTTAGATTCGTCCTCACATTTATATGTGTAAGTAGGTATCCATTTTTAACTACCTATTTTTTTCTTTTCATATTACAAGTCACCCCCTACAATTAATATTATGAAACATCAATCTCTTAACTATCACTTGAAGTAATGTACCCCTCAAATGTAACATTTTTTTTAGCTCGCACCTTCTATTTAGATATTGTCATTTCAATTGACGAAATTAAATATAATGATACTGTGTCATATGCACGAACATGAATATCTAGTTCTATATTAAACACTCTCGTAAACACACGTTTATGAAAAAGAAACAAAGAATGTAGACTAAAGTAGTGAGCAACACGACTAATGAGGCTTGTGATGATGTATTTCATTCACCGGCTCATTGACTTCGTAATAGCACTCGTATAAAATTCTCTCTGAAAATTTTCTACTTAGGTAAGGACATTTAAGATTGTTCACTTTTTTATATGAAGGTCTAGGAAACATGTCTTTTAAGTAAAACACTTCAACCAAGCAATGTAGGGATTATGAAAGAATAATTATGGAAATAAATTTTTAATTCATACCAGTTAAGTCATGCCTTAATTAAATCTTTATAAAGGACAATCACCAAATTTCTAAAAATTAACTAGAAAGACAATAACAATATGTGTTTTAAATTTTTAATACTACTAAAACACGGCAAGGAGGAGGGAAAATAACAGTTATTTAACCCCCAACAGAATATTAAAATAATTAAACCATTGAAATCAGAGGGATTATATTATAAAATGGCACTAAAAAGAGTTTATTAATTTATAATTTTTTAATGCTCAAAAGGGTTAGGTTTGAAGATTGAAGCGGCGAACACTTTGAATTTTAAAAAAATGTCCTTCAAACTTTTGCGTTTGGCCTTTTTCGTGGGTTTTGTCTTGTAATTTTTGGGTTGCGGGATAACTGTCTCACTTTTTATTCATTCGTTGAATGCAATTATTTTGTGTATCCCAACTTCCAAGTGTGTGCAAATTTCAACTTGACCCTCTGTTTTTTTAAAGTTGGTTTTTTGACTATTAGTGAAAAAAATGGCCTTTTTAATTGATTGAAGTTGAAGGTATTACAACCAACAGTTGTTTATTTTATTTTATGTCACAATTCACAAGGCAGGAATATTCAAGACTTACTGCTCTATTATTTCTTGGAAAAGCGCAGTGTTTGTGTTTATCTCGACTAACAATGTCACATGCTTTTTATTTAACGTTTAGTGTTTCTTAAAGTTTTTTACTTACGTTTTCTAATCAATTATTGAAACCCATGTATAATGATAAAAGTTTAAAAATTAAGAAATACTTCATCCGTCCCTAATTTATTATCCTGGTTGATTCGGCGCACCGTTTAAGAAAACATATTTGACTGGATTATTAATATTGGTTTAATGTGTAGTTTCCTTTAAATCTCATGTGTATGTGGCCAATAATTAAAGTAGGGTGAAAAAGTAATGGGTAAAGTGGTAAAAGTGATGTTCTAAAAAGGTAAGTTTCAAAGTAGACAATTATTTTGAGACGGACAAAAAATGAAAGGAGGACGATAATTTAGAGACGGAGGAAGTACTATTTTTCAAGTATTTACAGTAAAACGGATCTTTTTTATTCGACATATTATGTGTTAGTGTGCTAAACTATGAAAGAGTAATGATCCATTATATAAATTAAAACTCGTAAGACAGTTTCATAGAAAACTTACTCATGATTCCAATGTCTAGTGTTAGTAAATGGTCGGTCTACTATATTCGCATGTCTGATTTACGTACTAGTTTACTTAGATTTTTAGTAAGCTAAATCTACCACAAGCTCACCTAAAAAACAATGAATGATGTTGGGTAGTGAGACCATTTACAAAACACACACAAGCCTCGTATCTATCAGCTGTGAGTTGAGGTTACATTAATCATTTTAAGTATATTTTAGTAATTTTATTATCCTTAATCAATTGTGGATAACTTTGTGTCCTATGAAGGCAATAGAGTTAAAAAAAAAAAAAAAGAAGGCAATAGAGTTAAAAATTAATAGAATCATTTAATTATATAATTTTTATCATGTAATTAACTTTATATTAACTGATTTGTAATTGGGGTGTGGGACATTGATCATGTTAGCCCTGGGTGGCGTGGTAGGCATGATGCTCGGGTTCGATCTTCCTACGCCCTTAGGAGGAAAAAAAAAAAAAAATTTTGATCATGTTGGTAGAGTGAGAAGGCCTCTGTTCATGATCTACAAGTAATTATGTTACATTATTTCAGACATGCTTAGGATCGAAGTGATTTTATTACTTTTTGGTGGATTGGGATGGGATACTCTCATATAATTGCATTGAATTTGGCTCAAATAATTGAGAGTGTAAATTTTGTACTACGTCGGTGTAATTTTTATCTTACAAAAGCGACATAATATAATCATAGTTATTAGATATTTTTTAATGAGAGTCCAACTATTATTTTTTTCTCATAATTACTACACCCTAAAGTCTAGAGACATATATTTTGCTTTTTGACATTAAAATGACCAAGTTTCTTCCGAGGCATTTGGTTGGTCTAAATGAAAATTAATCATCATTTATAATTTGAATTGTAATCCCTCTAACATACATGATTTTGACGTGGAGATCCGACAAAAAAAGCCCAGGCCCACGAGTCGGTCTATCCAGATTTTTGGCGGACCGAGTTTTATATATTGACGATCCAAAAAAATGTGGGTCTTTCAATAAAGTTTGTTTTTGTTATTTGTCAAGCGATGAAGCACAATCTACCATTTGGGAAATGGGACTTGGGGACCGACATTGGGGTTAGGAACTTAGGCTAGGTTATTCGCTAAAATAGTTGTTTTAGTTTTAAAACCAATTGTTTCAATTTTTACAGTAACTTGATAATTTTGTATATAGATTGGTTAAATAAGTTTGGTATATAGCTTGGTTACACTACGGTCTATTAGTCTGTAACTAAACATGTGTATTAAAAATTAGTACTTCTTACAATTACAGTATCACATACTCACATTGATATTAAATCAGTAATCATTAATGATTGAAGATGCTTTTAAAAGTCACATTGATGTATGTTAACTATTAAGTAGTTAACTCTGAATTAGTGTTACAATTGGTTTTATAGAATTTGACATCATTACATTGACCTTTTCGTTTATAGTTTATTTTATTACTTTATGTTTATGATGCTATTGCTAGTGACTTTAAATTGTAAAAAAATTTATTTTTTATTTTTATGATTGTCGGTTGATTTTATTTCGAGCTGACTCGGTCCATATGCTTTCGATAGGTCGGGTCGGGCTAGCATTTTAATAAGTCCATCAAATTTCGAACTAGACCAGCCCAACCCAAAAAAGTTGTTGACCCACCGGATCCCAGGTAGGCCGGGCCATTTTCCAAGTATGCGTGAGGCTTGTGCATGTCTTATCAGTAGCCACCTATTACCAGTAGGCAATTGCATTGATTGATTTTTGGGTGGCCTTATGGTAGGCCTAGTTGACTGAGGAGTTTAGTGAACTAGTGCATGAGTCATTGTAGTGGATTGAATTGTCAAACTTGGGGGAGTAACAAATCAGAGCGGATCCCAACAAAAAATATGTTGAACACATTGTAGACGAGGTGTCGATTCTTTGGGTCTTAACAGGAACATCAAGGATTTAAGTAGGAATTGTAATAACCCCAACCCGATCTTTTGTTGTGATTAGTTAATCAAGGTGCTTAGTAAATCATAAGTATACCTTAATTGTTACAGTTTTACAAGATATGAAAAATAATTTATCACCTTACAGTCAATCAGTGGGAGAGGGGCTAGTTTGGGAGGTGAATATAGGTAAGCTCGTGCAGTCAAAGGTAATACCAAGTCAAAGTGAGCTCTAAAATAATAGAGGTTACATTCTTCATTGGAGAAGACATATGAAGTATATTATAAAAAATGAAACAAAACCACTTGTATGATTATAATATATTTAGTACTATATATACATTGTTATATGATGTGTGGGCTGTGGAGGGACTAGGGAGGGCAACCTCTATCAAATTAGTGATCTTCAATTTCAGCCATTCTTTCCTTTTTGTTTTTAAAATAAAAATAAATTAGTAAATCAGCCACTTAGAATCCCCTTGTGTCTATCATAATGTCGAGTGTCGACCCCTCCATTTCAATTTTGATCATATTACTATAATTCCATCCATCCATCCATCGAGTGATACTATGTTATTACTTATTAGAATAATTATCCAATAAAAGTATTTGACGATAACAAACTTGTTGGTGTAAAAAGGAAGGTTTGTTGATGTGATTAGCCCCTTTTTACTCTTCACATTAACATTTTTTGTTGACATGACACATTTTTATTTAATGATAAATACGGCAATTGATTATTGTGTCGAAATTGTGGATGATATATGTCTTGTATAGACCTGGAAAGTACACACACAAAGAACGGGTCGGGGATTGTCCCAACTCAAACCATTAGTCATGAGAATGAGATTTTGTATGAAAGTCTCCTTCATGGTCTTCGACTGGAGAGGGAGAAGTGCATAAAGGGTATGGTGTAGAATGTCTCACCGTACAGGGTATTTATAGGCGGTTGAGAACTGATTGTCATCATGGAGCATTTATGAGGAGGGAATATAAACGACATTGCGTCGATGAATCAACTTCCCAAAGGGTGGATCAACTTGCCTAGGTCAAGTACCAACATTGATGATTTGATCGTATGACATTAAGTGAGAGGAGATCGAGGAGGAGGTCGAGAAAGGTGAGAAGCTCGACGACTCTTCGTCTAGTTGCCCTATGGGCGTAGCTTAGCTAGGTCGAGCATTTGGGCACAACTGTGCTGGTGCCACGTGTACAGTGGCACAGTATTGTACGTATAGATTTTTTGGGTCCATCAAGTAATATCACTTTTACAATCAGTAGTTTTTTCGTGTGACACTATCCACACCTCAAAATTTACTCACTATATCTCATTTCTTGTATTGAGAATTTGAGATGTTATACCTTGTGTTGTACATTACAGGAAATGGGGTGTGGATAGCCCACCCATTTCCAAACCCCCCCCCCTCCCCCAACAAGATGCACTTTTAACATAATTGTTGAGTAGCAATTGGCAGTGCGTGAGTTGAGAAAAATTCACATCTCCATACCTATTTATGCCCCCTCTTACACCCCTCCCCCCTCCCCCCCCACTAATAACCTCTTTTAGCCGGCAGCCTAACCCAAGGATTAGATTTTTTATTTTATGGGTTGGATTTGGTAGAATATGTGGAATGTAGTTGTCAAATAATTGAAGGAAGTTTATTTTTCCATCAACTTTATTGATGATTTTATTAATCACTCTCATCTTCCAAAGATATCTTGATTGGGAAATAATTTTCTTCCATTTGTATAAAAATTTAATGCACTTTAGTATTCAACATGATAAATTATCCATTCTGTTGATCAACAAAATTCTCGCATTTTCTTGTTTAATTAATTTCTTTGGTTACAATATTTTATTTTATTTTTAAGATTATGATATTTTCTATATTTAATTCTATATTTCATCCGTTTCATCTAAAGTGTTTATATTTGAAAAATCTAATAATTAAGGTTATATAACTAGTATTAGAATTTGTCATAATTACAAAACTATATGAGCATTGAAAGGATTATTGACCATTACAAAAGTAGGTCTCACGAAAAGCCACGGCGAAGATAGGACCACTCACCCTAAGAAAAATCACTTTCGGCATCATGATTATGTTAAAGACCACGGGCATCGACCCCGCCACCTAATTCTCCATTATCCTCGGCCTCGGCAAACAATAAAAGTGTTCGTCACAAGAACCATATCAATCATCCACCCGACAAACCATTTCCCTAAGCAGAAAACCCGCCAATACCAACTCTTTCATTCTAAAGACCCTTGCATTTAATAATTGCTCCCCAAAAAAGCCGCCACGTCGCCATAAACTTCAAGTATAAATATGAGAATGCACTTTCAGGACAAGGTAAGTAATTTAAGCGATATCATAACTCTCTTATCACAGCTTCCTATCAAACTATTATCACGGCCTATTTATTACCAATTCCCTATCGAAGGGTTATAGTCGAGCCAACCCGACACCTTAACGGAGTTTATTGTTTAATTTGTTCACGAAAGGACGAACGCCACATCATCCTCGCTCACACGTGGACGACAACACAGGATCACCACACATTTTGCGTGATCAAGCATAATCAATATGTTCAAATCAACTATGAAAGGTAAAATTGAAATGTTATGTAGATCGTAAACATAATTTTAGAAGATAGAGTAAAATATTTCAAAATATTATAGTAATATTTTTGTATGGAACAGAAAGAATATTTATCAGCCCAATAAATAAATTTAAAAATTGAGGTGCGATTTGATAATCAAGATTAATGATCGGATATGATTAATAAGTCGATTTGCGTGATGTTTGGTACGCAAAGTCTGGACTAGTAGCACGAGTTACCCAAGTAAAGTTATTATCACCAAGGGAGATGATTATATTATTAACCCCCTCGCTAAAAAAAAAATAGGGACTAAGATTTTTAATCTCAAAACTACCTTCGATATGCAAGTGTGGATTAAAAGTGAGAGTGTTAATAGTATTGAGATTAATAATACTCCTTCCGTCCCTAAATTATCGTCTTGGTGGACTTGGCGCACGGTTTAAGAAAACATATTTGACTGAACTATAAATATTAGTTTGATGTTTAGTTTACTTTAAAGTCCATGTGTATGTGACACATAATTAAAGTATGATGAAAAAGTAAAGGTAAAGCGGTAAAAGTGTTGCCCTTAAAAGGAAAGTTTTAAATAAGACAATTATTTTGGGACTGATGAAAAATGAAAACATGACAATAATTTAGGGTTAGAGGGAGTATTGTTTATTTTAGGGGTGGAATCAAAGGGACCCGTCCCGATACCCCTCATCCCGATCTCGTCCTCAATAGAATTCGAGATTTCAATTTCTTTCCGATCCCTT
Source organism: Codonopsis lanceolata (assembly GCA_013146195.2). Lineage (NCBI taxonomy): Eukaryota > Viridiplantae > Streptophyta > Magnoliopsida > Asterales > Campanulaceae > Codonopsis > Codonopsis lanceolata. The sequence goes on along the minus strand of CM028384.1, from coordinate 47,068,222 downwards.
TCCCGATAGGTGTCGGGATCCCGAAAGTTCGAGAGATAACAATCCTGTAATCCCAACTATAATATTTATGAATAATATTTTCTAACACTAAAATATATTTTAAATGTCTTAATCATGATTAAGATTTCAGACATTATATATTTATAAGAATACTTCAATATTTACTTAATGGTAGATATTGTTGAATCTATCATTATAAACAAAATGCACCCCTCACTCGCAGGAGAATAGATATACTAAGTGTAGAAACGTGATAAACAAAAAAAAACCACATTAATTGTGAAAATAAATTTAACAAATATCATTAAGTAATTTTAACAAACACAAAATAGACATTGTTTAACACTCATAATATTTATAAAAAAAATACAAAAAAATAGTTGGACGAAATCCCACGGATTCATAGTCGGGACAGTCGGGAATCCCGACGGGATTGATAATTATCCCAAATATCGTCTCGAAATAAGTCGGGACGGAAAAAATTTCGCAATAAAGTCAAAATCAAGAATTGTCAGAATTGGAAAATGTCGAGACGGGATTGGGTCGAGCATCGAGTCGGACTTTGTGTACTTGTAATTTACTTTGATGTACCACTTTTCAACTTAATTATTGGTTGAGATGCAATGATTGAGATACAATGGTAGAGATGAAAATGTTTTACACAAGTTGATATCAAATAAGTGATGCCACACATTTAATATAAATTAAATGCTATTAGAGATCGAACTCCAATTAGATACCCTATTGGCAAAGATTAAGCCAGAAATCAAGGATGAAATGACTTGTTCATGTGATCAGGAAAAAGGGAAAAAAGAAAAGAAGAAGGGGATTTGTATATTCTTGTCAAAAAGCTCATGTTGCATGCTTCATGCAATCATAATAGTCTCATAGTTTTATGTGTAAGTAATATAATAATATAACAAAAAAGAAAAAGTAAAAGGAAACAAAAAAAATGCAAAAACAGCTCTGAGCAATGATTCTTATCTTGTTCAAGAGAATTACTTAATCAATCTTTAAACATGCTTCTCTTTATCAAATTAATCATTGTTACATGCTCTTCAATTTCATTACTCTCTCTCATACATACACACACAATCCACAAGGCAGGCACGTGAATGAATGAACAAAAACATACCACTGAATAAAGCCATTTAATCACAGCTTTTTTCTTGATCTTTCTTAGAGCTTAATCAAAACATTGAAGACTACTCAGAGTCAGAGTAATCACTCTCTCCATCTGGCTTTTAGTACTTAGTAGACTAGTACAGTAGTACTACTATCTAAGCTGTGAACTTAAGGCCACGTTTGGCTTACCCCATTCAAATAATTACCCAAGGAGGTATTCTCACTTCACAATACATAAAGCATTATATGTAAGCAAAATAATATATTACGGAATATTATTTTCGTTCCGGGTAAAGAGTTCAATATTTTATTTTAAGATATTTCACTTAAAGAGTCCACTTTCAAAAATTAAGACATAAAAGTGTCATTTTATTACTAATGAACTACTAAAAGTGTTATTTTTTTAAAAGTTTGACTTTCAAATATGAACTACTTGCTCGGAACGGAGAAAGTATCAATTTGGATTTCCTTTTTAATAGTATTGGTCATATTTTACCCAAATTATGAGTAAGTTGGTCACTATAACTGTATGGATTTTTGGGGAAGACACGGGTTAATATAGGTCGACCTGTTAAAACATGTTACTTGTTTCAACTCGTTTGATATTTAAGTTATAATGAATTCTGGCATGTTTCAATTTGTTACCCGTCTCAACCTGACCCACACCAAATCTAATCCAACCCACCCAATTGTCATTCCTACGAGCCTTATGTTCCCTAAAAAGTGGTTTGAATAAAAGGATTTCCACTCACTAGCAAATTGGTTTCAAAGTAGTAAGTGCAGGGGCAGAGGAAGTGGAAGTGGAGGTTCTTCATGCCTTCCATTTTGAAACAAAGAGTTAATCAGAGCTAAACATATATACCACCAACTTTGCCACTTTCTTTTTTCTTCTGTGGATGTATAATTGTATATGAGGAATATCGAAGAAGACAGGCACTAACTTATTTGTTAGGTTTCGATAAAGTGATTCTTCACTTGAGTCAAAATACTGCTACCTAATGAAATAATTGAGCTTTTTTCAAAGCCCACAAACTATTTCTTTTTTAGGACTATTAAATTATAATGTTTGGAGGCTAAATGCACATTTTCATAATTAAGTGTAGTTTAGATGTATTTATTTAACTTGGAAAACGTTTCAATATGGTGACCTGACTTGTTCATTTTTTGTTATTGTGGTAACACTCTTTTAATTTTTACTACTCTTTTAGATGTTTTGATTAATGAAGTAAAATCACCCTTGGTATTTATTTCATCATCTTCACGCGCGATATGAAAACTACACATCCATTAATATTATTTCACTAATATGTGCTATGAAAAAATAAATGAAACTCCTTTTTCAAAATTTGTATTTCAAAATAGTTATTTGTTTTTATTAATAATCATGAATAAAAATGAATACTGATTTTGAGACGAAAACAATGTGTTATAATACTATCACATTACCAAATTAGATGATACATGTTTTGCATGGCATGTCCAAAGATTTTATATTTTAAAAAGAAATAAATTATAATATAATTAATATATAAATATATATGTTAAAAGTAGGGGTGTAAGTGGTTCGGTTTGGTTTGGTTTATGCCAAAACCACAAACCGAATCGCCTCCTAGTGGTTCCAAAAATCTCAAACCGAACCGAACCACTCGGTTTGGTTTGGTTCGGTTTTGTGGTTTATATAAATTATTTTTAATGAAATTAACCAACATTAAAAATAACAATAAAAAGAATATTTCAATTTGGAATTAACATCAAAATTAGGAAATAATCTACTAACAACAAATTATCATAAATAAAACAATACAAATTCTAAAAAAAACACAAACAATGGAAGAAATAATAGTTCTCCAATAATCAAGATTTTGTTTGGTTTAATATCTGTCTATATATGTATATATAATGAATAAATCAAAGGTTCAAAATCGTTAATAAATGTAATATAATATATATTATAAAATAAATAAGTAAAAATATATAGGGTGGTTTGGTTCCGTTCCGTTCGGTTCGATTCGGTACCAAAATACGGTGAATCGAACCGAACCGCGTGGTTTTCCAATTCTTAAAACCGAAACCGAACCGTCTTCGACCAAAACTGATTGATTTGGTTTGATTTGATTCCATGATTCGGTGATTCCGATTTACACCCTTAGTTAAAAGTATGACTCTATGGTATATGGTTGAGAATACTTAGTAGTTCTATATTATAGTGAAGGTGGTCCTCCGGAGAAAGGGTGATGCCTTATAAATTGAAGGCGCTAGAACAGAGATTCAAGAAAAAGACTTCAAACTTTTCAGGAATCAACGTACGCACGAAAGATGTAATACTTTTAAGGGTAAAAACAAAACTCTTGTGGATTTCTTTCATAAGTTTCAAACCACTTACTCCTCTACTTTTTTTTATTGGAAAAATATATTTTTTGTGCAAAATGACGTCAATGTTATCACATATTAAGGATCACATACTCTCAATTTGTACATCGTAATGAATTATTTTGAATCGTGATGCATGATTTCAAATTATATAACTAATATTTCTACTTTAATTGGGATGCATTGTGATTCTAAATCGATGTCTCGCGAATCTAAATTGATGCATTGCGATTCAAATTATTTTCATTTGCATCTTTTCTGTCATCTTTTTCCTCCTCAGTCGTATACCTTGGACTTAGGGTGGAATTTCGGCTTCCTTTTTCCTTTCCTCTTTTGAAGAGACATGACTCTTCTTTCTCTTACATCAATCAATCAGGTTAATCCTCGTTTCGTTGTCCCAACAAAGATTTTCAAATATCTTAGATATAATAACAAAATAGAGAAGATTAACAAAGAACCCAGTTTGAAGGACGTGGAAAAATAACGAAGAATTCAGTTTCATGGCCAAGGGGGCATTTTTGAAACAATTTTATGGAAGTGTTTTTTAACGATTAAAAAAACAAGGAATACTTAATAAGTTGAAAACTTAATAAAAAGACCAACCAACGATTACACTTTGTTTTAAGGTTTCTCATTAATCCAACAAATGACGTAATGCTTCAAAACTACTTCCTTCATTCCAAAATAAGTATTCTCTCTGTTCCTAAATTATCGTTTTAATTGATTCGGTGCACAGATTAAAAAAAAATAATTGACTTGATTATTTATATTGGTTTAATATTCAGTTTTTTTAAAGCTCATGTATATGTGGCTCATAATTAAAGTATGGTAAAAAGGTAATGATAAAATGGTAAAAGTGAAGTTTTAAAAAAGGTAATTTTCAAACTGGACAATTATTTAGAGACAAACGAAAAAGGAAAAAGGAATGATAATTTATGGACGGAGAGAGTATTTAATTTTCCATTTTGATATGATCCAAATGAGTAACATCTTTCTAGTTGTAGATATATTCCTTAATAAGCAATATTTTCTATAATACTCTTAGTAATTGTAAGATGAAATTAAAAATAAGGATGATTCGACACTACTAAATAAAACTGATGAACATATTAAAGAAAAACTACATAAATTCAACTCATTTATAACTTTTATTGATCATGATAATCTTAAATGTAGTTTGAGCATTTGTGCAAGTCATTCTCCTTATTTGATCCCAAGTAAAAATTTAGGAAACACGGTTCACGGATATTTTATACAAGTCAAATTTATTTGATCTGATACATCGTGTGTTGATGTCTTGAATTGTAAAAGTTTTACAAATTAAGATATTTAAAACGATCTTACAAAAGACTTACTTTTTATCCAATATAATTCCTTCAATGGATTAATTTTTCAATCTTTATAAATATACGTTATTCTGGGAATTAACGATTATGGTAAATTAATTGAAAATATTATATATTTTCTATTATAATCTCAAAGTTTTATGAGGTACAAATTACTTCATCAAATGCATACTAGCTAGCCTAGGATCCACTCTTATGTAGAGTTGAAACATGTGTGTAATTGACTATGATTCTCTTCAACTTAAAGGACTCAACTACATAGGACTCTAGTCTCACTCAACCAAATATGACTATACCTCTAATATATAGATCTCAAAAGCTAGTGACTTCAACTGTGCCTATGGTCAACTTGCCTGAGGATGACCTACTTCTGTCCAAATCCCTAATCCTCTATAGATATGGTGGTGGGGCCATGTTAGAATTCAAACTCAACATGGATGATTATATATGTGTAGTGGAGCTTTTGTATGTGATTTTTCATGGGGATATCTTGATCTAAAAAGCTGAAATTAAGATTAGTAAAGGATATATACAAATCCCTAATACTATATACTTATGGTCGTGGGCCATTTGAAAATCGAGAAAATGTAAAAATATGGGTAAAAGAGACATTCCTTACCAAGCTATCGTGTGTTGATAAATTAAGTTGTGAGAGAGTGAAGCTTCGTCTTATTAGTAAAAATATTTAAGATGACCTTATATTAGATTTACCTAATCAAAAATTAACATGAATTATATATGCAGTGGTGCTTTAGTTTTGTTTTGTGTGTAATTATTGATAGGGAAATCTTGATTTTGAAAGATGAAATTAATTTCAGGAAAGGATATCTAATTGGTGTTAATCTGATCGGAATGTTTTGAAAAGAATTAAGACAAGAAAGTTACTCCTATTTAGTTAGTGTTATTTGACTGGGATGTCTTGAATGTATTTAATCCTTCGATAATAATTCTGGATGATGATTTGACAGAATGAAATATTTTTTAAAAAAAAAAAAAAATGATAATTGGACTATGTAAGGTCACTACCGATACATGCCTAACACCACAAAAAAAGATATATAAGATGATAATGCATAAAATAATGCAACTTTTGATATGACATTTTATTTTGGTTTCATTACTTTCTAATTTTTCCATTAACTCACGGCAGACATTATTTTATGTATATTTATTTGACTATATAGACATCTCCTTTCCTCTCTTTTTTTTCTCTCCTAAGAGGGCAGGAATATAAAACTTTATACTTTGTAAAATCTCACATCTACCACTAGATCAACCTCCCTTTCTTCAAATTGATCCCCTTTCAAACAAACATAAGTATACCCTCCCCCAAATTTAAAAATACTTCAAAACTATTTCTATACCCCCAGTTGATTACCAATTTTGCCATTGAATTTTTTAACAAATATGTTACACAAACTCAATTTCTAACCCATTTTGTCTACACAAACCACCCATCTCTACCCTCACCCTCATCAAAATCGTATAACTCCTCTCTCTCTCTCTCACACAGCCCACCCAACAAACAAACAAAAAAACTACTGTTTTAGGGTTGAGATATGAATTAGGATTAGTTGTTTTGTTGAGTATGAATAATTTTAGGGACAGTTTTTTAAAAAATAAGGTTTTTTTTTAAAAATCAATTTTGGAAAACAATTTAGGCCTAAAACTCAAAACTAGGGCACATCGTTCGACCCTGAGCTGTCGAAAATTGGAGATCTGTTCGGCCTCGATCCCACATCCGAACATATTAGATATGCTCGAGTGTGGTAATCTGAACATATCTCCAATTTTTGGCAGTCCAGGGCCAAACGATATGAATTTGTTCCAACTAACGAATAAATTGCAAAAAGTGACTCTAAACGTAAAACCAAAATCCATAAATGTAACACATTTCAATACATAAAATAACCTAAATACCTTTTTAACATTTAATAGATACTCACTTGTGATACACATTTACGGATGTTTTATAAAACATCTATTACGGATGTTTGACAAAACATCTGCTAGTGTGTAACAGATGTTTTATAAAACATCCGCAAGTGTCTAGCGGATATTTTGTCCGAAATCGAAAAAAAATATAAATCAACGATTTTTTGTTCGTAATTAAAAACAAAAAAAAAATCGAATCAAAACCAATCCAATTAACATTCAATATAATGATTTAACAATGAAAACTGAATCAACAATGGTGCGTAATCAAAATTACGTGAAGGGGGGAGAGATGGAGGTGGTAGTATAGTTTAAATGTGGAGATGAGTAGTGAAATAATTTTACCTTTTATATGGTGTTACGTTTAGGGATTTTGATGTTACGTTAAAGTATTCTGAATTGCAAATGTTCAACTGCGGTCCACCTAACAGTTTGTACATATTCGGTTGAAACCAACCGAACAAATGCAATTTAATCGGTGACCCAAGACCGAATATTCTACAACGTAAACCTCTTCTTTTAAGAAAAAAAAGAATTTTTGAATATCCCACGACGCAAACAATGTTGAATTTTTTACCCAAGTCCGAAATTTTTTGAACATTTCACATCGTATTGGCTTTTTTTTCATCCATACTTGATTTCTTCAAGCCTAATGTTTAATCCCTAGGTTTTTTTTTTTTTAAGATTGAAGGTTTTTGGGAAAGGAATAAGGTTTTTAGAAAGAAAAAAAGGAAGATGAAGGAAAAGAATATAGGTTAGAATAAGGATTAATATATAATTTGGTCCCTGAACTTGACATTTTCTCATTAAATGGTAATTGATGTTGAAGATTTGTTCTTCAACTCAACTTTGAGTTTCATGTGAGTCATTTATGACGTTATCTTTGGAAGGGACATTAATTTTTTTATAAAATAACAACTTTGCCCTTAATTCTAATAAACACCTAACGATCAATTTGTTGATGAGATGAAAAATAGAGGGCATATATTAATGAATCATGGGTCACCATTTTATTTTATTTTTGAGAAATTTGGTTGGCTAACAAATCGAAGTCGAAGTCAAGCTGTTTGTAAAGCTCGGTTGTAGTATGTTCATCTTTACTTCAGAAACCCAGTTGCATAGATTATAAACAATGTATTACCAGTTTACCACAGTCCACAAGATGTACCAAAGAAAAGAAAATTGATCTTTGTTTAAAGGCTCATAGTTTCAAAATACTCAAACTATATCCTACTTCAAAGTATGCATTGCTGTTTTGTGTTTTGTGTGTGATAAACTGATAATCCATAGGTCTTTATTCTGTTGTTTTATACCAAAGGGAAATAGTCTCATGGGTGTTAGAGATTAAAGGGTAACCCATGATTCGATGGATTAACATTGGGCCACTTGAAGTAAAACAAATTTGGTCATTTTATTTCCGTGTGTTTTGACAACTTTGCGAGAGAGAACAAATCAGGGTGTGAGACAGAGAGAGAAACCTAGTTGCATAGAAACAAATTTGCCAGAGAAACCCATTGGAGCTGGGAGTGGAGAGGAGGAGGCTGGAGATCAGAATAAGGAGGTGGTTGTCATTGTTGTTGAAGGGAGAAGGAGGTGGTTGAAGATTGTTGTTGTTAGTGAAATAATGTTTTTTTAATTTTTATTTATCTTTGGTCAAAGATATATATAGAAAATGAGAGCTATGTAGATTAAAGAACCGAATCTTTCTCTCTTTTTTTGGATTTGATGAAAAAGAGGTAAGGGCAAAATTGTCCTTTTATAAAAAAACTTAACGTCCCTTTTAAAGATATCGTCACGAAGGACTCACATAAAATCCAAAGTTGAGTTGAAGAAACAACATAGGAAATCTTCAACATAACCATTTAAATAGAAATTGTCAAGTTCAGGGACCAAATTATATATTAAACTTTATCAGCTAGAAGAGTATAAAAATCTTTATACTTTAGGATATTTTTGCAAAATGGAACATTCATGTCCGGTGGCGGGCCTAGGCCGTGCCTTGCAATTTGCAAACATAGCTCTTTTTTTAATTATATTTATTTTTAAGTCATTTTTCAATTTTTCGTTAGGTTCCGTTAAGTCAATTAGGTCCCGTTATGTTTGTTAGCCTTTTTTTTCTTGCATTTAGTTTAAGCTTTATGCAAAATTTTGGATTGGATGTGATCTCATTTGATATCGCATCAGTATTGCAGAAAGAAACTGCGAGTGCTTTGCCTCTTTTGAACTCTTATGCGTTTCTCTCTAAGTTTTAGTGTATTCTTTATTCGTTTAATCTATGAATCTATCCATTTGAAATATACTGATTTTTAGATTTATTTCATAACATAATCAACATTATTAATATTAATTTTGTAGATTAAAACTCAGCATAATTATACAAATTTAAAGTTATTTTATAACAATGAATCATCATCTTTCTTTAATTATCAAGAGTTCTAACCAAGTAAATTCAACCGGTTGGAATCAATCAATTACTTATCTTAGGAAATAAGAATCCTATCATGACTCAAGAAAGGCGAAACTAATTAGAATCAATTAAACCTTCTAAGGGAATAACAATTCAATCAAGAGTCAAGAAGACAAGATCGATTAGGATCGTTGGATCCAACATGAACATCTTTGCTATAAAGGAAATACTCAATTCGAAAACAAGTATGGTCGTTTTGAAAGTGACTTCTAAAAGTTTTTATATGTTTCTTAAATAATTGATTTTCAAATATGAACTCATTTAATAGAATTGAAGTTTTTTTTAACCATATACAAGTATTTTTTAAATTATATACTATACTAGCTATTTAATAGAATTGAATATATATATATATATATATATATATATATATATATATCCAATGTGAGCGGAAGTAAATAATTCAGCCAAAAGCTCAATTGCTAACAATATATATTTATTTTATTGGTAATAATAATGGGAGTCTTCTAACCAATGTGAGATACATCTATTATATATTTCTATTAATTAATAATTTAATAATAATAGTAAAAAACTTTTATTTTAACACTTTTGAAAAATGTGTCTATTATATTAATAACATTAATAATAGTAGTAGAAGTCTTTTATTTTAAAATTTTTGAAACAAACATTATTTTCTATCTAATGTGAGATACATCTCTTCTATTGTTAGTAAAAGAATTTTAACTAAAAACTTTTAAACTAATAATTCTTTGTAACCAATGAGGAATAAATCATTTTTATTGGTAAAATTTTATCCAATGACTTTTAAAGCCAACATTAACTTTTAACAATTGTGAACATATATCTTTTTAATTGTTAGTTTAGTAAAAGTCATTTATCTAAATACTTTTTAAACCAATATCAATTTTCAACCAATGTTTGTTATATCAATTTTATTGGTAATTATAGTAGAGGTGCATCTTACATTGGTTATAAATTAATGCTAATTTTAGAAATCATTAAAATTGTTTAAAAAAAAAACTAGTGTTTTGGTGAAAGAAATTGTGCAATTTGAGGGACGAATTTCATTACGTGTCATTTGTTTGTTGGCTAAGGTAATTGTGCAAATGTGTTCAACTCGGTGAGAGCATCAAAATTATAAATTTATTTGTCTAAATCGAGTTTTGGATGAATAAGATATCAAGGCTTAAAATATAATGTTAGAAATGGGTTATTAAAGTAAAGTACTCACTCAATGTCAATATAATAATGTTATCCCACATTGGTTAAGAAATGATGTTGGTAATAAAGTCTTTCTATATAAGATTTATACTATTATTAACAATAGAAGAAATTAATAGTAAATGATTAATATCATAATATCATATTAACTATTATAGTATTAATTATTATTTTTAACTAATGACTAGAAAATTAAAAGTTTCAAATGAAGTGAAGTGATGTGCAAGCTTGAAAATTCAATAATATCAAAAGTTTGGTGATGTATTATTATTATAGTATAGATTTAATATTTAAATTGTTATTTTATTAAGAAAAATGATGTCCCTCAAACTTGAAACATGTGATTTTTCAATTCATTGAAGGATTAAATGGCATTGGGAACTATTTCTTCTGTAAAATGTAAATAATCGAAGGAAAATCTTTCTAAATAAAATTCTCAAAAGGGGTCAAAATTTATACAATATTTTCTTGGAATTTAATATTATAATAAAACGTGACTTTAAAAAGAGTAGGTTTCATGTGAAACCGTCTTATGGATCATAATTTGTAAGACGAAGTCTCACTTTCTCATAGCTTAGCTCACTAATACACTATGGGTCACGGCAGAAGATCCATTTTACAAAAAATAAATTATTTTTTCCTAATTTTTAGTCCTTAAAGAAATTCTCTTTTTTGTGGTTATGTCAATTAAAATCATATGGATTCGTTTGAACAGTGTAATACTCCTAAATTATACTCCCTCGGTTCCAAAATTATTGTAATTTTTTCTTTTTCTCAATTTCAAAATTGTTGAAACTTTCCTTTTTAGGACAATATTTTTACCATTTTACCTTTATTTTTTCATCTTAATATGGGCCACATACACATGAACTTTAAAGTAAATTACACATCAAACTAATATTAATAATTTAGTCAAATATGTTTTTTAAAACCGGTGTACCAAATCAACCCAGACAATAAATTTAGAACTGAGGGAGTATGTGTGTGTGTGTGTGTGTCTATATATATATATATATACACACACACACACACACGTTATCTCAATATTAAAATTGAGTCAATTATATTTTGTTAATTTGTGCCCGGAACAAACGAAGTACTCTTTTAGAAAAGAAAGTAGTGCATGTTTCAAAAATACTACACCAAACGAACGTTAAATTACAATAGACAAAAATTTAGGTAAGACGGTTTTAAAATATTTTTTGTAAAACGAATCTTTCTTATCCGACTCACTGTGTATTAATGGGTTAAGTTGTAAGAAAATAAAATTTCGTCTTACAAATTAAAATATGCCAAACTGTCTTAAATGAGACTTACTCACATAAAGAGAGGGGTGGTGAGAATTTTACCCAACCCCGTCTCCCTCCATCACTCCATGTGCCTTCCCTTTCTAATTATTTGTTTTGATCAGTAAAAAAATAAAGAAAACAAATAACAAAAGGCAATAAATTGCATATCCAAAGTTCAAACGCACCCAAAGTAATCACTATGACCGTTGATGGATGTGATATAAACACACTAAATGCACCACTGATGGTATGGAGTAAAATTAGGATGTTAAAGCATGGTGGAAGACTTCAAGTTCCACTTAACAATCTATATTCAAGCCGATGGGATGTTTATTTTTTCATTCTTCTTTTTTTTTTTTTTTTTTACATCGAGTATTTCTTGTTCTTTTTTCTTTCTAGTTTTGTTTTTGAGCTATTAATTTGGGATTTATCTTGTCATTTCTTCAAGTTTGTCTACCCTCAAATTTGATACACTACATGCCAATTTACTTATTTTTCTTCCACTTGTTATCTCTGGATTATATTGGGCCTAAAACTAATACTCCCTCTGTCCTTAAATAATCGTTATGGTTGATCTGGCGTACAGTTTAAGAAAAAGTAATTGATTTGATTATTTATATTGATTTAATGTGTAGTTTTTTTTAATGTTCATGTATATGTGGCTCATAATTAAAATAGAGTGAAAAAGTAAAGGTAAAGTGGTAAAAGTGATGTTCTAAAAAGTAAGTTTCAAAGTAAACAATTATTTTGGGATGGACGAAAAAGGAAAGGATGACGATAATTTAGGGACGGAGGGAGTATATGTTGACGCTATTGAGCTCCTCGCTGGCCAAAAGAAAATATACCTGATAGATTTGAGATTCCTCTAAACACGGAAATTATTTCAAAACGTTATTTTTCATAAAAAGAAAACGTAGCATATTTTTAAAATGCTACGATAGATTTGAGATTAAAGAGAAAATCCTTGTTAATTAATCCTTGTTAATGGTATCGACTTTGTTACTTTGTAGAGAATTTGTATTTTGTGAGAGAAATCTCGCCGGATAGACTTCCCTAATTTGACTTCTTACATTTTATAGGTTTCACTTTTCATTATTTGTTCAGAAATAAAATAACCTACTAACACATGGAATCTTAAGATATGAGACTTGATCTTATATACAACTTCCAATAGGTTTAATAAAATAGACAAATGACTAACTGACCCTATAACTTATAGGGCTTATTAGAGACTTGATTTAAATTTAAATTCTAAGATGCTTTATATATATCTAACAAGTTGCGGGTTTGAGTCACTTAGGAATTATGCAGGGAGTCACTATGGATCCCCTTCATAGAAAGAAATAAGAAAAAAAAGATCTAACTCAGACTCGATTGGACTCTTAGTGTTAAAGCTGAGCTTGAATTGAATTAGGGATCGAACATTTTGTTAAACCCATCTATCATCGTGACTCTTAGTGTTAAAGCTGAGCTTGAATTAGATATTAGGTTTGATTTTAAACGCATTTTGTTAAACTTTGTAGTGAAAGGTGATTTGCATGTGCTCTCAACTATGTCACCTCTATGCACTAATCAAAGACAGTCCATCAACACTGTACGTGAGGGATTTACAAGGAAAATAATCTTTATGACCTGACCTGAAATACTTGAACTAAAAACCTCGAAATTTTTCTTGGAATCTATAAAAGAGTTAAATTATTCATTATGAATTGGTACAAAGAAATTATTAGTCACTTTAAATTTGTAAAAAACTTAATAAAGAATGTCTTACGAAGTATATTTTATATAAAACATATTTTTTTAATTCGATACAATATATATTGATAAATTAAATTATAAGAGAGTAAAGCTTGAGATCCGTAACGCCGGGAGACCTAATTTACTTTAAATCTAAATTATCGTGGCTTTCATTTTAAAAGAGTGAAAAAGTAAAAAATAATTGTAAAATTGTTAAAAATCACTTTTACCACTTTACCCTTATTATTTTAATTACGAGGGCGATAATTTAAAAACGAAGGGAGTAATATATATTGATAAGTTAAATTATAAGAGAGTAAAGTTTCGGATCCGTAGAACCGTTCGCTCGGGAGACCTACCTATTTATATTTTATTTACTTCACTTTCATTGAAACTGCGTATTACTTGTAATAAATACAGAGCATTATGCACCATATTCTCGAACACTATTTCTCGTACACATCACTTCCAACATTTGGGACAATCGTGAGACTCGAGGGGTACTACTGTACTAGTGTGCGTGTGAACAGGAAAAGAATGGGCTACTTTCCGCCGTTGGATGAATAACTTGGTTTTAATCCTTCGATGGTACGATCACTTCACAGTTCACATGACTCTTTTTTCCTGTGTTTTTCTTTAGCTTTTCCACTTTGTAATTATTACCATTAACTGCCTTTTAATTTGCAATTATTACTCTTAACGGCGCCTGTTTCCGTTTTCATAAGACTTGCTGCTTAAAATGCGGGGGTGTCACACTGCCACTGCCATGTGCCCCCGCTGTAGTTTACCCAATATTTAGTGCCTCTCTAAAAGCTTCCATCCCATCTAATTGTTGATTTATTGTGTGTGCGTGCGTGCGTTTGTTTGTAGTATTTCAATTTTGAATTATAAGAAAAAGTACAAATTTACCATCACTATAACACTACTTTTTCACATACTTCACAAAAGGCACGGCACTGAAATGCTACAAATCTTTTTGGTGGCCCCTTAAATTAGGCCAAACCCCTCCAATTTACAACTTGTTTGTATTTTTTTCAACAAATTGCCGGACTAGTAAAATGGAGCGTTTTATAGATCAAGTAGGGAATCACACTGAGTGTTTGTTTGGTACAACGTTTTCTTTTTTAAAATGTTTTAATATAATGTTTTAAGATTGAACAGTGTTTTAAAAAGGATTAATATAATGTTTGGTCCCTGGATATATCGAAATTCAATATTTTGGTCACCGGACAAAAAAACAATAGAATTTGGTCCCTGGACATGTATTTTTGGATCAATTTGCCCCCTCCCGCCGTTAGAATTTGGTCCCTGAGAGGGGGCAAATTGGTCCAAAAATACATGTCTAGGGACCAAATTCTATTGTTTTTTTGTCCGAGGACCAAAACATTGATTTTCGACATGTCCAGGGACCAAATTATTATTTAATTCTTTTAAAAATATGTTGTATTTACAGCTACTATATTTATAAAAATAACGTTTTGAAATAATTTCGTAAACGTGTTACAAAAAGAAAAAAAAAACAACATTTTGAAAATATTGTGTCTTAAAAAGGCTACGTTTTGATAAAAATTTGTATTTTCAAAACGCTGCACCAAACGAAACGTTCGTCCAGAAACTATCCGGTGTCATTCGCAACCAAACAAAAGGAACATGGGGTCTACTTCATCTCAGCTATTCGATGTCATTTGGCACCATTATGCTGTTGCAATTGACCAAAACAGCCATCATTGCTCGCTCTATTTACATGCAAGACATGTGATATCTAATGACGAGCAACGAGCCAAGAGACGCAAATTATTTACTTCATTAGTTGCAATCCGATGTGGGAAGTCTCACCAATTTGGTACTTCCTCAATATTTTATTTTGCCTTCGCAAAATGGTATCATTTGATAATGGATTTATTTTAAGAAAAAAAGTGCTAATATTTGTTTTTATAATCTTTTTAGGATTAACTTTGGAAAATTTTGCAATTTCTCACAATTTTTATAATCTTTTTTTAGGATTAACTTTGGAAAATTTTGCAATTTGTCACAATTTTTTTAATTATTTAATCACATGAAAATACCTCACAACGCATTAGTAACGATTTCTATTTTTTAATTGAGAAAAACATTAACAAGTGTCGACACTTCTTAACAAATGCTAACACGATGTCTTAAAGACACTTTGTTGCAAAATTGTTACGGTGCATTTTAGTGCAACCGTCTCCAAAACAAAAATAATAATCTCTAGTTTATATTTATTGGTCACCTTAATTAGACTTTGACAAAATATTTATAAAAGTATACTTGTTCTTGTGAAATTCCAGTTGTAGTTATTTATATATTCTCGATATTATTTTATTTGCTGAAATTTTATAACCTCAAACATAATAAATATACGTTGAATAGCATTTGATATGCCCTAAGTTGACTTTTCAATTGAAAAATATGACTATTTCTTTGCAAGCTAGTATTTGTTAGTAAAATAAAGGCTGAAGCTAAATCTCAGTTATTTTAGACAATTTTTCGCTTAAAACAACTTTCGAAAAATAAGATATCATTAATCAAATCTCATTTAATATAAAATTAAATTAAATAATAAATATATCAGCAAATTGACTTGGAATATATCAATATTAACTCCGTCAAATTAAAGAATGATGATATCTTTAATTTCTTCTCTTTTTACAAACAAAATCCTTCTATTTCATACCCTTACAATCGGCTTTGCTCTTGGAATATATCAAGCATTGTATCTTTGATATTAATGTTATTCAATTGCCATTTTTTATAATAAATTTGGGATTTTTATGGTTGAAATTGGATTATTTAGTTTTAATCAAATCATATTCGGCTATTCATTGAAGTAATATGTTATTCTTTTAATATTTTTTGTCTTCGTTTTGCTTTATTATAAGTCAATTCAAAAAGAAATATGTATCCGTGTTTAACGTACGGGTGTAAAACTAGTTAACAACTAATGATACTTAATTATATATTGATGACCTTGTGTACAGGTTGGAAATTTTGATAAAATAGAAATCAAGCCAACTAAATTTATTTATTTTTTAAAAAATATTTTTAAATAATAAAATTAAATACAATATAAAATTAATTAATTATGTATTGTAGTAATTTTTTGTTGAAGTTATGAAGTATTGTATTGTTTAGAACTTTCTAATTGTATTGAATTGCTAATTGTACTTTTGATTCTTTGTCTTGTGATATTGATGATATTTACTAGTTAGTATATCTGAATGTGTATTTTTTGTTAATTAGATTACATTAAAAATATCAAAAATAAGGTAATAATATTTTAATTATAGGCTCCTTTTATGCCCCGTCTACGCCATGCTTAGGCATCCTCTAACAATTTTATGGCATCCTCTAACAATTTTTAGAATACTGGTTTTAAGTAATTAATACTCCCTCCGTCCCTTAATAATCGTTCTGCTTGACTCGGAGCACAGTTTAAGAAAAAACAATTGACTTGATTATTTATATTGGTTTAATGTGTAGTTTTCTTTAAAGCACATGTGTATGTGACCCATAATTAAAGTATAGTGAAAAAGTAAGAATAAAGTGGTAAAAGAGATGTTCTAAAAAGGTAAGTATCAAATGAACAATTATTTTAGGACGAACAAAAAAAGAAAAGGAGGACGATAATTTAGGGACGGAGGGAGTATATACGTGCATATCATTTTAAGGGGTCCAACTTGCTATTTTTATCCGATGAATATTTTAAATTATAAATATAAGATATAAATTCGCATTAACTATATAATTTGGAGGCAGATGAGAAGAGTTTTATGAGTAATACTTTTCGACAGTACGATAATCAATCAAAGTGGCATAGTATTGTTGCAGGCTGAACTTTTAATTTCCTTTGACAACAATTTCACAAAAGGAATATATGTGAATATATGTATTTAAAAATAATACTCCCCCTTTTTTAAATAATTGGCTTGTTAGATTGGAAACGCAAATAAATAAAAAAAACTAATTGACTATTATAAATATTGATATAATATATACTCACACATTTTCTAAATAATTGTTCTGTTTGACTAATTGGTACTCATTATGTTTTCAAAATATTGTCTTATTTGATACAGCACGCCGTTTAAGAAAAAATAATTGACTGTAATATTATAAATATTGGTGAAATGTGTGATTTTTTTTAATTTCCTTAAATATGTTGTCATAATTAAAGTATACAGAAAAAGTAAGAGTAAATTTGTAAATAGATTTTTCTAAAAAAAAATTTGAAATAGAAAAATTATTTAAAAACGAACAAAAAAAGATAAGTGACCAATAATTTAAAAATGGAGAGAGTATAATATTTACCCTCTCAAGTCCTAAAACTAATTAGTCTAATATATACTTCTATTTTTATTTATTCTAAAATAATTATCATGTTTCTAAATATTTAATTTTAGAAAAAACATTTTTCCTATTTTTTTCTTCTTACTTTAATTATATGTACACGACATTAAATAAAATTATACGTTACATCAATATTTATAATACAAACAATGATTTCTAGCTTTTAATCGGAATTGAAACTAGACGTTACATCAATTATCTTATTAGTAAAGAGCAGATCCTTGGCTCGTTGGTGATCCTATATCACAAATTCGCAAACCATAATTAATCATGAATATTTCTTGCGAAATACTGTATTAGAATTTAGAATGTAAGAATGATATTGACCCCATGATTTCAAACAAAAGTAGTCTTCAGATCAATGTTTAGAATGACTAAACACCGCCTCTGTTTTCTCTCCGTTTGATCTGAACACAACCCCGTCGACATCTTTAGTACTGTGGAGTTACACCGATGGTCATAGTAGGAAACCGATTGGAGTCAATGACGAGGGTCAGCGTTAATTTCTAGAGTCGATGGCTTGAAGAGGTTTATCTTCATTGGTCGTCGGTGGGAACTGGGAAGGTGTTCTATTTGAGACTTTGTTGTGTGTGTGTGTGTTGGGGGGGGGGGAGCCAATCGCCGGTAAGTTTAGAATTTCTTTTTATTGTACGACCCCAAACAAGTACTCCAACACCCGTGCTAAAAAAAATTAATGTTTTAAAATTTTAGACACATATTTTTAAAAAAATATTTAAAAAAATGATTTTACACTTATTTAAGTCAATTCTTATTGATATATTGCATAAATATTTTCATTTTTCCTCTTTAAAACTCTCTTTAAATCATTCTATTTTTCATTGTTCTAAATATCGGCCTAGAAACCACCAGGTGTTTAGAAATTCAGGAAATCGACGAAAAATCGGTTAGGCGCCTTAGGCTGCAAACTATTGATCTTTCAGATTTTGTTTATTTTTTTAAAAATTTCAGCCCAAATTAATGTCATTTTGGGTTTTTGAAAATAAAGATAATAAATATCAATTTCAAATTATTAGATTATTGTTGTAAATTTGTAATTTGTTAACAGACCTATAGATAATTGAACTCTTGACTATTGTTCTCAAATTTTGAACATCATATCTTTAATTAGAAAGTAATTAATAAAATCAATTTTGACAAAATGTGAACATTTTTTCTTGAAATCCTATTACATCATTTATTTTTGGACAATTTTTTTTTTTCTAAAACATCATTTATTTGGAATGGATGTAGTATCAAACTTTTTTTCTTCCGTTCTAAGGTAATTATCATGTTTGTAAAGTTTCCTTTTTAGAAAAATGCTTATATCATTAAGCATTTTTTTTCTTCTCACGTTAATTATTAGTCACGTGCAAGTTAGCTTTAATAATAATATATATTATATTAATATTTATAATCAAAGCAATAGTTTTTTTCTTTGTGTCGAGTTAAACTGAATAATAATTTTTATACGGAGGGAGTATTTTTCAATGCGGCCATCAAAATGCAAAATTATGCTAATATGATTCTAAATAAACTTTATAATCATTTGAAAGAAAAATCAAACTGTTGTTTTAAAATAGGGAAGATTGTGGAATACTTATAGTTTGGTTAGGACTAGCAATTACAAATCAAAACTCGTTAACTCACCCAACTCGCCTTGAATATTACCCGATTTCAACCCGTTAATTTTTGTTGGGTCGAAACGGGTTACCTTTTTCGACCCAAAAAAAATAACTGATCGATTTGGATCGACTTAAAGCAGGTCGAACACGTTATCCATTTCGACACGTTATTTTTTTACAATATAAATGTAGATTTTTTGATATAAAATGTGGGTTGAAACGGTTTGATCCATAATGACTCGTCTCAACCAGACCCATTACAACCCGTTTAATTTTGGTTTTAACGGGATCCGACCCGTTTCAACCCAAAATATACTGGACCCAACACACCCAATCGTCAGTCCTAAATTTGGTGATCATTTTGTAAATTTTTGGATAGCTAGGTAGTATAAATATGCATTTTACGTTTTACTTTATCAACCAAAGAGTCGGTATTTATAAAAATTCTAATTATAAGGAATGTATAGATAAAATTATAGTTGGTCATTATTATAATAATAGTTTCACATAATTAATTCTTCCTCCATTCCAGGTAAAGTGTAAAAAGGTAAAACGATCTTTCTTAAGTTTTTACGATTTTTAAAAGTGTATTCATTAAGTGCAACATCTCATGTTGAGAATAGTGATTTTTTTGCTGGAAACATCTGGATTAACTAACATAGTATAAAACCTTTTATAATTAACAATGTTATGTAAACATGAAACTTATCTTAAAAGTGATTCAAGTTGTTCATAGATTGCAAATAACATGATTACTGCCGGAAGCAAAAAAGTGGCATAGTAGAGAAGGGGGCTAAAGTTGAATATATATATATATATATATATATATATATATATATATATATATATATATATATATATGACAATGATAGATTTATTTTTTTAAAATATCATTTTTAAATTATTGATTTTTGAGTTACCATTCTACTATTTATTTCTCATATCTTCTTATTTTCTCTAGTTTTTCTTTAAAGAAAGAAGATTTAAGTTGGTTCTTATTGCAGTATGCCCCCCTATTTTTTGAAAATAATTAAAACTTTAACATGTACATGTAGGTTTCATAAAACGTCACATAATCACAAACCTTATCCTGTATTTAGTGTTAACACTTACTTCAAATTCTGTATCCAAAAAAAAAAAAAAAAACTCATTCCGTTTTTAAATAATTATCCACCTTTCTTTTTTAATCACTTCCAAAATAATTGATTCTTTCAAAACTTTCTTTTTAAAAAAATATTTGTATCACTTTACGGTTACTCTTTCTACTTACTTTACTTATGATCATATGCTCAATAATATTTTAAAAAGCTACACATTACACCATTATTTATAATATTGTATTTTTTTTAAAACGATGTGTTACGTTAACGAAAATAATTATTTAAAAATAGAGAATAAATAGAAATAAACCTAATTGGCGA
Organism: Codonopsis lanceolata; assembly: GCA_013146195.2. Taxonomy (NCBI): domain Eukaryota; kingdom Viridiplantae; phylum Streptophyta; class Magnoliopsida; order Asterales; family Campanulaceae; genus Codonopsis; species Codonopsis lanceolata. The sequence goes on along the minus strand of CM028384.1, from coordinate 47,047,357 downwards.
GCTTAGTGATTCGAGCACCACCGAATTCCAGTACGAAGTAATCTACATCTTCTCTTGAGATCGTGACAAGCCCAGTACCGCAGGTGAAAATTAACGGCGATAATCGAGTCGATCCTTGCTCAAAACATTGGGTGTCGTTCATTTTGGGCAACACAACCTGGGTTTATTGAGATTAGAATGACTCATCATAGGCAACGACACCCATTTCATAGGCAACAACACCGACATCGAAAGTAGGTTAAAAAACTAAGCATCATAGTATCAAAATATTGGGCATCACTCAAAACATTATCTAAATCGCATATACCTCTACATCTTCTTGGAGTATTTTAAGCACATCCAAAATGGTAGGCAACGAGGCCCTCATAGGAGGCAACGAGGTCATATCATAGGTAACGATACCCACACCGGAGCCATTGCTATAGTGTACTCTCTTGTTCGAATTTTACACACACATACTCGACATTTTGTTTGACTCCAAACTAAGCATCATAGGATTGTACGCATTAATAATAGATTTGTCTATAAGTGATTTATTCGCCATTGAAATGAACAAAATTGGCGTCATAATGAATAATTAAATACTGTCACCATATATCAACAAATGTGGGCATCAAAATGAACAAATTTAACGTCGAAATGAATAAATTGAACACTACCCCTAAATCTTGTGTAAAATTTGAGTATTAAAAAACTTTCGAAACCCAAAACAGTGATTAAACATCGTTTATTGGCCTTAAAACAAAGGCGTCAACAGATGAAACCCACTGTGTTTGTAGAACTCGTCGATAGCTTCGATTTTATATGTGGTGGGTCTTATAGTTTATCCGGGATCAAAAGTTGTAGAGAAAATGATTAGAGAAGACGGTGTATGCTTGAGTATTTTGAAAAAAAAAATTAGTAAAAATGAACTTTAGAGATTTAAAAAATACGATCATTATAAACGGTTACAATTTCAACAAATGTATCAACCCGTAATTATTCCGAAAATTATTCATAAACCCAATGTGGGCATGTCTAACCTTATCCAAGATCACTCCTATCCCGATCGAAGTTAGTTCGTTACCCAAACACCCCAATTGTAAACTTCGGATCTCGAGCTAAGCACAATAAATGAGTCAGGACAGGAATTAGCTGTCATAAGCAAGGCAAAACACATCACAGATTCAGAGACACTAATCGTACGGGCCAAAACTGGTCTACTACTTTATTACTATAGATCCAAACACACCTAAGCAGTTCCACTAGACCACGTTAGACTTTCACCATATCGTTTAGAGAATTTATTATCCAGTGCTTCCAACATCTCATTGGAAGGGTAGACTTGTGCTTCTGATCAAGAAAGGACCAACTTCTTCTGGACAAGTACAAGGGACCCACATCACTCTCTGTCCTTGATTAGACAGATGCTACTGGATCTTGATGACATACCATACCCATTCTTACAATGGTTCATAATTACCACCCACACGTTGTTTACTTGAATTGATTTTCTGAAAAGTAAATCTTCAAATCCACAAGGGATTATGCATCCAACAGTTGTACAAATTGACGATTCTCTCGGCCCTAAATTATTCGTTCATTCTAAAATAATTACGTAAATTTTCTTTTTTTAAAGTGTTTTTTAACATTTTACTCTCTTTTAAATAATGTTATTAACCCAATGGAATGGAACCCACCTTAAGTAATTAAATTGTCTCTCCCCAAAAATTGAACAGTCACTCACCCTCTTTCTCTCTCCTCAACCCATCGTCTTCCTCTCTCTTCTCTTTCCTCAACCCATTGTTTTCCTCTCTCTTCAGCTAAACACCATTTTCAGAGAGGAAGTCCATCTTGGGAACCCATTTTCACTAAACTCTTTAGCTGTTCTCCACCAATGGAAGTATGATCTGAGTGCTGATTCGCTGTTTTGATCTTCATCACTAAAGAAATTCTGTTGGTTTCTCATGACTTCTTGAGTTTGCTAGAAAGGGATGGATTTTTGGGTTTTAACTTTTAGGGTGTGCTAAAGGACTTGTTTAATGCTCAAAGTGGATATTACTTCCTCCTTCACTCACCGACCAACGAAAATTGAAGACGGATTCGGTAAGGGTGGCAGGGCTCGCGGTGAAATTGAAGACGCAATCTGTCGGCGAAATTGACATGGGTTTGAATTTGAGGGGGAGGAGGCGTGATGAGGTGAGGTGCGTAGTGATGGAGTTGGGGTTTTGGAGAAGGGATTGGTGGGGGGTTTTGAGGAGGAGGCGTGATGGGGTGAGGTGCGTTGTCACTGTCATCTCACTTTTATTCGTAAGGGCAAAAATGAAAATTTATACAAATATTAATATTAATAATTCAATCAGTTAATTTTTTTTAAACGTAAACTATGACGATAATTTAATATTAATAATTCAGTCAGGAGTATTATTTTTTTTCGAAAAACGGTACTGTTTTGATCTTGCACATTATTATGAAATCATATTTCTCATAATCCAATCCAATATTGACAATCGATTGATTTAGTAATTTTTGAACTTTTTAGTATATTTTTTATCTCATCAGATTTATTACTCATTTAAAATACAAGACTAAATTTACAAATATCACGATGCTAAACTTAAAAGGTACTCCCTCCACTCCAACTAGCTTTCTCTTTCTTTTTTTTATTTTTAATCATTACAAAAAGAATCGTAAAACTATATTTACCTAAATTGCGAAGCTAGACTTAAAAGGTACTCCCTCCACTCCACTCCACTCAAAGACTACATATTTAAAAAAATCCAATAATTAATGGTTGTATAACTAATATAAGGGTTTGTTATAATTAAAACAATGATTAAACATAATTAATAAGATAATATCAAATATAAATAGTAAAAAATTAAAATGTTAAGAAGATTATAAACATAATTTATTAAAATGACATTCATGTAAAGTATTGAAAATAATATGTGGATTCTTTGCGTGGGACCCATCAAGTTAAAAAGTTTGATACGTTGTGTGTAGCCTATATACTGTCTCACTAAATACCGTCTTTTGTGTCATCCAAGTTGATCTAAAACATTTTGGATGATGTTGATATCCAATCATAATGGGTGGTCATCTTATAAAATACACTCAAACCTCACATCTCCTTAATTCTTAAATCTCTAATGTCTTCGTCATGCCGGCGTAAGGGTCACCAAGATCGTACCCTCGGATAGGATTTAAGAGGTGGCTCCCATAAAATAGCACTTTGGTATGCACAATACTTTGTTTTGAAATTTGCGAACAGGGTTTCGCTCTAATACCATTGGTAATACACCGAGCCCAAAAGCTCTGGTTTGCAACGTGCATCCCACATATTGGCTTACTGAGCACTTAACATATTAGGTCAATCAAACATATGAGACATATCTTGAATCCTTCATCGACCGAGATATTGTTCGACCTTGACGAGGATGTCAAGAATTTTATTGGGGAGATTGTAATAATTCCCCATCCTACAACGAGTAGATGTGGAGCTTTAATGTGCCTTATAAGTTCGCTCCCTATTACCAACTACCACCAACATTTCCATGTAATTTTGTGTACCTTGTAGTAGACCTAGTTAACTCAGATGCTCTTTGATCGATAGTTGGTACATAAATATAATAAACACTTTTTTAAATAGCGACAAAGATCCAAATATTTTGCTCAAATTTTCATTTCAAAGTAGGTGAATACTATATTCTTTCTTGTTTTGGGTAAAAAGTTCATTATATGTTTTTGACACATTTCACATTAAGAGTCAATTTTCAAATTTTAAGTGTATATTCTTCATAACATTTCAACCTTATCTTCAATATTTGACATTAACATATTAATTATACTTAAATATCTTGCTAGTTATATATCTATTAATTATTAAATTTTTAAACATATAATTTTTGGATGGAACGAGACTAACCATTTAGAAATGACATCAGTTGATATGTGATGAAACTCGTTAATCTATCACTTCTATCCGAAATTGAAACAGAATTTTGCATTAATATTTTATTACTCTGTTCCAAAAAAAAAGTATCATGTTTGACTCACTATCTTGACCTTATTAATTATAAATATTTTATTGTAATGTATTTTTCTAGGATGTGCATGTGAGTTGTGACACTCGTCAAGTAAAATAGTAAAGAATTAAGAGTACCATATTAAAAGTAATATTTCAAAGTAGAATATATTTTTTTATGTAAACAAAGGAAAGATATTGTGTATAGCGGAATCAATTACAAATAATTAACAGAGTAATGCAAGATGAATTAAAAATAAGAGAGAGAGAGAGAGAGAGAGATTGAGGTCCAACAGACTCTTGAAATTTTATTATGTAAACTTTGTACACGTTTTAGGATTACAATTATATATAAAAATACAATATCAAACCCCAAAATAAATTAAAAAGAAACAGACAAAACTGATCTGTCACACGAACGCAATCACCTTACTACATGTAATGCGACCGCCTTGTAACGAATGTGGTATGCTTTTCTCCTTAATACAACCGCTTTGACAACAAGAAGTATTGTTCTAAAGAAACGGGATCGCCTTGTCATAGACCGCGACCGCCTTCTCAGACGCGAGATTGCCTTGTCCAACCAAGATACGAACACCTTCGAACTTGATATATTCTTATGATAATCTAGTCCTACTGTTCCCAACAAAAGATAATTATTTAGACAAAGGAACATTATTTTTGTACTTCCTCTATTTTCAAAATATTGTCATCTTTAAAAAAAATTGACTATATTATAAATATTAGTGAAATATATAATTTTTTAATGTCTTAGAGTGTGGTCAGAATTAAAGGATATGAAAAAAAATAAAAGTTAAGTGTTAAAAGCATTTTTATAAAATTAAAAATTGAAAAAACAATTATATTTAAAGCGAAGAAATAAATTAAGACGATTATTTGAAAACTAGTATTATTTGTTTTGGAGGGAAGAGATTATTACTGAATTGCTATGATTTGGTACAAATACGTTGCTGTTTTTGATGATTAGACAAGACTCCATTACCAGAAAATCGTGTCAAGTGTCAACGCCGTTAGATTTTCGAAATATAAAGTAGTTACCTAGTCCCTGTCACATTCTACGGATTCTCTCTTTCTTTCCTCATTCGGGTACACGCTTTCAAAAAACTCTTCTGACCCTACTCACAAACTACGTTTATCTATACTTAGCATACCAATAACACTACACTACTAGTTACTACACCTTCCCCTCTCACCCCGATACTCAATTATACTTCAAATTATATTTTATCGGTTTCAAAATTTTTACCTTTTTTTTTTTTTTTTCGTCAATTCTAAAATAACTTATTTTATTTGATTTTTTTTTAATAATATTTTAATTTATTATTATTTTTTCATCTTATTTTAATTTTGAATTACATGTATATGAGTTTTAAAATAAATTATACATTAAATTAATATTAATAATTCAATTAAATACATTTTGTCAATCATACGATAATTTTGGGACGAATAACATACATCCAAATGATGGATCCCAACTTTCTCAGTCGGTGGGTCCAGTCCCACTTCATCCCGATTCATAGCTGTGAGCCCCACCACCTTAGCTAGCCTCCATGACTTCCAAACCCCATTACACATGCATGGGGTACCCCAAATGCCAGAACTTAATAATAATGGCAGAAAAACTAAACAACACACAACTCCTATTAGAGAGAAGGGTGGTTTCACTTTCACATACAGAAATTAGTAGAGAGAGATATTGGGGGAGAGAAAAACCATAATCGAAATACAAAATGAGTGTTCAGTGGTGTCATAGGTGACATAGAGATAGGTTGTGAGCCTTGAACTTGCCGTGCATTAGTGGTGTCATAGGCATAACCCGAGCATTAGAGGTGACACAGAGATGGGTCACGCGAAAGGAGCCTTGAACTTGTCTTAAAAGGTAAATTAAATCCAAGTACAGACTAAAACTGCAATGGAACCTTGGAACATGTCCGAAAAGGTAAATGCTGATCTAGTTATAAGAGCAAAACTGCATAGAACTTGTCCATAGAGATAAATTGAATCCAAAAACCGGAGAGAGAGAGAGAGAGAGAGAGATTTTCTAGAGAGAGAAAGTAACTGGGCAGAGAGATGGGCTTTTCATTTTTGTTGAAAACCCATTCTCTTTCATATTTATTTTTGTTTTTTTTTTCCCAACATTATAAACAACATATAAACATCTCTCATTCAGAAAAGCCCACAACCATTATCCATCCATCCCCTCCACTTACAACATCATCTAATCCTCCCCTAAACTTTTGAAATTATAATTATCTATAAATACTCCTCTATCATAAATAAAAATAGAAACCTAATCCAACCTTAGGATTAAAAAAAAAACAAGGAGGAAAAAATGAGAGGGAATCACTAAGCCCATATTTCGTTGTGTACTATGACATCAAGAAGACTAGTAAGTCATATAGAAGTAATGTAGATCAGAGCACCACCGACATCAACGGCGCCTCATCAGCAGAACCTCTCCCATGTGGTGGCGGGTTCACTTCACATTATGTTGCAACTTGAGGTGTTTTCATCACTGAAGTAGTTTGTGTATGGATCATTATGAGGCTGTGGTGGGTATGGGTATGGTGGGTATGGTGCTGGCATGTAGTTTACAGCCGGTGGAGGCCGGGCATACATCATTGGATGAAACCTTTCATTGCCATTTGCTCGTTGCTGATTCATCATTGCTGCTGCTAATTGTTGTTGGTAGTAGGGGTTCCCAGCCATGGCCTCGGGGCCAGCACCTTGGAAATATCCAGGACCACCGCCACCGTTCATGGCTGCCGCTGCCGATGCTGGAAGGCCTTGAACAGCAGGCATGCTAGCCATTTGACTCATGGGTACATTACCCATTGGACCACCCATTTGACCCATAGGCATATTCCCCATAGGGCCCACACTAACCCCTGCATTGATGCCCATCATGTTAGGCATGCCATGTACCCCATCATTCATTCCACCCCCCTTCTTTCCCCCATTACCATTAATGTGGCCAAAATTAGCACCACCACCGCCACCGCCACCTCCTCCTCCTCCGCCACCACCACCCTGCTTGCTTTGTCCGGCAGCAGCACCACCTTTACCATCCGATGGAGGCCCAGCACCATTCTTCCCACCATTTTTGCCTGCACCACCACCTTGATTTTGATTGCCTCCGTTATTGTTTCCACCACCAGCACCTTTCTTCGCATTATTTCCCGTATTACCCCCACCACCATGCACCTGAACCGGAATATTTCCACCACCACCTCCTTTCTTACCATTTCCACCACTATTGCCTCCATTATTACCAATTTGCCCCCCCTTCATGAGTTGCGGTGGAAGTTGCCCGCCTTTCATGAGCTGCGGCGGCAGCTGCCCTCCCTTCATCAATTGTGGATTCATCATCATATTAGTCATCTGAGCTCCTCCTAACCCTTGACCATTACCCATCATGGGCTTCATCTTATTATTCACGGGTACATCCTCCAATTCATCATCAGACTCATCATCATCATCATAGTCATCGTCGTCGTCAAAATCATCAAACTCATCATCACTCACATCATCCTCCTCAGGCAAATTGAACTTCACAGCCTTCTGGCCACCACCTTGGTCTTTATTGTTATTATTATTGCTGAAGGGGGGCATCTTCATGTCCTTGAATTGGGGTAATTTCAGATCTTGGAAAGCCTTCATCTGTTGAAGCTGCTGAAGTTGTTGCTGCTGTTGTGGGGTTGGTCCTCCTTGTTGACCTTTGCCCTGTTGATTAATTCCATTCCCATTCCCATTCCCACCCTTCTGACCACCACCATTACCATTACCTTGATTCTTGTTATTTCCACCTTTTCCCTTGTCAATTTGCATGTTCTTGAATTGATTATTGAGCTGGTTCTGGTTTGAGTTAACAGCTTTTTGAGAACCCCAAACCTCTGCATGTTTCCCACTCTTTGAAAGCTTCTTGATAAGTGTGGCCGGGTCAACATTTCCTGAAACTGTGACCTTCCCCTGTTCTGAATCTATGCTACTGGTATAGACCCCTAAATCAAAAAAAATTACACCGAGCACAAATTAACCAAACAAAATTGGGTCTTGAATATTCAAACAAAGGATTAACTATTTCTGGGTATTTAGGACTCGAAAACAAAGAATCTTAAAGAAACAAAATTGGGTCTTGAAATAGATGAATACCATCAATTTTCTGCAGGATTTTCTTGACTTTTCTCTTACACCCATCACAGTGTATATTCACTTTCAGGACACAAGTCTGCATGCACAGAAAACACCAGAGAACAAAAGTATAAAGAAAAATAAAATAGAATCATACACAATCAAAGTAAAGGACAAGGGGGTAAGAAAAAAAAATTAATCCTGACATGAGACTACCCATTAGAACTGAAATGAATTGGAAATGTATGGTCAAATAACAAGACATCCCTAGTCAAAAACAGAGGAAAGCAACAAAAGTGGAAAAGCATTGAGTTCAAAACAAGCAAAGCAATTTAAGCAAATTCACCCAAAAGAATTGAAATAAAAACGAAAAAGGGATTTGAAGCAAGAGACAGCTAGTCAAAAGAATCAATTAATGAGCACACATGGATTGTAACAAACATATGGTTGTGTGTGAAGGAGAGAATGTGTACCTGGATCTTCAAGAACTCTTCTTTACTCATATCTACCAGTCAATTAAAGCAAACAAGAGCGGTACAAAATGGGAATGGAATGGTGGCTTAATAGATCTGAGAGAAACAGAACCAGGCTAAAAATACAGTAGAACCAAGAAGAAGATGATGAATTACAAAAATAAATATAAATATAAAAACAACCAGAAAGAGAGGTAGGAGGAGATTTTGTTGTCCACAATGTTTCCAAACAAAACAGAGAGAAAAATGAGGGGAGAAACTTTAATGGGTTTCTGATGCACTACTGAGCCAAGAAAGTTTAAGACAACAAGGTTGTAAGTTTCCCATCAGAAGCTATTGAGAATGTAGAGAGAGAAAGAGAAAGAGAGAGAAGTATTTGTGTTTGTGTTTGTGCTTGTGTGTGTTCAGGGGTGGTGGGTGGACATTAAAACTGCTCTGGTGTCTCTGCTTCCTCTATTTCAGAGTTGGAGAGAGAGAGAGGGGGGTGAGTAAATAGAGTCCACTAAAGGGCTCTTCACTCAGTGTTTTGGCCTTTATTTATTGGGGTTTTTTTTATGAGCATTTAGAGGGTTTATTTATACTGATTTAGTTTAGCCTATTAAGCCAATTTTGTGGCTTGGCTTGACTTGGCTTAGCTTGGCTTTTAACTCCTTTGTTTTGTGGGCATTTTTGAAGATTTCACAAAATCTGGGAGTTGATAAAATCTGCTGAAATATGTGAAATACATTAAATACCCTTTTGAGGAGCAGATATGAATGAGAAACTGTTTGTCAGATTTCCTATACAAAAATGTGTGGTACAATAAATTTTTACTCCTATTATCTCATTTATTGTACCCTTTGTTTAAAATTACATACTCTTATCTTCCAGATTACTACAATCAGTGGTAAGTCAAATTTACCACAAATGCCCTTGTGATGCCAGTCATTCTCTATGTGGACCTTGATTTTCAAATAGTGAAATTTTGGATCTTCGTGGCCCATGCATTTGTTTTGGGCAATGTTTTTGGCCCTCAATGTCTACAATCGAATCGAAATTATTTGTTTGGAGCATCTTCCTTTTCAAGAAACAAGAAAAACTAAACCTTCCAAGGTTTTTGTAATATTATTTTGATAATGTCTATGGCAATTACTATAATACTTTGCCTAGTAGACATTTCTTTCCGTCAAACATACAAATTAAGCAATGTTATGAATGAAATACCGAAAATTCAACCCTCGGCATGATGACCTTTTGATGAGTAGACCGGCATTAGGTGTAGTAACACGGAAAGGTTGAGGTGCAAGAACAACGGCAGAAGTATTTTCCAAAACGCTCAAATGAGGGTATTAGATAGTTGCAGTAGCGATGGTGGTTGAGCGATTGAGACCATAGTAATCATCAATTGAGACATTTAGGCCTAGGGGTCGTAACTGAAATCAAGAGGCTATGACTTTGTGAAAATGGGAGAGGGGGAAATGAAATGTGGAAATGGTGAAACCCTAAGCCATTATTTGTAGCATATTTATCGTTACAAATAATGTGAATTGACAGCTGACTAACTTTTGCCAATCTAATTAATTTTAGATTCGTATCCGAAAATAGAACCCCTAGATTGTCTGATTGATATATAATATTGATCTTGAGCATGAGGGTATCACAAGTCTCGTGCACACAAGTAATTATAAAAGTACAAAATATCGCCAAAAGAAATATTAATAGATTAACTATTATTGTTCAAATTTATTCCAAATATTGAATAAATTGGGAACAAATTAAATTGGGAAAGTGTTACTACAGAAAAAAAATATTGTAAAATACAACTATTGAGTTGACTTGACTTGAATTACTAACGAATTGAATTATACGGTTCATTCAAAGAACCACCTACACTAAACATAATTTTAGCTTTAATTAATATCCTATTTTGTTTCGAGAATGCCATTTATAGTGTTTTAAAGACTATACACCATTGTTTTTTTTTTAATGAAAAATCAGTAAATTTTGACATTTTTTTACCACAAGGGCATGTTGGGATTTTTATATATAGACCAAGTCTTAGACTCTTAGGTACTGACCGGTTAGATTAGGTAATAAATTATAAAACGGTATGAAGCAGATTGATTACAAAATGAAATATAATTGCAGAATAAAATATTTGAAGCCAAAATATTGGAAAATAATACTCCGCCAGTTCTTAAATGAGTGCTTGTTTAAAAAAAATATATTTTTTCATAAATAAGGGTCTTATTTAGTAGTATAATTAATTTTATCTTTGGCACATATCATGTCTTAATGCAAACTTTTTCTATTTTAAACACTCAATTAGAGACAAAAAGAGTAATTAATACTATTTCCCTCTAATTAGTGTTTAACAAAACAAGACTTAACCAATCTATTGCGTCAATCAACAATAGAATGAACAAACTCTTTCATTAACCCTGAATTTCCGCTTCTATGCTTCGAAAAGTTATAAACAATTTGACCTACACACAGATTAAAACAGTAAAAGATAATTGACTATATTTACATATAGGTATGTCAATTATAATCTATTACCCATTAACTCATTCAATCTAATCCACTAATTATTAATATTTTTGGGTTGAAATGAAAACTCATTTCGATCTTATAATATTAACAGGTTGTGTTGGTCGGGATAAAGTGGTGCATTTTTCAACTACCCCAATAAATCTCAACTTTTCATTTTTTATTCAAGGAAAAATATAATAATAAACGTCAATAGTTAGTGAGAGAGTACTAATAACTATTAAGATCATCATATATATATATATATATATATATATATATATATATATATATATATATATATATATCCGAAGATCACAATCTCACCAAGGGAATAACTCCAAAAATACCCTGCCTCCTGCAACCCGCGAGCATGAAGTCTGAACTCGCTAACAATCATGGACATCGACCATTATATATCTGTTACATTAGACTTTTTTAGATCAAATTGAATGTGTGTCAAATTATATATATTTTTCTAAATCATAAAACACATACTAAAATTTAGTAATTTTTTATATTTGAATGACATTTTTATAATTTAGAAAAAAATAAAAAAAAAAGTAACATTAAATTTGAATGCAAAAAGGGTTAATTTAGCACAAAAAGATGAAACAAAACAATAATAAGAATATTACAGAAACAAAGGAATACGAGGGTGAGTACTTTATGGTACCGTACTATTTGGATTGGGACTATTGCTTATGCCTTATAGTGACGTATGATAAGAGGGCCGCAACACCTATGAAGAAAAAAAATATGAAGCATTTGTTTCTTAAAATTGACCGTATGGAAAAACGGTGAATGCAACAAGCTTAAACACCAAATATGTTAGTATGTTACTGTGCTAACAAATTTTTAAATAAAAAGTCATCGTTTGAAAATTATTTTTTTAAAAAAATAACAATTTTAGTAATTCATTAGTAATAAAATAACATATTTATATTTTAATTTTTTAAAGTAGACTCTTTAAATGAAACATCTCAAACTGAAATAGTGGACTCTTTACCTGAAACGGATTGAATAGTATTTAATAAACAATTAAAAATTCAACTTTAATAAATAAATTAAAATTTACAAAAAAAATGTAAATGGATAATGAAAACAAAATTATTGAGAAGCCATCAGAATAAATAAATAACTATTACTCCCTTCATTCCACAAAAAGAGTCATCATTTGAAAAATTAAATAATTGGGGGATGTATTAATGATATATTAATGTTATTTGAGTTGACCATAATTACAAAATAATTAAGCACAACAATGTGATTATAACATAAGTGAAGGATAAAGACAAAAGATTATAAAAATTATAAGCATAATTTTTTTAAAATAAACTTTTTATGTTAAATATCTCAAACTAGTATGATGGACTATTTGTCTGGAATGGAGGGAGTAACATAAATATGATGAATGAAAGAAATATTTAAAAACAATGGGCCAACCATTTATAACAAGTATATAACTAAAAACTAACAAACAAATTTATATATACATGTACATTAAATTTTGCATTTGTATATGTATGATTGTTGAATTTTTTTGGAGTTTCCTCATTTGATTCAAATGAATGATATCATCAAAGGACATTGAAGAAAGATTCTCTTTCTCCCCCTAATAATCTTGAGTAATTTTGTTAAGAAAATGTAGGGTTGATAATGGTTGTTGTGAATGAGATTGTTTGGATCTTCTCATCCTCAAGTTCAGGCTCTCACTTGACGCCGGTCGGAAATGATAAGGGTTCCGGCCTAGCTAGGTAATGTTTTTCAGGATATAAAGCTTTTTAAAACGATATCATCCCGAATTATTAATGAAAGTGGAAGGAGTGACTAACGTCATTACAAGACTGAAGTATGGAGTAATAATATAGACAAAAATAATTGTTGGACAACCTTGTTCAATAATTTGTCAAAAGTACAAAGAACCAGTTCGTCGTCTAATCAATTTCACTATTATTTCTTTCCAACCCAAAATATCAACAACAAAAAAAGAAATAAAGTTTTACTTATTTTACTTTAAAAAGGAAGTATTCATAGCACAGAAGTCATGTTATGCAACCAATACAAACCCCTTTTAGAATAAATAAAACTCATGCCTATTACTTTAATAGAATTTGGATGGAAAGGTAGCCCTAATATCCCATGGGGTGTAGGGTTATTTCTCCTAAGTTAGTACCCTTTTTTTCTAAAGAATATAAATGTTAAAGTCTTCCTTAAAAGCCCAACTCATGATGAAACCCCTAGTGACTCTCCTCCTTTTTGCACCTTTTTTTTAAAAAAAAATCTACAACACTATGAAGGCAAATTTTCCACTTAAAAAATAGTGCATTGGATTTGAATGGATACCAGCAAAATATACACATTTCGTTTACATACTCAACTTTCACTAGTCAAGATTAACGATGCATAAATTTGACTTCAATGAAGGAATGCAGAATGCAGAATGGCAATTATGGAGTCCCACTGCCATTTATGTTGAAGGTATCACATGTGCACCACATGGAGTTAGGATAGTGATTGATTGTGAGAAGAAGATAGAATTGGTAAGTTCATTTACATTGGTCTAACTCTAACCCATATTGCCATTGCATTATTTATATTGTTTATGCAACCAAACCCCACATACTCTTTGTGTCTGTGTCTGTAAAACCCCCCTCTCATATCATATCTATAGCCCTAGATTTTTGTATATTTTTTTTAATGGGAAATCCACCCTTTAGTGAAGATATGGTAAGGTTTTTGCCAGCAAGGGAAGCCTATGGTACACTTATTTCTTCTTCTCATTCTCTCTCCCTCTCTTTCTATTTTCATACCCGACTTTGGCCTCTATGCCCTTGCAGAAGTCATGTACAATTCATCCCACTTTCACAATGAAAAAATATCTCTACGATATTTGTTTTAGAGCAAGTTCCCAGGAAGACGCCCCACTCTTTCACAACTCAACTTACCAACACACGGTAAGTCGAGTCAAAGGGATCTATATATCTTATATAAAATACCCGTAAGTCCGTTTTTGCCTTTGTTTTTTGTCGACACTATGGAGGCTCGATGTTTGTAGTTGAGAGGTAATTGTGTGTCATGATTGTTTATCTATTTATAGAATTTACGGGTCATGTCAACCTTTTTTTTTTCTAAGGTAGATGATGCATCTGCACAACGCGGTGTGAATCTAATCATAATTATATCCTCGAGATTAGCCATTAACTATTCGATTATCGTTTTATTAGTCAAATACGTTAGAAATTGTCATAATTAGATCACTGTTTCTGATCATCTGGATGACAAGTTGACAGTTTCATGGTATTCTCATACATACTTGATGAATTCAAAAAGGAACACTATCAAAAGTTTATGTAATATCAAGTTATCTGATTCTGGGCCAAATGATGTTGGGCAGATTTTTTCTCAGTTCCATTCTGATCCAGAAACACAAGATCACAAACTTCTGTGTTTGAGATTGTCCCAAACTGTAAAATCTGGGCCAAATTACACCAATAATTTCAAAAGTCAGATTTCATGGACTTTACGTGTGTAAATCGGAATTACCGAACCTCACTAGTCGGTTTGGTTCGATTTTAATCAAAACGGTTCGGTTTTAGTTTTAAAGATTGGGAACCGTTCGATTCGATTCACAATTTTTGTATCGAACCAAACCAATATATATATTTTTATTTATTTATTATATAATATATATTATATTATATTTGTTAACTATTTTAAATATTTTGATCATCTTATATGCATAATCTAGGTATTTGATTTAACCATAATATATATATACACATATTAAACCAAATAAAATATTGATTGTTGAAGAACTATTATTGCTTCAATTGTTTATGTTTATTTTGGAACTTGTATTGTTTTCTTTATGATAATTTCTTTATGTTTATTAGTAGGTTATTTCATAATTTTGATGTTAATTCCAAATCAAAATCTTATTTTTATTGTTATTTTTAATGTTGGTTAATTTGATTAAAAATTATTCATATAAACCACAAAAATGAACCAAATCGAATGGTTCGATTCGGTTTCAATCATTATTCGATTCGGTTCGATTTGAGATTTTTGGAACCAATTTAATGCCGTTTGGTTTATGGTTTTGGCCTAAACCAAACCGAACCACTTATACCCTAAAACTTTAGTACCAAACAAAATTGAAGAATACAGACAACTTTCAATCAGTGAATGAACAGAAAAACCTAATTAGTGACACAATTATTTAGAAAGAACAGCACAGAAGTCCTCTGGTCCCCTACCCAAGCAAACCACACCCCCCTCCCTTCGCACTAAACTCAAAAAAACAAAAATGTCTTCACGGACTTAAAGTTGGTTAAGAAGCTAATAGATTTGGATACAAAAAAGTAAAAAAGAAATGTGTACAGAAAGAGTAATGCCCAAGTAGGGATGGCAATTGGGTGGATTGAATCGGATATGGATTGGATCGAAACATGTAATGGGTTGAAATGGATCGTGACCCTTTATAACCCAAAATAAAACAGGTCGGGATGGGTTGGGTCAACCCGTTCCGACCCACAATTTTTCATCAAAAAAATTACGGGTTTGACCCGTTACCCATTTCAACTCAAAAAATTAACAGTTCGGGTTTGGTGGGTTAACTGATTTTTTGTTATAATTGCCAGACCTATGCCCAAGACACAAAATCTCAATTGGCACTTGGCACCTACTAATTGGTTTGTAATACTTATAAACCTAGGTTGGTAATTACAACCGGAAACCCGTGAATCCACCCGATCGAATCTAAAAATTACCCAACCCAACCCGTTAATATTTTTGGTCAAAACGGGCAACCCTTTACAACCCAAATATATTCTCGAGTTGAGTCGGATCGGGTCGAACTCGTTACCCATTTTAACCCGTTAGTGCTACGCTATAAATGTATGATTTTTCAGGGTAAAAAATTGTGCCAAGACGGGCCAACCCATCTAACCCGTTGTTCGTCACCGACCCGATTCAACCTAACACACATTTGATATTCTGGTTCAAATGAATTCCGACCCATTACTCATACCTAACATACCCAAATATCAGGCCTAGTTAGACCTATACGTATATACACCTACAGTATCGACCAGTACACCTACAGTATCGACCCACCAACAAATGCAATATCTTGACCAACTAATATAAATTTTGTTTAATTAGTGTAGTCGCCCCAGCATTACTGGTACATAAATACATGCATCATGACAAGATAACAAAAAGAGTTAATAATATGACAGCACAAATTTGTATCTTCTACTGTCAGAGAAAACTACCTCTCAATCCCCTAGCCCAAGCTTTCCAGATGCTCTCAAGTTGTCTCTCTCATTGCTAACTTCTATGGTAAATATTCTCCCCCTAACCCCCACAGCCCACAGTCTCCCGTTTTGGCTCTTAGCAACTCTCAAGTCAGAAAAGGTTCTCCCCCCACCTAGAATGTTCATGCACCATTATTTGTAGCTATAAACTTTTCTCTTTCATGCTTTTTTGAATCTTCAAAATCTACAAAATATAGCCCTAACAACTCAAACTCCAGGCAAGGATGGCCTAAAAGCCAAAAGGGTACTAGAGGAATAAACAAGAGAAAAAGAGAAAAGTAAAGAATTTTAACACTTTAAGAAATCAAATATTATACATTGAAAACTTCAAGAACTATTAGTCAAAAAGACTTCAGAAAAACGAAAGCTTACATTTCAAGGTCTAAAAAAGTTAGAACACCAAATTAGCAAAAGAATAAGATCATATCCCCAGAAAAGAAAGTTGTTGAAAATTAATCAAAAACATGATTTTATGATGAAGAAATAGATGGCAAAAACCTAAATCTTTCTGGGATCAAGAGGAATAACCTAATATTTAAGCTTGCAGCCATGTATTTACATCAAGATGTGTAGTAGGATAGAGTTAAGAAGAAAAAAATCAAGAGAGACTATTAACACCAACATACATGACAAGACTAGACACAAAAGGAAAGAATATAACAAACTGTACCATTCAGCAAGAAGAAAAGAATCTCTCACTGATCAACATTAGTGCTTATCTTGATCTCCATGAGCTCCTCAATGTGCTGACGGCATATCGGGCACTTGTTCGACTGAAGCCTTAATGCTTTTGCACACTCGCTGCACATACACTGGAACATGCAACATTTTTAATCAAGAAAGAAGCTCAAGTATATGAGAGGCAAAAAACATTTTATTTTTGTTTTGAAGAGAAAAAAAATCGAGAGGGAAGAAGCTTATGTTGGCATATGTCATGGGTACTAATATGTTACAAGAACAGACATATTTCTCAACCCAACTCAGCCTTTCTCAAAAGAGCATACTTAATATATAATTAAGAATACGGTCAATCATTTCTTCAAACAACCTACCGTCAACCACCCCCCACCCAACACAAACGCAAAACACACACAAAAGAACAAAGAAAAAAACGTAACTCATATCATATTAGTAAGCACTTACCATATGTCGGCAGGGAAGTGCAGCTGTATCCTTGGGTTCAGTCAAGCAAATGATACACTCGCTTCCTGAACCACTATCATCAACACTTTCTGCAGAGTTTCCAATCCCATATATCTCGCGAAGCTCATAGCGAACCCCATCAATCCACAATATCTGCTTGATAACTCTCACTTTGAAAGCGTCCGTATTGTTCTTCTCTAAAACAGCTTGAGTAATCTGCATGTGGGGGGACGTATTTGGTGGAAGATCATTAAGACTTTCGTTTGTGGAAGCTGAAGGGGGACATGTCTCTGCAGAGATAACAAGTGGGAACTCATCTTCTCCTGATGATGGTTTAGAAAGATCATCCAGCTCGAAGAAACCCAAGTCAATGCCAGTTCCTGAAGGTTGTCGAAAATTTTGCCTAAGTCCTTTCTGAAAAGGGACTCTCACTGGCACATAGGATTCAGGATATACAGGAACAAACTTACAATCTGTCTCCTCTTTGGCAAAATAAAAAATAGTGATGCTGTTTATTACCAACACAACAAAAAAAGAATTGTCAGCTGCATAACAAGGAAAAAAGGATGGAGGTCTCATACATGCATTTGAAGTCGAAAATTAAACAACCATTGCACTAAAGTTAGTCATCTACAGCTCCCCTTCCAGTTCGAGAATTCCTTTTATGATGGTATCAAATTCTTTAAGATCCTATTGGGACTACTTGCACAGTCTTCCAAATGTGTTCGAGATGAAATTTATCTTTTCTAGATTCATCACACAGAGTCCGATCGCAATTTGCATTATACTTGTTCCATGAATTTACAACTCAACAACAATCAGTAATATAATTAAAATAATAATACAGCACATTTTCTAAAATGGATGCATTCTCTAAAAATATCCCCCAGATAACCATCAAATAAATGGGTGACATGGCCACCTGGAAGGTTCACATAACAGTGCTTGCAGACGAATTGAATTATTGTTAAATCATTTTGGCTGTTTGGGCATTGGTGAGTTGTTTTGTTGTGTGTCAGATTACACATGGTCAGTTCCCTCTATGGTGCTGCTTTGTATGATTGTATCATGTTCCTTAATCTTAATATAATTGTTGTTGCTGAGCAGGGAAAAGAAAAACATAATAGTGCTTGCCAACATATAATGGATGAACACATTGATTATTGTTAAAATACTAGGCACATGCAAAAACAAGCTCATACAGCGAGAAGATATCCCATGGGACGAACATGTCACTAGGGTGAGGTGATGTGGTGTGACACACAATACTTGGGTTGGTGGTCGTAATGTGTTCCACATCTGCCGCACATATGAGGGAGTTAATTTGTTTTTGATTTGATGACTTTTCCACACATAAAATCATAGTTATCAAAGTCAAGAGGCGCCAAAAAGGAGATAGGTCCAAATTTGAGGCAAGAGGCGAGGCGCTAAAAAGGCGCCAAAGAGGCGCTCACGGAAAAAATACTAAGAAAAAATATATAAAATACATATAACATAACAAATATCAACAAAACATGTTATAAGTGAACATAATACATGAAACTAAGTTCTAACATAGTATATATGATGAAATTCTGAGCTGGTTTAAAATTCAAAGTAATATAATAAATAGTTAAGCAACCAAAGAAAATAAGGTTTTTTTAAAAAATAAAGTAAGATCCAAAAACAAAATGAAAAATTCAAATAATCCCAAATTCCAAATTAAAAATATAATAAATAATAAATAAAATGCCTAAAAATGAAAGGAAAATAAACCCTAAGTAATGATATAAGATGCAGCAGCACAGCACATTAGAAAAAAAAGGGAAAAAAATAAAATAAACAAAAGAAATTACAAAATCAGACTTAATCTCCCCCAATCAACAAACCAACCACAGGAAGCAGTTCGCAGGGAGCCGGCGACCAAGTTTGTAATACTCCGGCAAGAAAATTCCGGTGCCGGCGTGTGAGGCTGATTCCGGCATCCTCCGGCGACGTCGAAAGCCCAGATGAGTTCGCCAGTTAGAGACGAAGCCATATGTGCTATTAGATTTCATTAATATCTAATATTGAAGGCTAGATCTGGAATGGAAAATCTCAGATCTACGCCGGCAATTAGCGCCCGACTCGCCCAGCTCTGTTCAGGCGACGAACCCTCGCCTCAGGCGCCAAAGGCGAGCGCCTTTGACAACTATGCATAAAATGTGAGTAGAATTGTAGAACACTAGAACGTCACACTCACACCATGTCAGCAAGGTGACCTGACATGGCCCCATAGTCCCACTAAATAACAAATAAAGGAGCAACCACATAAGATAAATGATGGATACATTAAAGAAGTGAGCATGGGAGATGGACCATGTATTTTTGTGTTTGCATATCAGGTGTTCCCGTTATGTTGTCTTGCTGGTATTCTTGCTTCACAAATCACAATCTCTATTCAATCCTTGCATTCTACGATTAATTTCAATATCTGTCCCTTGATGGAACAGTAGGTACAAAATATTGAAGACAATTGAACAGTATGTAAAAGAATATGTAAAAGAATGAAAAATGGCTTAGGTCTACATAAAAGTAAGATACCGCGCCAACTGCAACACACCACGTGAGCAACTGTTGGCCACTTGAGCCCGTTACAGATTTAGCATATGTTCAAAAATGGAAATACATACGCACACGTACATAAACATTGGAGCCAAAAGACCTGATCAAACACTATATGCCTTATTTTTCTCCCATTTATCTTCTTTATGACAGATGCAAATTCAAGTTCAGTTTGAATCAATCTTTGCATTAAAGAAAAATCCTCCTTCCTGCACTGGTATGTTTGTGCATCCATGCCAACACAATCTCGCACACACACACACACAGAGTTGCCAGCTACATTACTTAAAAATAACACGGCTACTTTTGCTTACGAATAACTTAGTCAATGCAAGGAGGGGTATTCCAATTTATTTAGCAGGTTTCATGAAATATCATGATTTTTTTTAGACGTCATAGCACATGCTCTATAATAAAAGCCCACCAACATCGTTCAACAACATGATGATGAAAATGTGGCAGTGAATAAAAGGAATTCTAGTGACATTAAATTTTTTTTCTTAATAAAAAGTTGTAAATTGAGCTGGCTTAGTATGTAACACTTCAAAACTAGAAGCCCCAACTGTTCCACAGGATCCAAACCTTAAAACAAAGCACGGGATATCTATGTCCATATACATAAAAAGTTTCATATGAAATCCACAAACTAGATAAACCTCTTTCCAGATTCAAATTTTAACTTAACCTGCTTCTATATACACCAAGAAGGCCTTGGATCCCACGGAAACCACTGAAATTTAATAGGTGAAAACAGGAAAGAGCCCCATAGAAAAATGGGATAACAAGCTGTAAGCAAACACCAGCATGCTCCTAATAGATTAAATATAAAAGTAACAGATATCCTTCACCATAGCTTCATAAAGGTAAAAGTAGCAAAAGTCCTAATATTTAACATACCTAGTTGAGACACCTATGCTGCAGTCATCTGCAACCATGGCATCAAAAAGTCAATTGATTTTTTTTCTAATGCCTGATCTCGAGGATGCACAAAACCAGAGGAGCAGAGAGCAATAACAAGACTACGGGAGTGAGAGGATGTCTAAGATTGGAGGTTCGGGTACTGTTCTGGCAAATTAGATACTTCCAAATATCACTTATCAGTCTGTTAGGAAATATAGAGTAAGAAATTGTTTCACAGCCAAACAACTTAGGTGCATCCGACATGTGGCCGTGGTCCCAACATGGTGCAAGATGCTCAGTGACTTGGGGCAATTTATTTCTGCGGTAGAGCAACATGTTTCTGTTGTATTGAGTGTGGCTTGCATGATGATCTTACGTTCAACCAAACTGAATGCATGTAGCCTACCCCAAGTAATTGGGACACAAGATGAGTTGAGTTGAGAAACATGTTTCTCTTGTAGGTGCAAATACAAAATGAAAGGTGAAAAATATTGAGTGAAGGTTTGTGGGCCACTCATGGACCCCATTGATCCCTGCATTGTAATTTGTTGCTTGACACGTGGTGCTTTAGGGGCAGCCAAATTTTTCCCATTTCACAGGCTCTCCTTATGAAAAAGACCATTTGCATAATAAATGGAAAGTCATCCCACTGGTGAAGGACATGGTAATGAAGACAGAAATCGGTAGGAGTTAATTGCCTGTATACAAAGGGTGCGACCCCAGATTAGTCACTTGTTTCTAATATATCTCTACTTATCAAAAAAAAAAAAAAATGAAGACAGAAATTGGAGGTTTGGGTAACCGGTAATGCTTCGGCAAAGTGTAGTTCTAGGTTATAATAAGGCTTACAACTTTATGTGAATACTTTGTGTAAATACTTTGCAACCTTAGAATAATTATTTTCACCATCATGATGACAGATGGAGTTAATTTTAAGGGAGCATATGCATGAGCCTCATGGTCAAATGTTTTTCCCATTTCAGCAGATGGTGGGATTATTTTTTAGATCTTCTTAAATTTCTACTAGGCTGGACAGCAACTAAAATTTTCTAACGCAGAAGGCTCTTTCTGATGCTAGCGCAGGTAGTAAAGCTTTCGTTTAAGATATGAAGCCTCCCAATGGATATTGTCATCCAAGAAATGAAGCCTTAATTGGGGTTGCCAGGAGAGGTGGATTGGATAGAGACCAGAAGTTAGGCATTCTTTAAATTCTATATGCAGGAAATCTTAAGGAAGCAAAGGCGTTAATGCATACAAAGCTGATTGGTCCAAATTCACTGGTACATTTCTAACTTCTAAAGACAAAGCCATGTTGAAAACTCTGAGCACACTATCAAACTATTTTCCATAAACTATGTAGCCACCCTCCAAGCCCTTCACCTATAATAAGCACAGACAAATTCCTAGAAACAGGAAAGAAGTTTTAAACTTGTCATGCGGCCAAAACTTTGTATAATATTGTCATTATAACGTCTCAGTTCGCTACCTTTTACATGCATAACTGAGAAGCGGCAACATAAAAAACTGCTAAGTCCTATTCCTCTAATGCATAACTGTAACAGGGAAATTCTACAATCAAGCCACATAAAGATAATAACCAGTTTGCAGCACATACTGTCATTAAGCTTAACGTAAAGAATTTGTTTTCATACTTCCTTAATTGGTATTTTTCAGACCCAATAGCTCAGAAATTTCAACAGAAGCATGCGGATATAGTTATTATGTTAATCAAATCACTTAATAAAGATGCAGTAAAACATTCAATTACAAATAATGCATACCCATTCCTCAGTTCCATACAGAACCAAAAATTTCACGAAGAACAAACCAACACACACACAACTTGACATGAAAAAATAAGAATTGAATGAGTTAAGAAAAGGAGCATAGAAACTGCTGACCTCCCATCGAATAAGGCATCAAAGACAAAAGAAACCAAATGATGATCAGGGTTGTCCTCATCAAGCTCAAGCTTCAGTGTATCTTTATGAACATTGACATCATTTCTGACCTTCTTGGCCTGCTGATGCTCCACATACGTTGGCGGCGGGGGTGGGGGAATCGCCACAGGCATCGGGCGAATTGGGATCCACCCATTGTTGTTATGGTAATCGTAGTAAGGACCGTAATTAGGGCGACCCATTAAAGGGTTAGCATAACCATAGCCACCGTTATAGTAGTAGGCAGAGTGCCCATGTGGCGGCGGCGGTGGTGGTGGTGGTGGAGGTGGCGGTTGAGCGCCGGTGGGGTAGTGGTCGTAAGGGTAGGGAGCTGTGGAAGAGGAGATTAATTGGGAAGGAGGGTGGGGATTTTGGTGGTAGTAATTGCTGTGTCTTCTTCGGTTAGAGCTCAATGATGCTCCCATTTGGGTTTTCCGGGAAACAAAGAACAGTTTAGGGATTGGAAAAGAAAGAGGGAGTATGTAATTCGATTTAGTTAAGTGAGCGTGAAGTAAATTGAACACCTTAGAAATTGAAAAAGAGAAGAAAGAGGGAGAGAATGTAAATAAACTAATAAAGTGCCTATATCGTTGATCAGATCAAAGAAAAGGGAAATTGATTTTCAGTAAAGAAAAGAAAGTTCTTGAAAATGGGATTGACTAATTTGATTATTAGATGATTAGATCCAAACGCGTCCTTGTTGACTGTGTTTTGCCTTGCCTTGCTAATTTCCTGGAAATTGTTGAAATGAAGATTTGGTATCATTGATATTCATTATTTTTTTTTTTTTTAATTTTGCAAAACACACAAATGGGCCACTCAACTTTATCCCTTTTTGCAATTCGACCACCGAAACTTTGAATCATCTATTTTGACCACCCTACTTTCATTTTGTTGCAAGCGAGCCCATTTTCTAACGCCCGTTAGACCAGAACGTTAAGTTTAAGTCAAAATTCTATTTTACCCCTATTAATATCAAAAAGGGGGACTGTTCATCATCATCTTCTCCCAAAACCCAAAAAAATAAATTCAATTTTTTGGGATAAAAAATCGAAGACCCAATAATGGAAGCTCTCCATCTCCGCCCCTTCCGCTCTTCTTATTCCATGATTCCTACACCATCTACTTCCACATCTAGCCGCCTTCATCCAACAACCAATCTTAGACCTGCTCACTGCCTTCTTAAAACAGACTCTAAGTAGACAAATCAACCCAAAAAAAATAACAAGCGTAGATCAATTATAACAAAATAAATTTCCCAAAATTTTGATCAACCCTATGAAACCACTCAACGAAAGAGTATATTTGACTCACTAGATGAACTGGAGCCTTGATGTGTTTAACGAGAGACGGCGACAATCACGCACCCAATTCGCAGCCCAAATCACGACCCTCCTTCAACCCTCTCCGACTTCAACCAAACGGCGATCACAAAGGTGATTCTCTATGTAGACTGTGTAAACTGCAAATTAATTGTGTTTGGAAGGTTTTTGAAATGGAGCTTGCCAAGCACCTAACTCCAATCGATTTGCTTTAGAGTAGATTGATTGAGAGGGAGAAAGTTAAGGGGAAATCAGAGAAAGTGAAAGAAAGAACCAGGGAGGGAGAGAGAACACGAAGCAAGGAGAGGAGAGAGCGTTTGTCAAATGAGCTGGTGTTGGCGATGACTTCAAGCCAGGGTCAAAAAATCTCCCTCCATTGTTGCATCTCTGTTTCAGATCTGGCGAAGGTTGCTGGGAGAGTTTTCATCATCTTCGAGTTTAGTCGAGTCGGGTGCCGGCCGTTGCGAGTGATTCTGGTTTGTCGAAAGAGCTGGTGTTGGCGATGACTTCTGGTCAGGGTCAAAAAATATCCTCCACTGTTGCATCTCTGTTTCAGATCTGGCGAAGGTTGTAGATCTGGCAAAGATCTGGCGAAAATTGTTGGGAGAGTTTTCATCATCTTCTTCTTCATTGTACTGGGATTAATTAGTTTTCTTCGCTGGGATTTTGTATCCCCTGTTAACATCTTACCCCTCTTCGCTGGGATTAATTAGTTGATGTTGATGAGGGAGGAGAGTTATCTTCGTTGAACTGGGCAACATTGATGAACTGTGTTTTAACATTGTTTTTTCATATTTTACCCCTAAAGTTAACGTTCTGGTCTAACGGGCGTTAGAAAATGGGCTCGCTTGCAATAGAATGAAAGTAGGGTGGCCAAAATAGATGATTCAAAGTTTTGGTGGCCGAATTGCAAAAAGGGGTAAAGTTGGGTGGCCCATTTGTGTGTTTTGCCTTTTTTTTTTTTTTTTTGGTGAAAGCTATTGTTAAGACTAGCCGTCACATGGTTATTTTTTGGGTGTTAGTGACTAGTGAGTTTTCTTTCCCAAGTTTATAATTCGAAGTTTTGTTTATTTTTTATCAACAGTTAAAATTTATTTTTGTGAAATTGATCATAAAATACTTGCAGAACATAAATAATGACTCGATCAAATAAAGAGAAAGAAGGTAGAAAGGTCGGGTAGTGAAAACATTTGTGTGCTTCACCTTGAATTGGATTAATCGATCATCCTAACTTCTCACTATATTTCCTCTCCGTCCATCGATCTTCAGTTTCATTTATTCTTCTGTGTATTCTTTTTTGTCTTCTTCTTCTATGTATTTTACTTCTATTTATCCTTCTTATTCTTCTTCTTCTTCTATTTATTCTTCTTCTTTTTCTATGTATTTTTCTCTTCTATTTATTCTTCTTCTTCTTCTATGTATTCTTCTCTTCTATTTCTTCTTCTTCTTCTTCTTCTTCTTCTATATATGTATTCTTGATATACGTTATATTTGTGTGTTTGATTCAAAATAGATTTAGTTATGTCTTGTGTTGTTATGCATGTAAATTGTTCAATTAAAGGCCTGAATATAATTTTGTTCACTATTAGACATTTTTTTTCAATCTGGATGCATCAATTCTAAATCACGTTGAATCATTTTGTTAATCGTGAATTCGTGATTCAACGATTTGGATTTGGGATACGGGAAAAATGGATTGAATTTAAAATCATTTGTTGAGTTTATTCCAAAGAAAAAAAATGAACATAAAGGTCTGGTTAATTATAATTTGCATCACGATGCATCAATCTGATGCTTGACTTGTTGCATCGCAGTGCATAAATTGGATTAGGTAATTAAAAGTGATGCAACACGGTGCATGAATTGATGATGCGCGATGCATAAATTGGATTAGGTCATTTTAATTGATGCATCACGATGCATAAATTGGATTAGATATGATGCATTGTGGTACATAAATTTGATTAGGTATTTTTAATTGATGCATCGCAATACATAAATTGATGCATACTGAGTAAGGCTCCGCTTGTTTTACGAAAAATGACTTTCAAAAAACGTTTTCCTCATTTTTCGGTATTTGGTAACTTTACAAAAACGTAGTCAGCATAAAAGTTTTTCCGAATCAACGAAAAATTAAGCCTTTTTTTTCCCTGAAAATGACTTACGGATTTATTTTCCGTAAGTTATTTTCCAAATGTTCGAGCACCCATCCGCCCTCTTCCACAATTACACATATTTACATGCATGCATAATATTTCACTCAATAATTAGAAATATAAACAAAGTTTGTGCACACTATTTATAAAGTATAATTTTAATAAATACTCACTACGTCTTAAAATTAGTGTCAACTATATTATTTAGGGACTTTCCAAACATTGTCTATTTTCTTTTTTAAAACGTTTTTATATCAACTATGAAATTTTTTATTTGTATTTGTGAGATTGAAAAAGATTGACCTTATTAATTTGTTATCACTAATAATAAATTGAGAGTTACTAAAGGAAAATTACTTAAACTTAACATTATCTTATACTCCCTCTGTCTCACTCAAAAAGTCCTCATTTGAAAAGTCTAATTATTAATGAATATATTAATGTCATTAAAGTTAGTCATAATTACAAAAATAATTAAGCACAAAAAATGTGGTTACAACACAAGTGGAGGGTAAATACGAAATTTTATAGAAATTGTAAACATATTTTTTTAAAGTGAGCTCTTAGAGTGAAATATCTCAAAATAGTATAATGGACTCTTTGCCTGGAACGGATGGAGTATTCAATATGAGCATTAATATTATAATATATTTTTGTATTTATTCATATATTGTTTTTAGTAACATTTTTCGTGTGTTTGCCAAACACCCAAAAATATTTTTTGACATATTTTTAAAAGGCCGAAATGCACCATTGGTCCCTGTACTTTGGGTTTGTCCACCGTTAGTCCCTGAACTTCAAAACGTCTCACCATTGACCAAAGTTTGCGTTTTTTTGTCCACCGTTGGTCCCTTGCTCAAACGCCGTTAACTGTTTCACCGTTAAATAGACATGTGCGATACGTGTGACCAAAATGAAGGACCAAACTGTCTTTTCTCGCAAACTATTCTCACCATGTCTGACAAAACCCAGTAATTCCCAGACGTCATTTTATCACTCCACATCTCTATCTCCCTGAGACGCCATTTACAGATCCGGCTGATCCCTCTCTCTCCTTCGTTCAATCAAAGCTCCAAAGAACCTGGCCCCTTCATCTTTCCTCCGTCTGCTCATCGCGTCGCCCGGCCAACTCTCTTCAAACCGAGCAATGTTGCCCCCAGTAATCCTCCTCCACCAAACCCAGCCGGCGTCATCTTCAACTATGAATCAACACCTTCCAGCCGCGCTCTCCAAACCCAGCCGCCAAACCCCGGTGAAGCCCCTTCATCTTCTCCAGCAATGACCTAGAAAAGACCCATGCGAGAAAAGACAGACTGTAACAGTGTCTTTTTTGAATTCACTATCTTCATTTCCGCAATTAGTCTTCGTCGCTTGGTTTCCCTCAATGATCGGTCTTTTTTGGGACTGAACTGAATTCGAGCTGGAATTAGGATCAATTTGGTCGGCAGTTGAGCCGGACACATTTCCATCTAATTGCTGCTTGTGTTTGTGCTTGTGATTGGACGGACATTTGGATTTATAAGTTGCAGGACATGGCGATGAGTCTGCCTCACCCAATTGGAGTTTTATCAAGTGCTGCAATCACTGCAGATTCAGGAAGCACCGTGTTCGGAGATTCCTGCGTCGTCGGTGAGTGCGTCGGCTTGGAAGTTGCTTGTATCCGTGTGGCGGTGAAGAGGCAGGGGGCGAGATCGATAAAGTATCTCCGTCTCCGCCGATGAGTCCAGTCACATGTGGAATGAGGGCGGATCTGTCGGTGGCCTGCTAGGCGTTCGCGATGAAAATGGCGGCACCGACGAGGAGGAGGTGATGAGGGAGTACTGGAGAGGGGGTGGGCAGGATAAAGATAAGGGGGTTCTGGTATACGTCATGATGCCGTTGGATAGTGTAACGATGGGGAACGGAGAAAACAGAAGGAAGGCAATGAACGCGAGTATGCAGGCGTTAAAGAGCGCCGGAGTTGAAGGGGTGATGATGGACGTGTGGTGGGGGTTGGTGGAGAGAGAAACCCGGGAGATATACTGAAATTGGAGAAAAAGACGTTTGGTCCTTCATTTTGGTCACACGTATCGCACATGTCCATTTAACGATGAAACAGTTAACGGCGTTTGAGCAAGGGACCAACGGTGGACAAAAAACGCAAACTTTGGTGAATGGTGAGACGTTTTGAAGTTCAGGGACTAACGATGGACAAACCCAAAGTACAGGGACCAATGGTGCATTTCGCCCTTTTTAAAAAATTTACCAAACACCTGTAAATGAAATTTTTTCATGTTCCAAAAATCATTTTCCAGAAATCATTTTCTGTGAAACAAACGGAGCTTAAGTGATCGGTATGGCGCAATAGGTTCGTTAAGGGTATTGTAGTCTTTTCGCTCCCAAAAGTGACTTTTCTAGTTAAAAAAAACATTGGGCACTGTAGCGGTTGAAAACTTATAAGAGTGGACCGGCCTGAATTTACTCCTATTTTTTTACGGGTTAGACCCAATTTTTTTCCAGAATTTAACTAGACCTTAAACGGGACAAACTTTTATGGGCTCCAATCAATTCTCTTTGATGAAAAGCGGGCTGGTTCCTTTTGGATACTTTTCAATCGCAATAAACCCTAATATTTTTCGTAAGCGAAAAAAGACATTTTTATGGAAAAAAGGACGACTATACCCTTTGACAAAATTTTAGGTGAGACAGTCTTACAGATATTTTTTCTGTAAGACTAATCCTCTTTACCTTATCCATCGTGTGTTGGTGGATTGAGCTGCGAGTGGGTGGAACTTCGTATTACGAATTAAGATCCGTAATATCGTCTTTCAGAAAACCAACTCATCATACTCATAATGAACCAAACACACGCGCACAAAGTATCATTTCATGCATCGCCAAGACAAAAATCGTGCATAAGCAATGGATGATTTTGATGCACAAAAGTATGCATCATGATGCAAGATTTTGAATGGTGATGCATGATTTTGAATCTTGATTCATAATTCTAAATTGCTTCCATTTCATAGCGATGCATTGCAATTGAAATTCGATATATTGTGATTCAGTATTGAATTGTGATGCATGATTTAAATTGTGTAACTGTCATTTTCAATATTTCGTAGTGATGCATCGTAATTTCAAATTGATGCATCGCGATTAAAAAATGATGTAAATTCTTATTTGACATTTCATCGAATAGTTTATATGCATATACAAATGGTGAGTATCGAATGTGCAAATGATAAGTATTGAGTAACATAACAAATCTATAAAATGCATTGCGATTGAATATACAAAACAATCACAGTTCGTTTCAAAACAATCACAGATCCTTTGATAGGTCTGAAAAATAGTATCATTTTTCTAACAATTGTGATTTTCGAGTAATTTAGATACAATAAGAAAGAAACCAGTTTGATGGCGGGAGGACATTATTGGAACAATTTTATGAAAGTGTCTTTTAGCGATTAAAAATAATATATGGAGTACTAAACAGGTTGATAACTTACTAAAGCGGACCGACCAATTTGTTTTGTTAGTTTGATCGATAAGATAATTAGTGTGATTCAACTTATGATCCAGTCTGACTGTGGAAGCTTCATGTTCCTTGTAAGATTCAATGCTTCTTATGGCAAGCTTTACTTTCCAATAGCAACTAATTTACGTAAAATGATTCAGTCACTTGATTCTATGTGCATGCTCTGTTTGCTGGATATTAAGACGAATAGACGATGGATCATCTATTTTTAACTGCTCTAAGATTCTTCCATTTTGGTCTGCTCCTTTGAATATTGATATTTCGTTCCTCCAAGGTAATGTGGTGGGAGGTTTGTTCCGAATTTGGCTAATGGCATGGCTTTTAAAAGTAGGGAGTAAACGAAGTTTGTTGTCTTCTTTTGTCAGTTGCCATTGGGTTTTGGTGTATTTAGGTTTGTCAGAATGATGTGGTGTTTCATAATGCTCCTTGGTGTCTGCAAAAGGTTCATCAACTATTCAATGAGCTCATAACCTTTTAAATAATGGTAAATGCCATAGGCCTTGTGTTGGAACAAATGGCTCGATTACCCTGGCAACAGGTCAAGTCCTCCAAGGACTTTTGGGCTTTTGGTAGGAAGGCGATTGCGTCTTAGTTAGACAAGGCAACCGCGTTGTAAAGCAGTCGCATTCTAAGGACAAGGCGATCACGTTCCCTTAGAAGAAATCCAGACAATGTTTTTGTCGTTTAAGCGGTCGCGTTTAGGAGCAAAGGCGACCACATCAGTTGACAAGGCGGTCGCGTTACGTTGTCAAAGGCGGTCGTATTCGTGCGGTAAGTCTGTTTTGTTTGTTTCTTATTTAGGTCGTTTTAAGGTTTGGTATTGTATCCTTATATATAGCTGTAACCCTAGAACATGTACAAGGTTGGAATAATAAAATTTTAAGAGTCTGTTGACCCAAATCTCTCTCTCCCTTCTCTGTGATTGATCTTGATATACTCTGTTAATAGTTTGCAAAGTCTTCCGCTGTGCACAACACCTTGCACACCATTTCGTTTATTTCAATCCAGTCTAGTCTGGCTAGTCGTATGAACCAGTCTCAAGAAGATCAGTTTACTCTACAATCATGTGGTTGTAATAATGTGAGATGTCGTGCGGTTGTTCTTCTTAGATGTGCAACGACGTGGATACATGTTATTAAACTATTAGAAATAGGGGTAGTTGTTTTTATCAAGTTGGTGGGTGGATATTTTCATCATTGGCGGATTCTCAGTTAGCAGGGTGAAAGACTCTTTGTAACTAGGATTCAGAAAAACTCAAACCTGAATCACGAATGAAGCTACTGATAAAGCTTCATCAACTTACTCGTCAACCAAAAATGTAGCTGAATAAAAATAACATAAAAGTAAGTAAAGCAAACTAAAAACACCAAATTGTTATGCTTGTAGACGGTGCCTTATGGAAAAACTTCTATTAATTAAAATATTGTAACAAGTAATATACTCCCTCCGTTGTCAAATTATTGGCATCTTTGACCCGACACACCGTTTAAGAAAAAATAATATATTGTATTATAAATATTGGTGAAATGTAAGGTTTTCTTTAATGTCTTTGAGCATATGACCATAATTAAAGTAGGTAAAGTGATAAAAATATTTACTTAAAATGAAAAGTTTATAAAAAAGAACAATTAGTTTAGAAATGACAAAAAAGGAAATAAAGCGATAATTTGAAAACTGAGGGAGTATATTTTTTAATTTGAACTTAGAACTTGGAAAAAGGGTCTTGGCTAGTTGGCTATGAGTATGAGTTTGGGGGGTTCTTTTGCCATAAATATAATGACCTTCCTACTTGACACTTGAGCAATGATTCTAGTTGTGTTTCTTAGGATGGGAGGATTCATGGTTAGTTTTTAAATTTTAGATTTTCTTTTTGTAATGATTGAAAAAAAACCAAAGTAGGAATAGTATAGAGAGAGGAATTGGAATACCAAAAATCAAAACCTGAAAACCTTGCTTGGCGAATAGACCCTTAATGGTTTAGGAATTTTCACTCAGATGACAAGGGTCGGCGCAGAGTGAGTTAGCTGTAACAGAAGTAAGATGGAGCCAAAATGGAGGAGAAGAACAACTTATCTCAACTCAGCTTTGTTCATCTTTGACTTTGAGGCGTTATTACAGTATAGTAGACAGTAGACACCAACAAGAGAAGGGTTCAAAAGTATAAGACAAGACAACAACATAACTTGCTAGACAAAGATAACAATCAGACTCTCCTACCGTGAACATTCTTCTCTGTAGACTGTAGGCCTCCACAGCTTCAAGCCTTCAACTACAATGAGTTCAGCAAAAGTCCGGCCTTGCCTTCTTTCGAATCGATATACAACCTTTCTGATGATCTCTAAAGATTCTCATCTCCGAACAATCCCTCAAATCCTCGAGACTGATATATTGTTGCCTCACCATCCTAGAAAAATCACCCACTGTATCATGAACCCAAATATAAGGGTGGCATGCTTCATCATAGTAATACAAGAAATTCCTCATCCCGCTATCACCACCACTATCGCCTCTCCCCCCGGGCATGTAAGACTTGTAAATGCTCTTACATTTCAGTCTCTTTGATGAGCCTGGCTTGAGGGTGTGAGATTTTTTCAAGATCGATCCCACTCTAACCTGAAGCTCCACCGGCTTGTCACTAAGGTTCCAAATCCTTGTGCCAAACCCCGACACTTGAGTATGATCTTGACACCCATTGAAGCATCTCACAAGTGATATAAGGCTAAACCCGCGCATTCCTTCTCCCACAGAATCTAAATGTCTCTGGTTGTCACACCACAAGAGATATCTAGGCATCAATGCTTAGCCCTTTGGGCAAGGAAATGGGTGGGGTCCCAAACACCACTAAATTCCATAAAGAGAGACGGTGGGAAAGCCAAAAGATGGCACATAACGAGACTTTACCAAAAGCACTTGCACAAAAGCATATTCAAAGCTTCATGATGAGGCCTTATATGATGTTGCTTCAACTTTCATCATTGAGCTCCATGCTTTTCTTTTTTTCCAGTATACTTTTCTTTCAAGTCTCAAACAAACATCAACCATTCTGATACATACCAACAAGAATACTTTTTAAGTGCCTGACATAATTACCCACCATCACTTGGGACAGTCGAAAATAGCTAGCAGTGTTAGTTGATCAATCATAAACAGGAAGTTCATTCGACCTTTCGACCGAGTGGGTGATCAGAGAGCAGTGGCTGCTGGCAGTAATGCTGGGTGGTGGATGGTGATTCTATGAGCAACCCAGCAACTACCCCTTAACATGAATAATAGTTTTTGCAAGAGACCGTAATTTTACCAGAAAAGAAGTGCTTTTCATTGAACATCCCAAGTCAAAAGAACCTCATTAGTTTTATATCAACTAATGGTCGAGAGAAACACAGTGGAAGTATATACATGCAAAATAGCGTCAACTGTAAAATACTGTAAAATACAAGTCCCCTACTCACAATTACTACAATTGATTAATGATGTGACTGTACATTGGAATCAGTATACACTCGAGACAGATTCCTGGTATCGGAGGGAAACATGTCTTTCCAAGAAGGGTAGATCAGGAATTTACAAGGAACTTGTTTCAGTTTTCATGATTGTCTTGAGAGGGATCTATCTTTATTAATAATGGCTGATGGAGATCCTCCGGAGCATTACCCGTGGTAGGTGATTCCAGTGAGGCACCAATGTCATTTATATCCTCATTTTCGGCCAAGGCGTTTTCCAGAGCAGACTTTGCAACTTTGGTAACACAAGCCATTAGAGCCACTGCAAACAGTTTCGTTGATAAAAAGTACAGTGAGCTTCAAGATAGTGAGCAAAAAAGATTATGAAAAGAAAATTTAAAGTTGAACTTGCATACATGCGAAACAACACAGCATTGAAGTATAAAGGTCTACAATCAACTCTACTGATATTTTCTAATATGACTATGCTTACAAAGTTCAGGATATGTCTAGGAACATTTAGCAATCATGTCTAATAAGCTCTATTACTTTCCTTGCAAAATGGCTTCCGGATTTTGTTTTCCACTTTCTCCAGGGCTTGATAGTTTTTGGAAAATGAGGTCAAAGCAAAATGTTCTAGGAGCATCTGGCAAGGACTATCCTCCATGTTTTTCAAGAAAGTGAAACGTGAAACCTCTTTTCTTTTCCTTTTTTACGACAATTCTCTCTGTTTCTTACACCAAAGACGACCGAGAAATACTTTTTGGCACATGTTCAGTAAGGTAACCAAACATACTATAGAACGTTTTAACAAGAAAATCATATTCGTAAGGCATGTTTAGTGCAACAGATGGAGCCTTACATGGGAGTTGAGTAAATTCAAGGACCTAGACAATAGTTGGAATACTGTTGATACAATAACAATTGGTAAGAGAAAACATGTCCACCATGGAAGTTCAAGACTAAGAGCTGCTTACCTACTACACTTGAGAAGCAGCTAAATATCTTACCGAATGAAAAAAAAAATCCAATCTTTCTCACAAAAATAAAAAAATCCAATCTCTCTCATCAGAAAAAAAAAACGAGTTCTGTCATGGATCAACCCACACCAGAGAGTGATTTCAGATTTGCACACTGATCTCAGTTTCCCTGCTACTTATGTTCTAGTATAGATTCTAGTTAAGTCTGCCAGCCCACAAACTTGTAAAAATTTATTTTTGTTTCAAGTAGTTGACTTGTGAATTCAAGAAGAAACTTAAAGTGCATATTTGTTGGTTTTCAATGAAATTAAGACGACAACTGATAAAGAAAATTACAAACCAAAATTCGCCACACTTTAGTTCTATCATCTATGTGAATCAAAATACATTAACATAATTTTGAGGCATTGACTTAAATACTTTTTATGGAAAAAAATAGAAAGTACATCAGCCAAGGGATAATCAACTATGTCCCTCCCAATTTTTGTGGAAAGATCAAGGTACCATCTCCCACATCCGACTCAAAGAGTCCAAGTTGGATAGTCGAACATTTCTACGGAATGCTAAGTTACTCTAAAGAGTATAAGATCCAACAGTCTCCAACTTGTTCATTTTATAAGAGGAATGCTAACCACCACCACGGCACACTTGTTAAGAGTCTGTGTATTGAAATACTGTGCATTGCACAATGTTTTAGTGCATGTTCACTATGCAAATCATTTCCAAAAAGTTAGATTAATAACAAGTGTGTTACAGGATACTTCAATATGTGGGATTTTTTTTTTATTTTGGGGGGGGGGGTGGAGGGGGCACTACAGGATCCTTTACATGTGAAGGGTTATAGTTAAAAAAAAACCCAGCATTTCTAAGCTTTTTTTTTTTTTTTGAGAAACGTACTCCGTTAATGGGCATCATATAAAGGAATGAGGCACCTCTAAATGGACGGATGTGAAACAAACATTGGTAGTTCATCCAAACAGAGGTACTCCAACACATTCCTGCGATAGACTTGGGCTATGCTGGATTTATTTAATGCGGTTTCAAAATAAGAAGTTCTGATCCCGTAATATTTTTATCAACACCTCAAAATGGAGCCATAAAGTAGACTGTACCATGGTGTTTGATGCAACTAGTATTGATCACAAGCAGCAAGTTTACTGTTTGTCACCCAATAGCAAATCAAGGAATATGGGTATGCTGATTCAAACTGGGGATATGTAAGAGGTGAAACTGACCAGATACTGCAAGGCCCAATACGATAAGTGCCTGCATCCACAACAAAGAAACAAACGTCAGATTAAGGCGCTCAAGAAATATAACTACCATGTTATCAATGGCTCCAGTTGCAAAGGAATTTTACACAGCACCACGCCTAGTTCCACATTAAAGCACGTACTCCCTCAATCACAAAAACAGTTCCATTTCCTTTTTCAGAGAGTTTCTTTTAGCCAATTTACTATAGTGCCCCTTTATATTTTTGACAGAAAATGAATTGGGTCCCATTGATTTGACACAACTTGAAGATAACTTGAGGGTATTAAAGGAGGCTCACATAGAATCGAATATTTTCTAAGAACTTCCGTAAAGCCAATAGGGGATTCTCTTTTTGGGAAGAAGGGTTAGTTATTAGCCTCAACCATCCAAGTAACTAATAACATCCGAACCAAGTGTGCAGTTCCAACCGTCTACTTAGAATATGAAAATAAGCAAAACCTTACACTAACTTCAGATTACCAACAGCAATGCCTACTCATCACAAATAAATGGAGTAACAAACAGATTATTGCCAGCAAAAAAATTAAACTTCAAATCTTCTGCATGATAGCTATCGTCATTGTCGCTCCAAAAATAAAGGCACAAACAAGCTAACCAGGCCAAGTAGATTAAACTTCTTCGTCTAAAATAGCACAACGTAAGGATACTAAAAGTACCCAACCCAGCTCACACAAAATCCAGTCACAACAAACGATGGGATTAAAATTGCACTGTGACAAATATAAAGCATTAAAAGATCTGATCATAACTTCACAAGATTAAGCAGTGAACTATAAACTGAAGTTTAACCGAAATAGCAATCCTTCTGTACAGTTAACTATAATCTTACATGTATAAAGTAATTTGTTGCTACTATATATCTAAAAATGAAAGAAAAGGAAAATGATAGTATCCATAGGTATTTTACATTTTGCACAAATGAAGTCTACACAATTATCTAAGGTAATCAGAAGCAACAAGGAAAAAAGGCATGCACTTTGCGAAGGTGAGATCAAAGAAGAAAATTAGAACGCATGGCTCTTACCCAACGGGTTTTCGAAAACTCGCTCCATCCATGAGTTACATCAGACAAATCTTTCAGAGTTGTCCCAACATATACCAGTGCAAGAGTCATTGGCTGAACCGGAACAATAATAAGTTAAATGTGATGATCACAACATAAGTTACATAATAG
This sequence comes from Codonopsis lanceolata, assembly GCA_013146195.2. Taxonomy (NCBI): domain Eukaryota; kingdom Viridiplantae; phylum Streptophyta; class Magnoliopsida; order Asterales; family Campanulaceae; genus Codonopsis; species Codonopsis lanceolata. The sequence continues at coordinate 47,010,461 of CM028384.1, read as the reverse complement.
TAAAAATCATCGGACCATTTAAATACACGGAACTCCAAAGTGAAAAACACTCGCATTCATACACATTTTCTGTGTATTTACACATCTGTACATAAATACAAATATGTACAGACATATAAACAAGGTCAACCAAGCAAAATTATTAAATGTTAACCTCTATAAAAAAACGTATAATAATTATCTTTTTTCTATAAGTACAACGTATAATAATAATCTGTGAAACACTCTTGTCAATTCAATGCCTCCAAGCAGTTATTAACATAAACGATTGAGGAAAAATGCCCAAAAGGTGATGGGAGGATTACCATCATTCCTAACCATGAAGACAGCATGTAGTGCCCAACTGGAACCGGAGTCACAGACAAGAGGTAATTCAACATATTAAACGGAAGCAAAGGAACGAGTCGAAGTAGCAAGACAATCTGTCAAAATAAGACCAGTTGAAGTTAGCCTTCCATCTTCATTAATAAAGCCTACAACTAGTACAAAAGGGGAGGGAGGAATGCTTGAAGCCCAGTCATGCTTTCTTTTCTTCTTTTTTTGATAGGTGAGTGTGACCACTTGTTGGTATGGGGATTGGAACCAATTAGCTTGCCGGTCATGCTTTCTTTAAACAGTCAAAACTGCCCTTAATTCTTTATAGTAATTCCACCTACTAATTACATTACAAGAGTCTCCAAAATGGAACTGCCCACTTTCTCCACTACTCTAAAAATTAACTTTTCAAAACCTAACAACTTTTAAGAAACCCAAAATATTATGAAATTTAGTAAATAATAATGAAATCGGTAATATTAACTTCAGCAGAAAATGAGGGAGCTGAACACATGATAAGAATTGATGCTATCATGACATAAAAGGGCGAATGTACTATTCTCCTCCTTGGTACATTTAAACATCCAAAGTATAACATCTCATGCAACCTATATAACTATAGATAGCCCGTTCTTGGACCCTCTTTTCGCATTCGCATGATTAACTTAGGATTCTTCATTTTTCACTTGCTCTCGCATGAATGAATAATATGGCATTATGCAAGTAGCATTTTAGTAGAGTTATAAGGTACATCTAGACTTAGATAGGCAGATTTAGAGGTTGGGTCAGTTGAATACTCACAAAATTTCACCCAAGAACCAAATGAAAAGATAAAGGCAAAAATGCAGATTTCTATACTTAGCAATGCATGTGCATGAAGAGAATAATGTTTTTTTAATAAAAAATATATATATTATATTAAAAGGAGGGGAAATACAATAGGACAGATTAGAATTCCATCAAAATAAAAGAGGAAACTACAAGGAAAAAGATCAAGTGGAAAAGAAGTGCAGTCCAATCATGCTAAATCATTGAAAAAGGGACCCCCAGGGAAAGCACCCCTAGCCTACGCCCAAAGAGAAGCCATAGAAACCACTCTATCCCACAAGAGCGAGCGACAACGAAAAAGACTGATCCTTGAAGATCCTGGAACTACGCTCTGTCCAAATCCACCGAGAACAACAAACATTCCACATTGCCACAACGAGGCCGCACCCCCATCTTTTCCAAAACCAAAAGAGGCTAAAGACTCGGGGCTCACCCAAGCCTCTCCACCCATGCCAAACAAACAACTCCAAGATAGGCTTATTAGGACATGTTGAAACTCATTTGGTATCGTTCGGAACACTTGGATACTCAAAAACTAAAGGTTGGAAGTTTCTAAGGGTAGATTGGTTTTTTTTATATAGGTAAGTGTGGCCCTTGTTGGTATGGGGATTGGAACCGCCATCTCTCCCTCCCTGGGGTCAAAAAATAATAAATAGAAATGTAACTTCTGGGATAGTTCCATACTTCATCAGACTCATTAGGAAGATAATGAACACTTACATCCTTGATCCATACACTAGGAATCCAAGCGCAAAACGTTACATGATGAAAAAGGACCAAACTGCAAAGAGAAGTTCATGTCTCAAAATACAGCAAACCAGCTCCGATTTGTGGCAGCAGGCCACATATTCACCGATCCGGACTTTTTCTGAATTTAATGTACTTTGGCCTATATTGTCCAGATTTGAGCTTATAAAGCACCAAGGAATAAACAAAGGCTCTAACAAGTGATTTAGCTTCGATTAGTGAGCTCACACACTTTGATGCCATGTTAGGACACACTCCTCACATGAGCATGCTTAGAATAGGTGTTTAATGTATATGACATGCTCTTTTATTGTTAACTTTGATCGAATTTTGACTTTACTTGACCTACCTTGGCCTAGGATAACCTATCATGACCACCCCTCAATTTGTCTCCTCGAGCATGCTAAGGGTCATATTATTGTGGCTATGACGCCTTCCAGTTAGGTAGCGGCTCAATGATTTTCAAGAAATTTCTCCTATTCTTCTACTCTCTCTACAGCAGATTGTTTAAATATAACATTTAGGCATGTACACCTAACCGACCTTGGAGGATTCTTAAGAGATACAGATTCTTAAGGACTGTGATTCATGATAACTTCAGAACAATCTGACTTTTGGATCCAGTCTTAACTAAATATAGTGAAAATTCATGTGCATACTCGATTTTTTTTTGATAGGTAAGTGTGGCCCCTTGGTATGGAGATTGGAACCTGTCAAAGTATTTGCCTTAGTGCCCTTGCCATCTCTCCCACCCTTTCGGGTCAAAATTTGCTACTAGATATTGAGCAGCTTTTTCATCTTTTCCCTCTTTGGCATTAGAAAGTTTTGGCGTTTGTCATTCGACATTGTTGATTTTCCTTCATATTATGAGAACAAATTTCACCATTCTGGTTTGAGTAGTTCGTTTGTTCTGTAAAGCAAGGATGCTCATATCCAGATCGTCCATGCACCTTCTTTGATTTGTAAAGTAACAGCGTGTGCACATGAAAAAGACTGTATTCTGAACATCAAAAAGAAAACGGATACTAACCTTAAATCCAGATCTCTCAATAGCAATTGCAACTGCTCGGAACTGTGGATAATCCTTTAATTTGGAAATTACAAATGATCTTCCAATCTGGAGAAATTAAAAAATGAGAAGCATCATTAAACAGCAGACAAAACAATCCAACTCTAAGAGAAATTTGGGGGCACAAAGGAGAAAAGGTAAATATGTACATTGAAAAAGATTACTATGCGAAGGGCATTTATATCCAGAAATGGACCAGGTAGAATTTAGTAATTCAACTGACTTACTGTTCTACCAAGAAGGAATGCAGCAGTTGCACCAACAGTAGACCCAATAGAATCAGCAACAAAACCCATGGGCAAGCCAAAAAGGTAACCCCCTCCCAGCTGGAAAAGAGACACCAGGTACCACATAAGCTTCAGTTAAGTTAGTAGGACAAGTGTGAAAAAGAAAATGTCATCCATTGCACATTTCCACACAGCCCTCATAAAAACTTGCATATTAGAGATACAAATAGCACAGCATAGAATCAAATGAAAACAATAATAATGAGATATCTATGCTCAATCACTGTAACTCGGGCTAGAAAGTAGTATTCTTCCAATTCTGCTCAAAGAGTCCACAATTGAAAGAAACCTTTTAAGTATTAAAACTAATTCCTATTCATTCCCTCGCTCTTATTTGTAGTATAACACAAACTCAATTTTTTTAGATTTAGTTTTTGAAACAAGACTCTTTAGGTGGAACATGTCAAAATAGTAATAGGATTCTTCAAGCGTACAGGGGAGTACTAACAGCTGAAAACTGAAAGGCGACCTTCGTTGCAGGAATTCTTCATCACTAACAAGTTTGAACCTTTTTAAGGAAGTACTGGATGCACCTCTATTGCTTAATGTGAAACACACCAACGGTGAAGTTAAACTTGCAATAGGTCATTACTGGATTATATGTATTCCAATCTTGGTCATTATCAGTGATTCAAAAATCTATGTGGAAATTATACGTCAAGGGATATAAGGTAAGGCTTATGTTAAGAAGGTGTCTGTGTAATTTTAGCTATATACTCTAGTAATACTAGGGGCTCTAGATATCATGTATCCCAAAGAAATATTGGAGGCATATCTTCCTCTCTTAGTCTACAGCCATGAGATAACAAACGAGGTCAAGAATAAGGAAATAATAAGAAAAAATGAGGTCCTACCTCAAGTTCCTACGCCTGACTTGCCGGTTGTAAATCAACTTATCCTAGCAACAAGTTCCTTAATTTATCATTTTACAAGCAGCCTGTATCAATATTGGTTAATGTTGTATTCGTACTTATTCGTACTTAAGGATGAATTAGTTACGATTAATAACTATAAGAAATATTACTTATCAAAAAAAAAAACTATAAGAAATATTTATGCATAACTATATGAGGATATTTAACTTATGTTATCTAATTATGGTGTTACGCATACCACTGTCACCCTACCAAGTATGGTCCGAATATAATTGAGAGTTGTGTGAAGGGAGACAGCATGGCTGGTCCCTCACAAAAATAGCAATCCTTCCTCTTCATCTTTTTTTTTTTGAGTGTGACTTCTTGTTGATATGGGGATTGGAACCAAGGACCTCAAGGTGTTTTGCTTGAGTGCCCTTGTCATCTCTCCCACCCCTTGGGGTCATTATCTTTCTTGCCTCTCTTTGCGCACTTATTAAGCAGGTCTCTGAGCCTTGTCCTACATAAATACTTGTAGAACTTTATATGGATATCTTTCATGTAGCTGATGAGCTTCTCATTATTAATACTTCTAGACTTGCAGGTTTTTAGCGCCTAGTAATTTTCGTATCATTTTTACCGTTGTCGCCATCGCTTCTACTCCCATAGTCCCAACATGAGTGTTCTTTTTCAAATTAGAAATTAAGGAAGTTGACATTTAAGCAATTTTAGTAGCATTATACATGAAAACCCTTGGTGGCCACATGATCCTATTGCAAGGCTACATTGGGACATGACAGATGGCCAAAGGACTTCACTAAATTAATTATGGCAGACACTCATTTTGGGACAATAATTTTTCAAAAAAGGGGACACTCATTTTAGGACGGATGGAGTAACAGTTTAAGGAACTTTGGCTACGTCTAACAAGTGGATTTACTGCACTTAAGAGAAAGGAGCTGATAGAAATATAGAGAAAGGTGGAAGGAGGGAGCAAGAATATTTCAGGCGTGCACAGTTTTATATATCTTGAATAACAAGGACATAGCAAGTTTAGAAGCAGTGAGCAATGTAACATACTAACACGTGATAAAAGTAAATAGACAAAAGCAACATTTAAATGATAATAATATCCAATAAAAAAGTAGGGTTCATGGTATCTGGAGATTGGCAAAATCTGTAAATGCTTACAGTAAGTACTGATGCTGGAACTGCCAAAACAGTGAGAGGAATGTATGCTATGGCCCTGCAGGTTTTCCAGATCTAAGTCCATTAATGACACAGAAATTTGAAGCAGTAGCATAACTCAAACAATCAGGTTGATGCCTGGGCTAAATACAGGCTTGTGAATAGCACTAATATGATACCTCAGGATTTATTTTTTTGATGCCTCAGGCTTATGGAACCAAAAATCTATTTTTAAAAAAAAGAAAATTATAGTCAAGCCTTGTGGACAAAGAAAGGCAAAAATTGCTAAGCAGGAGCAAGACGGGATGATCATCACATGAATTTTTAGGATTTTACAGATTTAGTGGTGACATGCATAGAGGGTTGTCTTGTATTATTGTTTCTGGATGAATTACTACCGAGTGTCCCTTTTTTGAAAAATATCTGTCCTAAAATGAGTGTCATTTTCCTAAGAAGTTATTAAAGGTGTGTTTGGCTTTGAAATTTAGTAACTTTGTTTTGAGGTCCTGGCTTTTTTTTAAATCAATATTGAAGAAAAAGTAAGAGAGAGAGAGGAATTCCAAAACTACAAAACCAAGTCACTAAATTGCGAAGGAGAATGGAACCTACATTCACCTTTCCAATCTATATAGTCCCGGAGTGCACTTGCAATACTCTAGTGTGAACACTAAGGGCATTCATGTATTTGTACTTCTAAAATACCTAAAAGTCAACGTCCTAGTTTTTTGTAAAAAAACCAAAAAAAGACGCTTAATTTGGGACGGAGGGAGTATCATATATGTATTGAGCAAATTTACTATTATTATCTTTTAATTACTGGATCTTACAATCTTTTGTTAGAAACAAGTCCAGAAGTGGAAAACTATTGGTTTTTCTCTTTAACTTTCCTTTTTTTCTCAATAACATCCAACACCAGGATAATTACCCCCAATACACGTTTAGACAAAGAATTAACGCTAATCCTTTCATCATGCCAAAACCATCGACATGTAACAAGAAGTTACATCTACAACACTTTCGATGACGGAATAACCCAGACAAAAAATCAACCCAAAAAAAAAAGACAATTACCCCCTCCTTCCCATAAAAGCAGTCCCTTTTGGAGCATTTTTTTAACATGAAGATTTGATATGGATTTGCTTATGTTTTCAAAACCATAAAACTGACACTTTCAATGTGGTTTATATTTACATAGGTTGGGATTTTATTATCTAAAGAAATATATTACAAATATCAATCTCGATTGAAAAACCATCAAATGGGATTCGCAAAGTCAAAATGTAGCTCTTCACACTGATCAAGGAGTACCGCAACAAATGATAAGAAAATTAAGCAACTGAAACTAGAGTAAGTAATCAAATACTAAGTAACAAAAGGTGTAAAGATAGAGCATCAGTGTACATACAGAACCAGAGGACCCCAGGGCCCAAGATCTTGCTCCACCCATATCAAGAAGTTCTTTAATATCTGCGAAAATTCAAAAAAAGAATTTTAAAAAACTAACCCAGAAATTACTAGCATTGCTAGAGACAATTAACCAGGTTCCAGAATCAAAATTATAAACTCAGCAAATATGATAGTAATTAAAACACAATAAAGGATGAGGGGAGGGACAAAGGTGTCATAGATTGGACCTTTTCGATGGGGAGAGTGAGGCAAGCGGTGGTAATGACGGCGATGAGGAGGAGGAGAAGGCTAATTCTGAGCGCAGAAACCCAATTGCACGCCATTGATGTGGCCAATCAAGATGTCTGCTTGCTTATACAGTCCCCTCCTCCTCTCGTCGGTTCGCCTTGATTGATGCGGGGTTTGCTTCAATAACAAGCTAGGGTTTGGGTCAATTTCTCTGGCCGGAACAGAAAAATAGCTGGACTGATGCACCGGAGACACGCAGACACGCACGGCAACATACACTCTGCGCCGCGCGTATTATCCCCTGTTTTTTGCGTGTCTTTTAATCCCAGCAATATAATTAGGAGTGCTACGGTTTCCTATTTTATTCTCTTAACTTCCAAAATGAATATTTTTCATTTAGAGATTTTTCAAATAAATATTTTATTGACATCATTAAATAATAATTTAAAAATAGTTTTAAAAAAAACTTAATTGTTATTAATTGATTTTTCAACCCATTTTTTTAATACGTGTAAAATCAATAAAGGATGTTTATTTTAAAGTGACGAGAGAGTAATTTTCGACAATCAAAGAAATACACAATGACAAAACAAACTCAAAATAATAACAATCAAGAAAATACGATAAAAGAAAAATAAACTCAAAATAATAACAATAAACGTCATTTTTATAGAGGCCGTGTATTTCTTTGATAGTCAAATTATATTACTAAGATGGAGAGACGTTTAAAAATATTTAAGGATACATTAATGTCTAAACACTTGATAGAGTGGTGTTTATTGTTTCGTTAAGAGATGTTTTCCATTTAAGAGATGCAACACATGATTGGAGAGCTTTATTATTTTGACGTTTCTTTTACTACTATTGTATTTACTTTTTTAGTGAAGTATTTATTCATCTCTAAACACTATATTCTCCTTTTATTAAAAAAAGGACAAAATTAGGGTGGCATATTGGACTTTAAACCCAGTGTGAGTGCCCCATTTTTAACCGATCTCTCGCTACTGAAAAGCGGGTGGTTTCAAAACCTTTCAAGCGCATGGAATACGTCCGGCCTCAATTGTGAACTCAAAATATGTATAACAGATCGTCATCTTTATTTTAAGGATAAATAAAGAAAAACAAAAAATAATCAGATTTGCAAAAGGGTTCGGATGCTAAGTTACAAGTTGAGAAGGGGTTAGGCACCTAACTAGCCCTTTCGGTCTCAAAATAGGTTTTTCGGCTAAATATGTTTTTTTATAAAATTAACAATTTAAATAAAGCATTTATATATATATATATATATATATATATATATATATATATATATATATATATATATATATATATAATGAAATAAATACAAACTTATAACAGCCTCATTTTAAAGTTGCAAATACACTTTATAAAAATTTCGTCATAATAACGACTTATTTTAGTGCTATTTGTTATAGAATTTTCGGTAGCATAACTGCTTATTTCGTGATATGTTACTATTTTAAATAACAATTTTTTAGGTAAAAAGTAAATAAATTTTAAAGTACCTACCTCTTTGATACGTGTGGGGAAACAAAGGTGAACTTTACATGGGTAACAAGGTTCGGGTTTATTAATTACATGGAGAGGGGGAAACATGAAATTGTGTAAAGAGGGTGCACAAGCAAGATAGCAGCCATGTTGGGTTCCAAAAGAGACAAGGGAGTTGCATGGGAGGTATTTATTATGCAAAGGGGACCAAATGGGGCTGAATGAGGGACACCATGGGTTGAATGGCATGTACAAGGGTTTGGAGGCCTTCAAGAAAGGCAAGAAAGGTGGCAAGGCACATGGAGGACACGGCTACATCAACATGAGCAGCCAAGCCGTGGAAGGCAGCCCATACAACATGCTGGACACGGTTTCTACAATTCCTAAAGGGTGAAGGAATCACTTAGTGTAGGCTTTTTATGAAATCTCGTTTTTTTTGTATTTTAATGGGTTTTTAGTTTTAGTTTTATTTATTTATTTAGCTTTATTTCCTTCCTAATTAGTTAGGGATTCAATAATTAGGATAGAAGTTAATTGTTTCCTTATTAGAGTTGGTTTCTTTTGATAATTTAGGGAGTTTAGTTTAGTTAGGAAAGTAATTTCTTTTCTTCCAAGTTTTAAGAGTTTCTTTCCTTTTAAACTTAGGAGTATTTTTGTAAGCCTTTTTAAAGGCATTCTTTTGGAATAAGACGGCATATTTTTGTGGTGTGAAAACTGATCAAGAGAACGGTTGTTCTCCTTCCCGATTCTTCAAACAAAGTGAGTGAAGCTTTGTTGTCGAGTCAAACGGCATTCTTTACGACAAGCGAGTGAAACTTGTCCGGTGAGGCCGATCTATCCCTCCTCTATTTACGCTTTTTATTTCTTTTAAATGGCGCCTTTTCGTCTTTGATAACAGTCCGTTTAGGGCAAAAGCTCGAGGAATTTTTTTTAAGGCAGTTTGGACGAGAATCTGGTACGGGTTTGGACAGATCTTGGTGCGTGATTTTGTTGGGTTTGGGAGGTTGTTTGGGCAGCCTAACACCTGCTGTGATTTAGGCGGGGAGTAAGAGTAGTTGTTAGGTAGTTGGTTGCTAATTGGTGAGATAAATTGTTAGGGAGAAGTTCTTTTTATACAAACTGTTCAGGGCTGAAGTTAGTTCATAATTTGGAGCAGATTTGCACTTGTAATCTGTCCAAATTAAGCTGGAGTTCGGGTAATAATTTTCTAAGGAAACGTTATAAGTTTGAGCAAGGTTGTGGGAGGGTTTGTGACGGGTTGAAGGGCTGTTTGGGTGGAGTTTTGTTCAGCCTAGGGACTGTCCAAATTGCTATAACATAATTGGAGGTGTTCAGATTTTGACGTCGTATCACTCTTGAAGCGTGGGGGTTTTATGTCGTACCAAATTTCCTTCTAGTATGCTTTAGGGTGCGCTCGCTCTGTCCTTCAGGGAGAGGGAGTTTTTTTGCTTTGCTTTTGCGGGGTTTTGGGTAGTGCAACTGCTCCTTTTGTTGTTTTTCGCCTTGGATCCTGGCGGCACAACCGTTTGCTTTTGCTTGCTTTGCGTCTTTGCTTGCATCTGAAATCGGGCAGAGCAACTGTTTGCTTCGACTGGATTTGACGTTTGGATTCGGGTAGGGCAACTGCTCTTTTTGATTCTTTTGAATCGGTAAAATAGGACGGAAACCTAGTTGGGTAGCTAGGGTTCACTTTGGCCGGGGTTTAAGTGTTTAGGGGGGAGATTCGACAGCTTGGCAGAGCTTTGGGGTTAGAAGAGAAATAACATCTGCGTTCTCTCGGGAGAGTTTTCATAAACTGTGAAGTGTAACTATGTTTTTTCACTGTCCGGGGACCTTTATTTATAGGCCGAAATCCGACTTCCTTCGTAGTTAAGAATCATCAAATGTGCTTCAACAGCTTGTACTGCGTGTTTAAGGAGTTGCATCAAAAGTCAACTGCACCAGTGAGTGGGTGGTTGTGGGCGTGGCCTAGGGCTTCTGTGGGCGCCGTGCCTTAGAGGAGTGTAGGTTGCGCACTACCTTTTTTCTTTTCAATATTTGGCACTTTGGCCCCTGTAAGTTCACTGTTTATGCATTTTTCTTTTCTTTTTGCATTTAAACCTTGTAACTTGACATTCGTTAGTCCTTTTAACATGTCTTGATATTTTATGACATATCATATAATAGGGGTATGAAATTGAGGTATCTACACCCAATTTCACACGTTTTGTATTATATTCATATTTGAAAAAAGAGGCTTAATGCATTATATAAATGAATCTCATTGCTGAAAAATTAAACTTCACATGTACAATACAATTTCTCTTAAATTATACTCCTACGAATTAATTTATATTTAAATCCAAATTACATTATTGCTCCAAATTACATTATTCTACATTCTAGGATCCAACAGTTTTTTTTTTTTTTGCCCTAAAAATCAAATTAGTGACAATTGGTGCATTTGAAAAATAATTATAAAAAATTATTGATAATACATTTCAATAATGCGTAGCACATGCCATAGACCACACTCTATGTATATTACTCGACCTCAAAATATACCTTCTCCACATGTTCACCAACACATACTTTTGATTTAATTTAATTTATTTTCTTTTTTTCTTTTTTGGGTGTAAAGAACAAGAGTAATAAAAGAAGACAAAAGTAACACCAAAGTGTTATAAAGTAACCACAAATTAGAACAAAGAGTGTATGAGAGAAAGAGAGAGAGAGAGAGAGAGATTTATTCAGAGTGAAGGATTCCGGGGTGAAAGATAACTTCAGGCTGCTCGGTATTTATAGCCGAGCAGCACACATACAATTGCCAAACAATTCAATGTTTGGCACACAAGTCTTCTGTCTATTCAATAGCTTGCAATATCCTACAAAAACCTACTATCCTACAATAGCCTATTGTTCACAAATTGTAATGCCCCAAACTCGGGTCCCACTACATGGGCCCACATCTGGCCACGTCACTACAAATTCAAACTTAGAATAAATACTAAATTAATACGATATCCAACTAATATTACAGAAGTCTACAATTTAAATACAATCATCCAAAATAAATTTCGAAAACAAAGTCTACTAAAATTTCTCCGTCTTCATTAAATTCCAACACATATAATTATGACCTAAAAATCTTGATTTCTTCACCGGTATCCTCTACCTCAAGCTTAGTCTTTAATTTCGACCTGGAAGAAAGAGGGTTGTGAAGGGTGAGCGAACAAAGCTCAGTAAGATCATACGTCGCCCCTCCGGTTTCTAAGGAGGGATGACTCAAAGAATAATCATGATACATGTAAAACAGAGTTTTAGATATTTGACAACTTGCAAAAATCAAAGATAGGTAACGAAAGGCTTAAAAATCTCTTTTTAAAAAGGAGAGTTCAAACAGAACAAATATGGATCAAACAAGTTTGTCATTACTGACTGTCCCATACCAGCCAGTAATAACCGAATATCAAAATATTTATTTAGATCACATAAGGGTCTATTGACCAAGAACCAAATCCCCCGAAGGGTACACAAATCCCCCATAGGGTACACGAATCCCCCGAAGGGTACACAAATCCCCCGAAAGATACACAAATTAAGGTATATCCTGATAACCGCACTCACAGGCCAAGTGGTGCAATTTCAATTATTTCAAATGTTGTCACGAAAATCCCCGTGACGGGTTGTTCATACTTAGTGATCATAAATAATTTCAAAGCATAAATAGTACTGTTAATGTACTATTATCAGAACATAAATAATATCAAAATTCGTCATTTTCAATACCAAATAGTATACCGACAAAGTTTACGAATACAAAGAAATTTCTCAATAACAAGGTATTTCATGAAAATCAGAGTAGACATGAAATTTGCGAAAACGAAGATATAATAGAATTATCCAACAACGCTAACGACGGAGTCAAAGCAACTACCGACATGAGGTCGGGCATGGCAAATGAAAGAACGATAAATTTCAAGAATTTGCGGAAGCCTAACATTAAAAGTATTTTTATACTTTTTCAAAGAACCTAAAAGAAACGTAATCCCTTACCTCGTTAAGGTGTGCTCACGACAAAGTCTCGAACCGCAAATTGAAACCTTAATTCGTCTCGCCCAAAACTAATTTAAACAAAACACTAAAAATTAAAAATTCTGAAATTCGGGTCTTATTATTTCTGAACTTAAATAACCCAACAAAAGTAAAAATAATATTAATGACAACTAATTAACTGTTAAAAAGTTAATGGATCATTTTGTAAATAATTGGAAGTGGTTAGCTATATCCAAAAGTTTAGGGGGGTGGTTTGTAAGTTGGGTCATCTTCCTCCATAAACAAAACGACATGTTCTGTTGTTGATTCCATCAACCCATCAATTGTATATACACATCTAATGCATATATCTATATACTAACTTACATAACCATAATCATACCCATTAAAATCCTACCCATTATTCCAAAGAAACAAACCCATTATAATCATACCCATTATACTTTTGCTTGTTGTTTTCTTTAACTGTGAGTATCAGTGAGTAAGTTTTCTTAAGTGGGTTTTCTTTTGCTTCCAGTTCAAACAAAAAAAAAACGTCTCCATTAAGGCATCATCCAAGGTCCCTTAACAACTGTATTTTTATATTGATGTGCTTCGAAACTAATGTTAATAAAATCATATGGAAGGAAATTTAAACAGCCCGAGCCTACTAAATGTTTTAACTAATAACCTTTGATCATACTAGTAAATTTTATCAAATGGATGGAACCAAACCTACTGTATGATCTTGCCGAAAATCTTCCTTCCTCAACCGCAGGCTTGCCGGAGCACACGTACACTCGAAACTTGCAGCCGGTTGTTCCGTCGACGCCTTCCCCTCTCTCTCTCTCGACTCTACTAAAATAGAACCCCAAAGCACCGGTAGGATATTTATGAAACGCAACTCACACCGTGGTTGATTTGCAACAGGACTCTTGAAGGGAGACGGTTTCCTTCCGAATCAACCGAGGGAGTATTAGACTCCTTCCCGAACAAACCCAGCTGCATGGTATTATCTCTTTATCTTAAGATTGTTATTATTTAATAATATTATATTATAATATTATCCACTACTTCATGGAAAGACTTTAAGTTCTTTGGGATTGATTTATCATTATTGTTATTATTATTATTATTATTATTATTATTATTATTATTATTATTATTATTATAATGGCACAAATTCGAAATTTATCCAAAACCGAAACTAGACCCAAAATAATTAGATCAACCCAAAACAATGTAATTAAATTATATTATAATTTAACATTTCATACTAGCATTTTCGGGGTATTACACTCTCACCCCCTTAAAAGAAGTTTAGTCCCTAAACTTACGTACCAAGTCAAACGAAGAGTTCAGGGTGCTTCTCCTTCATTTCCTCCTCAAGTTCCCAAGTAGCTTCTCTCTCGGTGTGATTGTTCCATTGAACCTTGACATAAGGAATGGTTCGCTTTCGAAGAACTTGATCTTTTCGATCTACAATTCTAACAGGCTGCTCAGCGTAACTAAGATCCTCCCGTAAGCGGAGTTGCTTATATTCGATCACATGGCTCGGATCTGGGACATACTTCCTCAACATTGAAACGTGGAATACGTTGTGCACCCCTGAAAGTACTGGTGGTAAAGCTAGTCGGTATGCAACTTCCCCAACTTGTTCGAGCACCTCAAATGGTCCCACAAATCTTGGGCTAAGCTTACCCTTAATACCAAACCTCATAACTCCACGCGTAGGGGAAACCTTGAGGAACACATGGTCCCCTACTTCAAATCCGAGTTCACGTCGGCGTTTATCGGCATAGGACTTCTGTCTACTCTGAGCCGTTAACATTCTCTTCTTAATCAGTTGTACCTTCTCCGAGGTAACTGCACTACCTCGGTCCCAACAATTTCCGTTCTCCTACTTCATCCCAACATGTAGGCGCACGACACCTTCTTCCATATAACGCTCAGACGGCGCCATACCAATGCTTGCATGGTAGCCGTTGTGTGAACTCCACTAGGGGTAAATGATCATCCCAATTGCCCTGAAAGTCTAAAGCGCAAGAACGAAGCATATCTTCCAACGTCTGAATGGTCCGCTCCGATTGGCCGTCTGTTTGCGGATGGAAGGTCGTACTCATACTCAAAGTGGTGCCCAAAGCCTTCTGCAAACTACCCCAAAACTTTGAGGTAAACCTGGTGTCGCGATCAGACACAATCGAGACTGGCACTCCGTGTAACCTGACAATCTCATCTACATACATCTTGGCCAACTTTTCCAACGGGTCATTTATCTTGAAGGCTAAAAAGTGTGCTGACTTCGTCAAACGATCCACGATAACCCAAATGGAGTTCTTTCCCTTTAGTGTCTTTGGCAACCCCACAACGAAGTCCATAGTTATATGTTCTCATTTCCACTCGGGTTTGGGCATTGACTGTAACAACCCTCCTAGTCTCTGATGTTCGCACTTTACTTGTTGATACACGAGACATTTGGACACGAACTCTGCAATTTCTCGCTTCATATTACTCCACCAGAAAGTGTCTCGCATATCCCGATACATCTTTGTGCTCCCATGATGTATCGCAAATCTTGAATTGTGGGCTTCTTCTAACACTTCCCTCTTTAACTCTGGATCCGATGGAATGCAGACCCTCTTACCAAGGCGTAAAATACCATCCCCTCCAAGTCGAAAGTCAACATGAGCTCCAATCTTTACCCCTTCGCAAATTTTTACTAACTCCGGGTCAACTTTCTGGGCAGTTTTGATCCTCTCTAGCAAGGATGGCTAAAGACTCAATCGTGCCAGATAACCTTTTCCTCCCTTTACCCAAACTTCCAAACCCAAATTCTTGATATCCTCTAGAATGCTCTTCTCCTTTGTTAACATCATTGCCAAGGTTCCCTTGCTCTTACGACTCAAAGCATCCGCCACTACATTGGCTTTACCTGGATGATAGAGAATGGTGCAGTCGTAATCCTTCAATAACTCCAACCATCTCCTCTGCCTCATGTTCAATTCCTTCTGAGTGAAAATGTACTTAAGACTTTTGTGGTCCGTATATATCTCGCAAGTCACTCCATACAAATAATGTCGCCAAATCTTTAAAGCAAATACTACCGCGGCTAACTCCAAGTCATGTGTTGGGTAGTTTCTTTCAAAGTTCTTTAATTGCCTCGAGGCATAGGCAATCACCTTCCCATCTTGCATCAATACACAACCCAAGCCTTTCAACGACGCATCACTATAGATCACAAACTTCTCCGATCCTGACGGTAAAGCAAGAATTGGAGCTGACACCAATCTTTTCTTTAACTCCTCGAAACTTGCCTCACACTCCTCTGTCCAAACAAACTTCTTGTTTTTCTGAGTCAACTGGGTTAGAGGTCCTGCGATTTTTGAAAACCCTTCTACAAAATGACGATAATATCCTGCTAGCCCCAAGAAACTTCGAACTTCCGTAGCGCCGGTTTCTCCCGCTTATTATCGCCTCTATCTTGGCTCTGTCCACCGAGACTCCATCTTTTGACACTACATGACCCAAGAAACTCACCGTTTCCAACCAAAACTCACATTTCTTGAACTTCGCATATAATTTCTCATCCTTTAAAATCTGCAATACCGCTCTCAAGTGTTGCTCGTGCTCCTCTCGAGTTCTTCGAGTAGATCAAGATATCATCAATGAAGACAATTACGCACCGATCTAGAAACTTCCAAAACACTCCGGTTCATTAAGTCCATAAATGTGAGCTTCACAACCCAAACGACATCACCAAAAACTCATAGTGTCCGTACCGCGTTCTAAACGCAGTCTTAGCAATATCCTCCTTTCTTACTCTAAGTTGGTGGTACCCCGAACGAAGATCGATCTTAGAGAAGTAACATGCACCTTGTAGCTGGTCAAAAAGATCATCGATCCTTGGTAATGGGTACTTGTTTCTCACCGCGACCCGATTCAACTCACGATAATCAATGCATAGCCTCATCGTCCCGTCTTTCTTCTTCACAAACAAAACTGGAGCACCCCATGGCGATACGCTAGGCCTAATGAGCTCCTTCTCCAACAACTCCTGTAATTGCTCCTTCAATTCCTTAAGTTCTGCAGGAGCCATTCTATAAGGTGCTTTAGAGATTGGGGCTGTCCCCGGTGCTAAGTCAATTAAGAATTCTACCTCCTTCTCTGGTGGAAGTCCTGGTAATTCTTCAGGAAACACCTCCGTAAACTCCCTAATCACAGGAAGTGACTCAAGACTAATCCCTTCCTTACGTGTATCAGTAATGTGCGCCAAATAACCTTGGCAACCCTTCCTTAACAGTCTACGGGCTTGCATTGACGAGATAAAACCTGTTAGGGCCGTCGACTTAGAACCCTTAAATCGAAACACTGGTTCTCCTAGAATCCAAAATATTACCTCCTTCCCCAAACAGTCTACCCTAGCATGGAAAGCGGCTAACCAATCCATTCCCAAAATTATGTCAAAATCTCGAATATCCAAGGAAATAAGATCTATAGGCATTTCCCTACCCTCCAATTTCAACGAACAAGACTTATATACTGAACTCACTAGAATAGACTCCCCTGTTGGTGTATCTATAACTAACTCAACATCTAGGTTTTGTGACTACGCAGCTGTGCAAGAGATGTAGATATCACGAACGGGTTGCACCCGGATCAATCAATGCATACAAACCTACGAGAAGAGAGTTGGACGGCACTGCCACCACGTCATTAGTAGACGAGCATCTCTTGCGCTCATTGCATACACTCTACCTTGCTCCCTTGGTTTAGGTTTGTCCCCGCCACCATTGTTCTCAACAACCCGATTCTCTGGCTCGTGGAAATCTCTGACCTTGTGTCCCATTTTGCCGCAGTTAAAGCAAGCTTCGGTTTCCCTGTGGCAAGCCAACGTTGGATGTTTTCCCCCACAGGTCTTACAAGTCTTAATTTGCCCTCGATTCGCATTCCATCTATCCTGACCTTGGTCCTGTCTCTGATCCTGTCCTTGATTTTGATTCCGACTCCACTGATTCGACCCCTTGGATCTATCATCATCTGTGTTTCTCCTCTTGTGCCCACTGTAACTACCGCCTCGATGACCTGACTGATCTCGCGAATTATTTCCTCGATAACCCGTCTGATCTCGAGAACTATTTCCTCGATGCCCCAACTGACCTCGAGAACTATTTCCTCGATGCCCCGACTGACCCCGAGAACCACCTCCAATACTCTCAAAATCTCTCTTTTTCTCCTCGCTTTTCCGATAGTCTCGATACTGCTCAAGAATTCTAGCCCTGGTCGACAACTTCAAAGATAAGTCTTCAACTGCAAGGCTACTAAGCGATGACTAATTCTTCCATCGAGGCCTCGTTCAAACATTCTGGCCTTTTGCTTCTCATTCTCAATGAGACCCGGAGCATATTTTGACAGCTCCGTAAATTTGACAACAT
This sequence comes from Codonopsis lanceolata, assembly GCA_013146195.2. NCBI lineage: Eukaryota > Viridiplantae > Streptophyta > Magnoliopsida > Asterales > Campanulaceae > Codonopsis > Codonopsis lanceolata. Next base: position 46,992,583 of record CM028384.1, on the reverse strand, counting down.
ACTCATCCACCGTCATCTTTCCTTGTTCCAAATTTAGAAACTCCACCAGCTTTCCGTCCTGTACACTTTCAGGAAAATACTTCTTGTAGAAGACCTCAAGGAAAGTCTCCCAAGTGTATTCTTCTGCCCCAGTTGCTTCCACAGTTCTCATCTCAGACTGCCACCACTGATCAGCCTCTTCTTCGAACTTGAAAGTGGCGAGGTTGACCTTTTGCTCACTTGTGAGAGTCATCGTTCTAAAAATCTTCTTCATACTCTCCACCCACTCCTCTGGTTTAATTGTGCCTGGCGCGCCTGAGAAGGGTTTAGGGCTTCTCTTCTGGAATATGTCAAGGGGTCCTTTGCTTTGTTCGAGGTTGAGGAACTACGAGTGGAGGTCAGGTGCAAAGGCCGGGTCAGGCAGTGAGGTTGTGGTCGAGGTTGTGGTTGAATAATTTGACCAATCCTGTCTACGGCTTGGGTCAAATTCTGCAGAAGGTTCATCATTAGAACATGGTCTACCAAAGGGGGATTTGCTGCGTTAGGCTGAGGCGCTTCAGAAATAGAGTTTCCGTTACTCCTGTTAAGTTGAGTTTCAGATTGTTCCCCCATACTTTCAGAAACAGAGTCCTCTACTGTTCTTCCTCCCATGTTTCCTCGACCACGGCCACGGCCTCGGTTAGCGGTACGTCCTCCTCTACGTGCCATATTCTGGTACAAAAACAAGGAAGTGTCAAAAGATATCTAAGATTCCATCACACTAAGATGTGATTGCTAACTGACATGACGTAATTGGAAACAATCTACACGCTTGTTATGTAATATCAGATTCCTTCCCAAAGTTAGTTCTCAAAATCATCTCGAAACCAATATCAAATAAAAATATAGTTGAAGCGGAAGCGTCAATGTATTCAAATATAATCTCCCAAAATTTTATTAAATATCAAAACAAAATTCAACTCATATCTCAAAATTTGGACACACTTAGTATATTCCATGTTTTATGACTAAAGATAACAAGAAACCATCTGAACGAACCTAACAACTATGATGGCCATAAACAAAATTTAAAAACTAATGTAAGAATGTTATCCTATCTAGTTTCTTGACTCGGACACATCTTCTTCTTCACTTGGATCATAATCATCATTATTCGACCCACATTAGCATCGGCCTCCACACCCACGCTCATCAACTTCTATGTCAACATCTTCATCTTTAGCCTCTTTCGGACCTTGGATTCTTTTTATGTTTGGACCATCATCAATGGCCACTTGGAGTGCATCCCATACTTTCTCAATACTCGGCGTGACTCCACGAGCATTTAAGGTGTGGGCCGAGACTGCGGATATCATCATGAGGCTTATGCGAGTGTCTTGGACATCCTTTAGCACTTGTGTTTGTCGTCAGCTTTAGCTTCTAGCTCTCTTTTCTCTTCCCTCAAATGTTTATTCATTCTTCTGCTACCCTTCGTGCATTTATGGTGTGCCTAGCTAGCATTCGTTCGAACGAAGAAGCGACACAACACTTCCGAGCCGTTGTCTTACGCGCCATTCCTACAAGTAACACGAGTATATTAGTCTAACGAAATAATAATTTCTTAATCATCAGTGAGATCATAATTTAGCTATAATCACAACTTAATGCTAGTATCATAATCCTATCGTAGTATCACATCTTATTTTTAATTGTTCCTAAATCTTAAGACCATCCGGATCTAAGGCCTAAGCTACGATACCAATCATGAACGCCCAAACTCGGGTCCCACTACATGGGCCCACATCTGGCCACGTCACTACAAATTCAAACTTAAAATAAATACTAAATTAAAACAAGATCCAGCTAATATTACAAAAGTCTCCAATTTAAATACAGTCATCCAAAAATAAATTTCGGAATAAAGTCTACTAAAAATTTATCTGTCTCCATTAACTTCCAACACATATAATTATGACCTAAAAATCTTGATTTTCTTCGCCGGTATCCTCTATCTCAAACTTAGTCTTTAATTTCGACCTGGAAGAAAAGGGTTGTGAAGGGTGAGCGAACAAAGCTCAGTAAGATCATATGTCGCCCCTCCGGTTTCTAAGGATGGGTGACTCAAAGAATAATCATGATACATGTAAAACAGAGTTTTAGATATTTGACAACTTGCAAAAATCAAAGATAGGTAACGAAAGGCTTAAAAATCTCTTTTTTAAAAGGAGAGTTCAAACAGAACAAATATGGATCAAACAAGTTTGTCATTACTGACTGTCCCATACCAGCCAGTAATAACCGAATATCAAAATATTTATTTAGATCACATAAGGGTCTATTAACCAAGAACCAAATCCCCCGAAGGGTACACAAATCCCCCGTAGGGTACACGTATCCCACGTAGGGTACACGAATCCCCCGAAGGGTACACAAATCCCCCGAAGGGTACACAAATTAAGGTATATCCGGATAACCGCACTCACCGGCCAAGTGGTGCAATTTCTTTTTTTTTTCAAATATTGTCACGAAAATCCCCGTGACGGGTTGTTCATACTTAGTGATCATAAATCATTTCAAAACATAAATAGTACTATAATGTACTATTATCAAAACATAAATAATATCAAAATTCGTCATTTTCAATACCAAAGAGTATACCGACAAGGTCTACAAATACAAAGAAATTTCTCAATAACAAAGGTATTTCATGAAAATCAGAGTAGACATGAAATCTGCGAAAACGAGGGTACACCGAAGATATTCAATAACGCTAACGACGGAGTCAAAGCAACTACCGACATGAGGTCGGGCATGGCAAATGAAAGAACGAATAATTTCAAGAATTTGCGAAGCCTTACATTAAAAGTATTTTTATACTTTTTCAAAGAACCTAAAAGAAACATAATCTCTTACCTCGTTAAGGTGTGCTCACGACAAAGTCTCGAACCGCAAATTGAAACCTTAATTCGTCTCGCCCAAAACTAATTTAAACAAAACACTAAAATTAAAAATTCTAAATTTCGGGTCTTATTATTTATGAACTTAAATAACCCAACAAAAGTAAAAATAATATAATGACAACTAATTAACTGTTAAAAAGTTAAGGGATCATTTTGTAAATAATTGGAAGTGGTTAACTATATCCAAAAGTTTAGGGGGGAGACCAAAATTTTTTATCATCGTCTTCATGAATCTGTTTCCCTGATTTCCGATTTTTCCTTCCTGTAACTTACACAACTAATGCATATATCTATCTACCAACTTACATAACCATAATCATGCCCATTAAAATCCTACCCATTACTCCAAAGAAACAAACCCATAATAATCAAACCCATTATACTTTTGCTTGTTTTTTCTTTAACTGTGAGGGTGAGTATGAGTGAGTTTTCTTAAGTGGGTTTTCTTTTGCTTCCAGTTTCAAAAAAAAAAAAAAAAGTCTCCATTAAGGCATCATCCAAGATCCCTTAACAATTGTATTTTTATATTGATGTGCTTCAAAACTAATGTTAATAAAATCATATGGAAGGAAATTAAAACAACCCGAGCCTACTAAATGTTTTAACTAATAACCTTTGATCATACTAGTAATTTTTATCAAATGGATGGAACCAAACCTGCTTTATGATCTTGCCGAAAATCTTCCTTCCTCAAGCAGGCTTGCCGGAGCACACGTACACTTGAAACTTGTAGGTTGTTAAAATCGGCGCCTTCCCTCTCTCTATCGACTCTACTAAAATAGAACCCCAAAGCACCGGTAGGATATTTATGAAACGCAACTCACACCGTGATTGATTTGCAACAGGACTCTTGAAGGGAGACGGTTTCCTTCCGAATCAACCGAGGGAGTATTAAACTCCTTCCGAAACAAACCCGGCTGAATGGTATTATCTCATTATCTTAAGGTTGTTATCGTTTAATAATATTATATTATAATATTATCCTAGTCTTTTAAGTTCTTTGGGATTGATTATCATTATTGTTATTATTATTATTATATTATTATTATTACTATTATTATTATTATTATTATTATTATTATAACGGCCCAAATTCAAAATTTATCCAAAACCGAAACTAGACCCAAAATAATTAGATCAGCCCAAAACAATGTAATTAAATTATATTATAATTTAACATTTCATACTAGCATTTTCCGGGTATTACTGGCGAACCAAATGATCTGACTTGCTTTACAATCTTTCACAAAAGTAAGACGAATAAATGAAGAAGAAAGAAACTGGATTTCTTTCGGAGGAAGGAACTATAAATTACAGATTAAAGACTGACTTGATTTTCGATTGTGTTGAAGGATTGGAAGAGGGAGTCTTCATATAACATAGCCGAGTCTGTATCAAACGTATGTAACTTGTGGCATGTTTAGTGAACCGAGTCATGCCTGTTCGTGAGACGGCTGCTCACTCAAACCTGCTGCCGCCCATAACTCGAATGGGTGTGGCCTTTCCAAGCCAACTGTCGCCCACAATTCGAAGGGTTATCTTTGTCCAGTGACGAGTCACACTTGCCAGCCTCTCAAAGCCTACTGCCATGCACTATAAAATGGAAAAGCTCCAATCGCTCCTTTGCGACGATGTGCACGGGCTTGAGCAATGAGCTAAAGCTAGAGCTTTGTCTAACCAACGGCTAGCAAAACTAGCTAGTGCGCAAGGCATGGCTAGATGACTTGTAACTTAAATGTTACTCTCCATAACATCTCACTATATAAACTAGTATACTTTCTAGTATATTTTCAATGTGGGATTAGACTCTTTTGTGGTGACTTTGCAATTCACCCATATATTGACCTCAATATTCCCCCACATGAATGGTAGAAGTTGACATGAAGTAAAAAAAGAAAGAAGAAGTGAATAGCTAAAAATCAATGCATCAAGATAGGCTGCTTTCGCTTTGAACCTTCTTTAGTAAGAATCTATCGAACTTACTTGGCTGATCAGTGTACGTAACATATTGAACTGTTAGGCATTATTGTAAGTTTAAACAATAGACCGAACACATTAATTCTTATATCAGATTTTGGTTCTCTATTCTGTTAATTATTTTTGACCCTGAACTTAATTTCTTGGTTCTGCGAGTGCTTTAGAGAATTTGCCTAAGAACAATTCTTAATGAATTGGCCACGTTCACACTTACATAGGTGATGTGCTATAAAAAGTATCCTACATTACCCCACTTGTACTTATTTACAAGATATAATCATCATTAAAAGAAATAGCTTAACCTCTACCATATTGTAGGTAGCATTTCTACATTATAGAAATTGGATGAAGATAAACTTCCAAGTGCTTCTTTCAAATCAATTATGACTAGTTTTCCTATTAAACCTAGTTCGTGGGATCTCCAGTCGCCAGGTTTGGTTTTCGTCAAGTTGACTTAGATTTTTAGGCTTTAGCCCCGGCCATTTCTTTCAATGCACAATTTATTCTCTCCTTAGATAAACCTTTAGTAAATGGATCTGCAAGGTTATTCTTTGATCGCACGAAATCAATAGAAATTGTTCCATTTGAGAGTAACTGTTTAACGGTGTTATGTTTATGATGTATGTGGTGAGATTTGTCGTTATATATAAAATTTTCCGCCCTAGCTATAGCTGCTTGATTATCACAATGTATACATATAGCAGGTACGGGTTTTGGTCATAGAGGAATATCTTCTAAGAAATGTCTAAGTCATTCAGCTTCTTCTCCAGCTTTATCTAAAGCAATAAACTTAGATTCCATCGTTGATCGAGCTATACAAGTTTCCTTAGAAAATTTCCATGATATAGCACCTCTACCGAGAGTGAATACATAGTCACTAGTAGACTTAGATTCATCAGTATCAGATATCTAATTTGCATCACCATATCCTTCGACTACCGAAGGATAATTCCTATAGTGCAATGAATACTCTCTAGTTCATTTTATGTATCCTAGCACTCTTAACAATGCATTCCAATGCTCATTATTAGGATTACTAGTAAAACGACTTAGCTTACTTACATCGTAAACTATATCCGGCCTTGTGCACTGCATCAAATACATTAAATTCTAGTCTCTTTAATACCATGAGAATTAAATCTCTCAATCATTTTATCTACATAATGTGTTTGAGATAAATTAATCCAATTGGAAGTTCTAGAGACTTTCATTCCTAAAATTACATATGTTTCACTCATATCTTTCATATCAATGTTTTTGGTAAACATTTTCTTTGTTTTATAACTTCAATGTCATGACCAAATATAAGCATGTCATCTACATATAAACAAATAAATACATACGTGTTACCAAATTTCTTTGAGTATACACACTTGTCACATTCATTTGTGATAAAACCATTTCTAGCCATGACATTGTCAAATTTTTCATGCCATTGTTTAGGAGCTTACTTCAAACCATACAAGGACTTAACAAGTTTGCATACTTTGTGTTCTTGTCCTTGCACTTTGAAGCCTTCTGGTTGTTCCATGTAAACTTCTTCATTCAAATCACCATTTAAAAATGCAGTTTTCACATCCATTTCATGTATCTTCAGATTATACAATGCTGCAATGACTATTAAGATACGAATTGAAGTAATTCTGGTAACAGAAGAATATGTGTCAAAAAAGTCAAATCCTTCCCTTTGATGATATCCTTTGGCAACAAGACGAGCCTTATATTTATCCACGGAACCATCTGATCTTAGTTTCTTCTTAAAAATCCATTTGCATCCTATTGGTTTAGAACCTTATGGAAGATCAACCATTTGCCAAGTGTTGTTACTCAAAATTGATTCAATTTCACTATTTACAGCTTCTTTCCAGAATGTAGATTCCGAGTTGTTCGTGGCTTCCTTAAATGATTGAGGCTCATCTGCAATCATATAAGAAACAAAATCTAGACCAAATGTTTTAGCAGTTTTTGCTCTTTTACTTATTCTTGATTCAACATCCTCATTATTTTCAAAAGTAGTTTCACATGGTCTCTTAGGAGTATTTTCACAAATTCATATTTATCACCCCTATTGTATTGACATGAATGTCATTTATTTCAGATTTGTGTAATAAGAATCTATATGCACTGCTATTCATTGCATACCCAATAAATATACAGTCAACAGTCTTAGGTCCTAACTTTGACCGTTTAGGAGGTGGAACGACAACCTTTGCTAGGCACCCCTACACTTTAGGAATTTGTAAGAAGGATTTCTTCTTTTCCACAATTCGTATGGTATGGAACAAGTTTTCTTATATGGAATTCTATTCAACACAAAGTTAGCAAATAACACTGCTTCTCCCTACAAGTTTTGTGGTAAACCATAACTTACAAGCATTTTGTTGCAGAGTATAGGGTGTGGTTGTTTGATGAATTATTCCAAATTTGGAACATAAGTCACTAAACTCCGTTGATTCATATTCATCATTGTAGACACCCCAATTTCGTACCCCTGGTATGTAACTCTGGCATGCGATATAAAGACCTGTTAAAACTTAACAAATGTCAAGTTACAGGATTTAAAAATGCAAAAGGCAAAGCAGGATGCGCAAAACAGTAAAATGCAAGGGCTAAAAGTGCAAAATTGGAAGCTGGAATAGTGACTTGGTGCTGCCATAAAGGTCCCTTGGCGCGGCGCCCACAGAGCCTTATGGCCGCGCCCAAGCTGCTACAGTGTACTCCCTAGTTAACGTATTGTTCAATTCCTGAAGCACGATGTATCAACAAAAGCGGTACACATAGAGAAATTTTAATTCCCGATGAGTCCTCTTCTTAGCCTATAAATAGAAGCCTTTGGGGCTCACTTTCACACACAGTAAAATACGCACAGAAAAACTCTCCGCGTCGTTGTTACGTTGTGAGATTAGTGAGTGAAGTAAGATAGTGAGCGTACCTTCCTATAAAGCCTCGAAGCCCTGCCAAAACTCCGCCAAAAGCAAATCCAATCGGTCAAAGTGATCCCTAGCCCTCTAGTTAGGTATCCACCCTATTTCCCCGGTCCAAAAAGCCTTGGAAAGAGCAGTTGTTCTGCACGAGTAAAAAGGCCAAAACCACCAAAAACAAGTCGTTACTCTGCCCAAACCACAGCAGCAGCAACATAAAAAAAGACTCACTCTCTCGAGAAGGACAGAGCGAGCACACCACGCTTTAAAAGGTATAGCCTTTAAGAGCGTTTGTTTATAAAAAAGTTATTTTCATATCCGGCCCAATGTAAAAATATAAGTCGTTGTGCTGCCCGGATTTAGTTAAGAAATACTATTTAAAAGAGTCGTTATTATGGACAAATATTTTTAAATGTATTTGTAATTATTGTAAGGAGACGGCTGCAAGTCCGTAAATAATGTAGCCAAGGATGTATTTGCTTTTATTTACTGTCTTTTAATGTTTCATTTATTTGCTAGATAAATATAACAAAAAGCATACTTTAGCCAAAAACCGTTTTTGAGACCGAAAGGGCGAGTTGGGTGCCTAGCACCTTCTCAACTCGTAACTTAGCCTCCGAACCCATTTTTGCAATCTCTGGTTTTTCTTTATTTCTTCCTTAAAATAAAGATGACGACTCTATAAAAACATTTTGGATCCAGTGGGGCATCACAACACTGCTTTCTTGCACTTTTCCGTTTTCCCCTAAAAAAGGGAGAATGAGAATGAAAGGGTGGTGTATTCCTATATCCTGGTATCCCCTAAAAAAGGGATAACTTGATATAGAAAACCCAAAGCACTCATAATGATCCGAAATAGGCCATAAGACGATTTTCATTAAAATCCATAGTGGGGCCTCGCAACATTCTTTCTTGCACTTTTCATTTTCCCCTAAATAAGGGAAGATGTGAAATAAAGAATGATGTTTTCCTGCATCCTGGTATCCCCTAAAAAAGGGATAACTTGATACAGAAAACCCAAAGCTCCTATAATGGACCAAAAATTCACTGAAGTTACCGAGGCGTATTCAACGCGCTTTCTGACAGCACCCTTTTCGCATTTTTAATTTCGTCTTCCTCTAAACAAGGGAGGGTGGAATGGAAAGCGTGGTGTTCTGCTTCCGCACGTACGCGCACCCCTATCCAAGGGCGCGCGGGGCGCGGGGCGCGGGCGCACTCCGGGGAACCCACAATCACCCCTGTCGGACCTTAATACTTTAATTGACTTTTCAAGTTGATTTTCAACTTCATTTTTGTAAATGATGAAGGCCTCCATTGCTTCATTTTTACTACTTAACAAATAGACATAACAATATCTACTTTGATCGTCAATAAAAGTAATATAGTATTTCTTATCACCTCGAGTTCGGACAAACTTTAAATCACATAAATCATTATGAATTAAACCCAACAGTTGGTTAGTTCTTTCAATTGATTTAAAAGGTTTCTTTGCAAACTCTGCTTCAACACAAATTTCGCATTTGTGATCTTTCATTGAATCAAGTTTTGGAATAAGTCATAAACCTACAAGCTTTCTTAAAGAAACACGATTCACATGTCCTAAACGACTATGCTATAAATTAGAAGACTCGCACAAGTAAATAGAATTGTCAATTTTATTAATAGCTTGTGGGTACAAATAGGTGGGCTTCTTGTCAACTATAACAACATTCGTCTTAAACATGCCATCTAGCAAGTATCCCTTACTAACATACATCCCTCCCTTAGTAAGTACAAACTTATCGGATTCAAATACAACTTTAAAACCTTTCTTACTAAGCAATGAACCAGAAATTAAATTATTCCTTATGTCGGGTACATACATCACATCGTTGAGGGTAAGTTCCTTTCCCAATGTGAATTTCAGGAACACATTCCCTATGCCTTCAATCTAGGATGTTGCGGAAATTCCCATGTAGAAGAACTCTTCACATTCCATCTTCTTGTATTCTGCAAACAAACTTTTGTCCGCACATTTGTGACGTGTGGCTCATGTGTCCACCCACCAATCCTTGACATTTGACACCAAGTTTGCTTCACATACAACAACGGACAAACTTACTTCAGAAACGTTTGTAGAGAGAGTATCCACTTCTGTCATGTTTTCTTGGGGAGGCTTCTTCTTCTTGCTTCGGCAATCTTTTGCCCGATGACCATTTTTCCCACAATTGTAGCAATCTTTTTGAAAGTGTTTCTTGTTGCTATTATTATTACTCTTCTTGTTATTGGAAGAGTCATCACACTTTCTTTTGATGCTCTTGGGTCCGAAGTCTTCAACCATGTTAGCTTTTGCTTCCATCTTCCATGTAACGACTCTCTTTTCTGCACCACGATTGTCCTCTTCAATACGAAGACGAACAAGCAAGTCTCCCATTGACATTTCCTCTCACTTATGCTTGCGATAGTTTTTGAAATCGCTTCATGAAGGAGGCAACTTCTCTATCATACATGCAATTTGGAAAGACTCACTCAATGTCATGCCTTCTGCTTCAATGTTGTGCAACATGACTTGCATCTCTTCAACCTGATTCATTATAGTTTTAGAATCAACCATTTTAAAATTCAAAAAAATTGCAACAAAGAACTTCTTTGTTCCAGCATCTTCGGTTTTATATTTTCTGTCGAGAGATTCCCAAAGTCCTTTTGCAATTTGAATGGAGTAGTACACATTATACAATGTGTTGTCTATTCCATTCAAGATGTAGTTCCTGTATAAGTAATCCGCATGTTTCCATGCATCAATAGCCAATTGCGCTGCCTTGTCAATTGTTCCTTCCGCTACAAGACATTCTTCACGCAAAAACTTTACCAATCCAAGCGTTGTGAGGTAGAACAATATTTTTTGTTGCCAACTCTTGAAATCAGTCCCATTGAACTTTTGGGTTTCTCATATTGCGAGGCCAATGGCATCAAAAGCTGATTTGTATTTGAAGTGCTTGCAATCGCACCTGGAGTGGTTGCAACAGTTTCACTACTAGTGGATTCATTTCCATTAGCCATTTTCTGTAATGAGACAGAAAATCAAATTAGAAGGGAGATGAAGTAGAAGATGAACAAAAATAAATACCTGAATATCTTCAGATTGTTGTTATTATATTTGTTTATCTTGTTATCTTCAAACAGAATTAGATGAAGTAGGAAGTGAGGTATGCCGAAGGCAAATCTTCTTAACATAAATATTGCCTCTGTAACGATGCAAATGGATGAATGGCAAATGTCTCCCAAGATACAACGCTTCTTCCAAAGTTAGACCTACACTTGTACTAACCTTGACTGGGGAACCAAATGATCTGTCTTGCTCTTTGATCTTTCACAAAAGGAAGACGAATAAATGAAGAAGAAAGAAACGAGATTTTTTTCGAATGAAGGAACTATAAATTTCGGATTATAGACTGACTTGATTTTCGATTTTGTTGAATGATTGGAAGAGGGAGTATTTATATAGCATAAAAGAGTCTGTTCAAACAGATGCAACCCATGACATGTTCAGTGAATCGAGTCATGCCTGTTCGTGAGATGGCTGCTCACTCAAACCTGCTGCTACCCACAACTCGAAGGGGTGTGGCCTTTCCAAGCCAACTGTTGCCCATAATTCGAAGGGTTGTGTTTTTTAAATGACGAGTCACGCTTACCAGCCTCTCCAATCCTTCTTTCGTGCACTATAAAATGAAAAAGCTCCAATCGCTCCTTCGCGAAGATACGCTTGGGCTAGAGCGTAGCAAAGCTAGCTAGTGCGCAAGACATGACTACATAACTAGTAACTTAAATGTTACTCTCCATAACTTCTCACTATATAAACTAATATATTTTCTAGTATATTTCCAATATGAGTTTAGACTCTTTGGTGGTGACTTCACAATTCACCCATATACTGACCCCAATATTCCAACAAATAGTCCATTATCATATAAGGGATTTATTATTATAAATTACAGGACATATGAAAGTGTTTAGTAGGATTAAGAACTTAATTTGCCTTGTTAATCCTAGTCATTTGTTTTGGTACAAATTTTTGTTGGTAAGAGTCGAGCCACATATCACATATTGGTATGATATAGGAAAGATCGATATTGCATAAACTGCACCACACAATCGATGGGCCCAAATTCAACTTACATCTAGTGCTATTCAGAAAGTATCTTTGAGGAAATTGAAAAAAACGTATCTTACAACAACATAAAATAGATTAATCATTCAAACACAAATGTCCACCTACCTCATTCCAATGTGTCCAATCCTAAAAAAGGACACAAAGGAGATGAGCTACCTAGAAGTGTGTTGGGGAATAATTGGGCGGGTCCCTTTTAAAAGGTCTGCAATCGCTTCAATCTATCATTGTTTTTTTTTTCAATCGAAAAAGTCATTTTTGGGGGACGAAAACTACAATACCCCTAATGACCATAAGACGCGCTACAGATCATTCACTCAAAAGCACCAAACTGAATCAAAATTTGCACTGCGATGCATCATATTATTTATATAATTCAATTTTGCATCGTTCTACATCAAATTTTGAACCGCGATGCATCAGTTTTAAATTATCGAATTCAATTTTGCAGCGCGATACAAAACATTGTAGCACCGAGATGTATTAATTTAAATACCTTATCCAATTTTGTAGCGCGAAGCATCAAATTATGCACCACGATGCATAAATTTTAAATTATCAGACCTTATCTACCTTCTTTACAGTACACAATCAACAAATGATTCAAAATGTATATGCATATTTCCTGCATCTCAAATCCAAATCGATGCGTCACTATTCACAAATGATGCATTGTGATTCAAAATTAATGTATCCAAATTCAAAAAATGTATCTAATAACAAAACAATTTTTATTCAGGCATTTTATCGAACACTTTACATACATAACAACACAACTCTTTAAATCTATTTTGAATTACACAAACACGAATAATGAAAGAAGAAGAAGAAAAACACAACAACATCAACATGATATGAATTAGTAAAAGAGTGGGAAGTTCAAGTGACGAAAAAACAACATGTAGCAACTACCGTTCTACCTCGCCACTCAACTCCCCACTCTCTTACCACTTTATATTTTTCTTGCGTCTTCGGGTGAACGAGGGAGAAGAAGAAGAAGGGAAGGAAGAAGAAGAAAAAGAAGCAAATGAAAAAAAGAACACACTGTTGTAACCGAAGATTCATAGACGAAGATGAAAAAAATTAAAAGTTAGGGTAGTAAATTAATCGAATTCAAGATGAAAAACACAAATGTTCTTCACCATCCGACCTATCCATTCTCTTCCTCTCAATCTGTACGAATTTCAACCATAAATTCTCTTATGCTGTATTTTAAGAAAAAATTATAAAAATGAACTTTAGCTATTAAAAAAAAGGGGAAGTAGAGAGGTTAAATATTTTGTAAAAAGTACGGGGGAGCAAAGTTTGTTTCTAGTAATAGGGTAACGGGGCTACAACCATTACAAATCCATATAAATAATGATCTAACGGCTAGCAAAAATGGCTACTTCAATTAGCTACGCTTTAATGGAATTGATTACTATTCTCGCTGTTGAACCCCGAGGCAAATATCATACGCGATCAAACTTTGCTCCTCATTAAGCTTTTTTTTTTTAATTACACCCTTCGTTCCCAAATTATCGTCCTCCTTTTTTTTTTTATCCGTGTAAAAATAATTGTCCAGTTTGAAACTTATCTTTTTAAAACATCACTTTTACCACTTTATCCTTATTTTTTCACTTTACTTTAATTATGTACTACATACACATGAGCTTTAAAGGAAACTACACATTAAACTAATATAAATAATCAAGTCAATTATTTTTTCTTAAACTGTGCGCTAAGTCAACTAGGACGATTATTTAGAGACGGATGGAGTATTATTATTTATTTTGTGTAATTTTAATTGAAATGTTAAATATGTCATTCCTCAGTTTGGATAAAAAGGTGGACATTTATTTAGTGAATGGGGAACAGAGGAACAGTTAGGGGTTGAGCACCGAGGGAGCATTGTTATTATTTCATGCGGTTCAAAGTAAGTGTTTGTGTTCCTTTTTAAAAGTTTCTTGTTTTTTTATAGTCCATTATTCTATAATTTAACTAATTGTATGTTTATCAATTATATTTTCGTAGTGTGCAGTTGCAACATTGTAATGTAAACACTAAGGCTGCTTATGCAAGTATATGCTACTAAAATGTCATAAAACTTAGATTTTTTTTTTAAATTTGAATGATCAAAATGATAAAAGAGGGAGTATTATTTTACTTTATTGAAAATTCATGGAATAGGCATGCTATGTCCTTGAGGTGGCAAACGGGTGGGGTGGGGGAGGGGGTGAGCCGTGCCCATGTGGGTTGTGGTTTCAAATGGAAGGGTAAATGAGTACAAAATAGTTAAATAGATAACTCGGATACAGATGAACGGGCCATAAATACACTTGGGTGCCCATTTAATTATTAACACAAAATTATTAAACAAAACAGACATTACAAAAAATCTATGGTGATGGACGTCGGAGGTGACCGAAGGAGGTGTCCATTTATACTCACATAAACTCATGTGTATCAATCGACAACAAATAATAAGCCAATACCCATAAATTTGTGGGTGATGTATGAATAATATATGCTCTCTCCTAAACTCAAATGGTGTGGTCCAAACACCAAAGAGTTGAGATAGAAAGTGGACCAAATTAACCCACGGTATTTGTTCCTCATTTAGCTCAAACATGGCATGGGCTTCTAAATGGACCTCACTTTTATCCCAACTCCAACTGGACAAACTTCCAAAGATGAACCAAATTAAATTGGATCCATTGGAGATATTTCTGAATCAGTTAAGCTGCACACAGTCACACTCACACAAGGTGCTTTTTCAAAAAAGGCTGCATGAATTGGGGGAGGTAACAGACAGAGCAAAAGACGGTGTTATGTCAAATTTGTTGGTCTCATTTTGGTTCAAGTCACTTTCGACTTTTGCTAGGGGTTAAAATTATCCTCGTCATTCCTTCTCCTTTCCAAGCTGTAAATTAGTAATTATAGTACCATTTGCCAAATTCCTTTTGCTCCCATTATGAGAATCCAGCTTAAGATTTGCGCAAAATTTGCCTCATTTTGTTCTTTCACTTTCCTTGTTTTATTTTTGTCTCTTCGTACCAAAGGTAGTTGTTAGCTTAAGCTTGGCTAGTTTATTGGTCAGTTGTGAAATAAATGAGTAAATTTTGAATACCGAGTACAACATATTGTTAGACTCACGAGCTTGGCTCAACTTAGCAAGCCTTCTAAAGGCGTAGTATAGGCAAACTATATATTTAGATACGTCCTTGTCATGGCATAATTCATTAAATTGCAATGAAATAACTCCAACTTATGATCCAGTGTGTGTTTCTTACGTGTTTGGATACAAATATACTTTTTGTGTACACCCTAGAAAACCAAGTTTGCTATTTGCAACAACGTTAAAATTCACAGCATAATGATGCAATAATCATTCTTTTCGTGTTGCTGGCTTTGATAAACGGATATTTGGCTTTGTATGTACCTGACGATGGCAAAGAAAACACTAAAGTGATGCAAGACCCAACCCGGCCAACTAAAACACTTTGGTGTAAGAGCAAGTACATAGAGGTTTTCTGGAGAGAAAATGACATAGTTTTTGCTTAGTAATGGAATGCGTACCTGTACCTTTTTGTCTTTGTGTGTCGTTGCTTTTATCGCCGGGAGGGTAACTTCCAAGTAATCACTCATATCGACGTGTGGACCATGCCCTTGAAAGGGTTATTAGGGTTTGTTGGTTTTGGGTAGGCCTTGCTGCTAAATATAGCATGATATACTTTGTAGGTCATATCTTTAAAAGCTTAAGCTACTAAATGAGAGTTAGTTAACATGCTATCGATCTCATCGGCAGATAAGGGTTATAATCATCTTTCTTACATTTATCCTAAAATATATTACAAAGTGCGTATTGACCCTATATAATAGACACTCTTTCTCAACGAAAGCAAGTGAACAAAATGTTAAGATGATGATGATGCAAAATAAGCTTTGGTTGTCCGATTGATGCGTGGGATAAGCGAGCATTTATGGATTAAATATCTTCACAACCGCCTAAGAAAATGAAAACACCTTAGTTGGAGTCTGAGACTTGGCCCATGAAACCATTCCTGAGGTAGGTATCGATGTGAGAGTCAAAAACAATTTGACATAGGTTTGAGGCGTAAATAGTGTATACCTTGTTTAAGATTTATGGAGATTTATAGGCCCCGATGTCATAGAATTGTCTAGGATATACTTCTATAGTTACGTATCTAGAAGGTTTAAGAGGAAACTCTAAATTATAGCATGACAAACTACTGGTCGGCGTGGTTGTCGGAAGCAGATATGACAAGGCTCTTTCGAATGAGGAAACTCTTAACTTCTTGGAGAACAAGTCTCCGAGATTCCACGCTGATGCTTACCAGGGTGAGCATGATTCTTTGTTAGGGGTGGGCAAGCGGGTTTGGGTTTGGGTCCCGAACGGATCCGTCGGGTCGGATATTTTCGGTTAACGTGTTACCGAACCGATCTAGTCCGGTTGCTCGGGTTTTGCATTGGTACTCGAAAAACCCGATTTCAGATGACTAATTATTATTATTTTTAATCTTTTTATTACATTAAACAAACTAATCAACCACTTATGAATTTAGTCTACTCTTAAATCACATTACCATTACCAATATCAATACCAAGCAATTGCACATACCAAGCACAAAAAATGGTTTTTTTAAATTAAAAATTTGATTTTAAACAAAGCGGGTTACCCGAACCCGATTCTGGTTTTGATGGTTCAGGGCTGCGATGTTTCGGAGAAGCAGGGTTCGGGTAGTAAAATATCATACCATTTGTTGGTACCCGACAGATAACTCGAAAAACCGAAACCCGACCGATGCCCCCCTCTTGGTATGATACAAATTTGATGATGATAAGTGTAATTCCGTGGCATGGCCCCTCAGTGCAGCGTGCAAGGCCCGCTCGACTGAGCTTGGATGGAATATATCAGGTTCTCTGCTCGGGCATCTTGCTAGATCCACCCGCTAGGCTAGTAGGTCACATGCTATCGAGCTCGTGACAGGCATGTGGTGATCGCTCGTGCTTTGCTTGTGATCAGGTTTAGGTCGGGCACATCAGTGGCCCCTAGCTTCTTGTCTAGCGAGTATTTATGCTCGAAGCGGGGAACGCTTATGCTCAATGATGTTACTCTTGCATCAGGCTTCAACATTTATGAATTTCTGAGTTGACTATGATCTGGCTGGAAGGTAAGATGGTGGAACATTTTGGAATGTTGGTGATCGATTGTCAATTGGAGCATATGTGAGAAGCTTGGCCATTGGAGAGTATTAGATCGAGTAGGCGTAGGGGTGCGTGAGCAGTCGTTGAGTGGCGTGAATTGATGGAGGCGTGCTTTACGAAACGACACATTAAATGCGCATGTGTCCTTCTCGTGACGTTAGCGTGACCAAAAACCATTTGGCTCTTGCACTTCCCCCCCAAAACTCAGACTATATAAGGTGAGGTCTCTTCCCGCTTCTCGGGTTTTTACCTCATTTGAGATTTATAGAGTTTCTTCAAGATTTGTTGATGTTCTTACTTGTTTTGGTGCCTTCCAAATTTCATCGTTGCTTTGCTTCCAGATTGCTTCTACTTCTAAAGTTTCTGACCGTTTTGTTTGTGAAGAAAATTCAATCGCCTCTTGATAGTCAGCATTTTTGTCTTTTCCTCTCCCTGGTTTGTTCTTGATTTCTGGGTTTCTTATTCTCCGTCCCTTATGTATTTCTGGGTTTCTTTTCCACCTTCATGCATTTCTGGCTAGGATTCATAAATTAGAATCAGACCTTAGGTAGAGATCGAGGAAAATACCTAAAGGTCTTACTCGCTAGGCGGGCATAGCTCTTTTGTGTACCTAGACTTAGGGTTTTTACTTTGCTTGTTGCTTATTGCTCAGGCATAATTTGATTTTTTTTCCTCGATCTCTTTGTAGAAATGTCTCACGATGACTGCTCGAACAATGATAGGGAAGCCTATAGCTACGGCGGATAGAATGATCCGTTGAGTAGCGAGAAGACTCCTTCCACATATGTTGAAATGGAGGATGGCGATAAGTTTGTGGCTGGTGAAGCAACTAGTGGGCGTGCTCCTATCCCCTTAGTGGAGTTTGTAGATTCTTCCAGCGGGCACGACCCTTCTGAAGAAGAAAGTGTAGGGCATGTCCCTAGTATGATGTACACTGGGCCTCTTTAAACACAGCGGTCAAGGTGACCGTTTGGCTCACCTCTCTTGGTGTGGACTCCAAGGATTATAGGGCGGACAAAATGGACCTTTATGTTGACGTCGAGCTATCCCGTGAGCAAGGGGACGGACTCTAGTTTTTCTGATTTGATTTCTTCATAGTGGGATTGCGTCTTCCTATGGAGCCCTTCCTTGTGG